>JAQJVL010000788.1:155000-378061 GCA_035578905.1 Stictocephala bisonia
CAATGTTCAATGCACGCCATTAATCATCAAATATTAGCTTTGGGAATATCTTCGTACAATTATTATTCTTTATTGTATTTTTTAACTATGAAAAACTTAATGTAGTTTTCATTAACTTTTTTTTTACTATTTTAACAGTAGTTTCACATTAAACTACTGTTAAAATGTTCGATGCCGTCTTTTGATGACGAGAAACTTACATTGCAAATATCATACTACAATGATTGATGCTGTCTTTAGATCATAAAAAATATAATTGCAATATCCTTTTACAATGTTCGATACAACGATCCTAAAAAATGTAAAGTTTTAGTTAGTTAAAATATAGTAATAGAAACCATCAAAGCCATTGCCGGCGTGGTGGCTCAGTGGCTAAGACTTCGGACTGCGGAGGGCATTGTCCAAGGTTCGAATCCCCACTGAGCTAACGGTCGGTACTTCACTCCTTAAATACATTTCACGCACAGACCAGCAGACCCATGTCATCTGGCTCGTAAAATTTTAAAAGAACAACTAATTATTCTTCTTTCGGCTTCATTCGGTTATACGTCATTTACTACCAGTTTAAATTGCTCTATATGTTCATCTCCCAAGGGAGAGATAGGTGAGAGAAAACACCAAACTTTACTATACAACTGGACCGTCCTTGGTGGCCTCAACTTTAATTAAAAACTAAAGGTATTGGAGACCAAAAGTGTGCGGGTATCAGAACTTTTATTAAGATACTCCCACGTCTAGTATTATTTTGTTCCTGCAAGTTTTCTATATTAGTTCTGTAATTGTTTGATCAGCGACCTTTACAATTTTGTCTCATTCTTGAACTCTTAAGAGAAGACGTAATTTTTCTCCAAGACCTTTATAACAATTTCAAATGTAATCAACATTATAAACTTTATGCATTATCTTTTGTTTCACTGAGAATTAATCAAACAAATATTTATTTCAAGGAACTGGTTAAATTCTTGTTATTTCCTTTTATTCCTTTCAAAATAACACAAAAGCAACGTTATTGTTCGCCTCAATATAAATTATACGATATTTTCACTGTTAGTTAAAAGTGTTAAAATGTTCCTTAAGCCACTTAAGTTCGTATAGATAATAAAACAATACGTTAATTGTTACATTAGAAACAGTTACATTAGTGATTAGAAAGCGTATTAAGGCATACAAATTGTATTTGTTCAACTTCAGTAACATTCAGTAAATGAACGTTGTTTATTTATATCTATGCTCCGACGTCTATTCCCACAACACCTTGGAAATCACCGTGGTCCTGTGAGGAATTCTGACGCCTTCACTAGTCACCACTAGTTGGCTGGGCCCTGACCAGGATTGGTAATATTATGAGCCTCTTTTCGGGCTGACATTTTATATATGTAATGCCATGTTTTGTTTCAAACAACTCAATTCAACCTATGTATCTAGCTTGTTGCCCATCTGTGACACTCCAGGTTCTGATATTGTAATGATTGTATCACTAGAGTTCGGCCGTTAGGCCAACTGTAAAATATCTGATTTAACTATGGGTGTTTGTGAGAATTGATTATAGATGTTCCATATTTAAGTTTGTCCTGGATGGTGAAATGGTGACAAATAGTTAAATTTATACATATTATAATGTAAGTTCTATACATGACGTGTCGTTCATATAAGAACTCAAGCGTACACCCGTGCATGCTTCACGTGCCAACTCCACCAATCGTTCTCGTAATTTAGTTATTTTACTTCACATAATACATTATTCAAACATAACATGTTATCGTGCCAAGATCTCTCATCATATGGTGAATAGTAACAAATGCTTTGATTGATCATTATAGGAATATGTATTATCGACCTAATTTCTGCACTTTGTGATATAATAGTCTAAAATTCTAACTTAGTGTACATCTAGAGACTATAACAAATATTTTTACCCAGTTTCATGGTCCAAAGCCTTACGGTTTTTAAGAAACTGTGATTTTCAAGTGTTCTTGGCCTAAGAATGTACAAGTAATTCATTTAAAATTTAAAAAGATTTCTTAGTTCCGGAAGGATAGAATAACTTGTCTTGTTTATTGTACAGTAATTTCTGCACAGTTATTTTGACTAATTACAGCTATTATCTTAAATATTTTTATCTTTTCAGGTGATTTTAAATTGTTCAAATATTTGTCACTACAACACAACACTAACACTAGCATACATTTCTCACAAATGCAAAAGAAGAACGCATTCTCAACTATAAAGATAGGAATATGTTAAACCTAGAGAACAATTTTTTAAATTGAACAAATAGAATTATGCCAATGATAAAAAACTGTTAAACTTAATATTAGGAAACAATTAACATCAATTTACATATAAAATACACGGAACTAAACTAGGTGATATTTTTTTCAAATTATAAATTTAAAAGGAGTATCAGATTTAATTTAATTAACATTTAACACTTTCTGAGTGTATATAAGTATTTTTACCACTGTAACATTACGAAATTGTCAAAATTGAAAGAAGACGTTTGAATGTACACAATTAAACAGCGTGTACAGGAAATTTTGATGGTGTTCAAGATACGAAATATAATTTTATAGATTTTGATCAATAAAACCAAATTGAATAAGTGCAATAGAGTTCGAGTGATAATGATCCTCTCTAATGTTTATAAATATGGATAATATGGTTTCTATTAATGAACTAAGGAGGTGAAATGCGCCCACAATTTCTCCGAAACGTGTAGAGATACAGTACAGTTGTAAGGGTACATATAATACTGAGTCGAAACCCCTAAGGGAACCTGGTGACTTTAATTAAATATTCCAGTAAAAATCTTAGAAACTTTCCATAGTATAAACTAGAACTCTTTCAGTAAAATTAATTAAAATATTTTAACTGTACAAGAAATTTAGTCATACAATACGTTTGTAATGTAATACAACTTTAGGGATGACACTATGTACATTTTACTGGCATATAATATGTACAGATGTTTCACGTTTCCTTTTTTAACTTAACATAAGAAAAAAATAATTGACTAATCATAGGAAAAGATTCAGCGTGATAACATTAATAATAATATTTGTTGAAGCGAATAATAGAAGACCCATTTGAAAAATCAATTAGTATGGATTTAAAGAGTTTTATGAACTTGATGAAAACTAGTTATTTTCAGTTTTTTCCAATTTTAAAATAAAAATCAATGTATATCTTCATATCAATGTCCTGCTTTCAACGGAAGTTTAATTTGTTGTGCATTGAGAATACAGAGTACTCTTCTTTGTATCCTTTATGCATTTCTCTTTTGATTGAACAAAGAGTTAGTCAAGGTGACATTTCTTATAAGAGAGCTGTGTTTTACTCATCTTCCTGTTGTTCCTAGTATTATTTATAGGTATCTGATCACTACTGAGTTGTTAAAATAATAAAGTTAAAACATTGAGATGAAACAATAATTATTAAATATATCTATACAATAAGAATTGTTTAGAAAATCTGATTAAATTACTGAACCTAAAACTTGTATTATATGAATATAGAATATATTTATTTTTCATATCTTTAACATACATTTTCTTAATTTAAAAATAATTGTTTAACTAATAGGAAAAATTGGGATAATATAAAGTATATATTCAAATAAAAGCAATACTATAGCAAACTCAACAAATTTAAGTTAACAAATCAAAAATTTGGAAGAGGAGGACATTTGATTGATTTGTTGTAGTAATGATTGGGACTAATAATGTAATAATTAATTAAGTTTCAATAATCTACAACTATATTAGGTTACAATCTTTAGAGTACGTGAGGGCTATTTTTAGTCGGATTACACACCTACGATACAATGAAGCTCCTGATAAGAGATTTACTAGAAGTAGAACTTATTCCATTCCCTACAGACAAGCCAAAAATAAAATTCCTATAAACGTTATAGTTTTTGTGACATTTTAAAAGTATTTGAAAATTTTTCCAAGTACTTTTTTAAGTTAGGTTGTTTGAAAATAAAAGATTAGTTTGGGCGTATCATTTATTTACATCTTGAAAAGTGTACAGCAGATTAAAAAAATTAATTAAAACAGAACAAATTAAAATATAAGGCAATTAGGTAGAACACATTCATGAAGAGTTATTATAGCATCACAAGTAAGAAATGTTTTAAGACATTGACCAGTAATTCTGTCCTTTATTTTAACTAATTGATATGTACAAATTATGGATTAAAGTCCTTTAACTTTTACATTAATTTAGTCAAATTCATTTAGCTATCACTTATGAACCATAGTAAGTTTATGAACATTTGAAATCCGAATTATAATTATAATTAATATGTAAAAATAATTAAACTTTGACCAAAGGAATGATTAATGATTACAAGAGTAATTTTAAAAGTATGATTTAGTAGTGAATGCCACCTTATGTCGCCACGAACGTGAATATTCCAACCTCATATAAACTACTGATTTGTAAAAATTTTGTTAACTTCACTCACCAGTTCACATGGGCCTTCAGGCCTGTGCGTGAACTTTACTCAACGAGTAAGAACCGACCAACCGTTTTAGAGAGTTGACCGGTAAGAACTGAATTAGCTCAGTTGAGGATTCGAACCTTAGATCTCCGCATTCGAAGTCTCAGCCACTGAGCCACCACTTTATATAAGGTTAGTTTTAATAGATATGGTCTTTTTACCAAAATCACAAAAGGTTGAAAAGTTCCAAGCTAGCCACACAAACGTATGAAAGTTGTATGAGTCACCGAGCGACCGAGCGTGACAAAAATGTTAACACATGAATGTGGATCAATGGCTGCCTCTATCAGTTGAAATCAATAGACTTTTCTTCAGGTCGCTTATAAGTCCTAAGTAACTTAATATAAAAATACTCATCTATATGTGTTGATCATAACACAGATGTTCAACAATTTTTTACCAGTAATTGGAAAAATTAAAACGTTTGAAAATTTACCGTAAACAACAACAAAAAGTGGTTTACAATAGATTAAGGCTACCGGTCAGCAATAAATAAATGTGAGCCTGTCAGTAGATAAAGATTAACTGATAAATATAAATCAAATAAATTACACATTTAAAAAAAAAGTTCAAAAAAGAAAACAATTGTTACATGAAGAGTGCCAGCTTGCATTTGCTTTTCTATATGTTGTGATTGTCATAGAAATAAAATTAAAAGATATATAACTGTATAACCTAAAATAAACATTGGGTTATAATTTAATTACATTATTTGGTTATAATAGTGACTAAATGTACGTAATATGTATCTTGTTAGTATTAGGATAAAACGTAAAAAATTGTTTTTATCAATCTCATGACTTGTGGATATATTATACGTAGTTTTGATTGCTAACAGTAAATGAGAGTTATTTGTTACAGAAATAAAATGAAATGAAAAATGGCTTTATTGACAACAAACGTACAAATGGTGAGATTAGGACTATTAAGTTCTCTATAACACCTAACCAATAATAACAACTTCAAAAATCATGTAATAACATAATAAACGATTATAAGAATCAGCTCATTTACTAATGAAATGAAATTATTTAATTTATAATTTAATATTTTTAAAATAACAAACACATTTTAATAAGTATATAAAATAAAATAAAAATTATCAAAAGAAATATTAAAATTCCTAAAAGGAAAACAGAGCCCATTTCAGTAAAGATATGTAAAAGAGGACAATATTACATCATTGGTTACTGAAGGAAAAAGCCACATTCTCTGTAACCCTTTACAATTCACTGAAATTATCTACTTTTTTTCCCTTATACAGTTACAGTTGCTGGATTTACATAAATCTTTTTTAACCATTCTAAAAATATATATTTATTTAGAGTAAAAATCCAACAAAAATCATTTACACCTCCAAGTAATGTCAATAATATAACATATATTTTCTCGGGTATATTTTGAACAAATAAAGTAAATGTACTTTTTGCTTCTAACTATAAAATTACGTTTAAAAACTGTCATATACTGAAAATCAAATCATTGTCAATCTAAGGTATTCAAAACTTACTGAATCAAAATTTATGTACATTATAGAATTATAAAATTTATAAACGAAACAAATAAATGTAAAAAAATTATTTTTTAAGCAAATATTTAAAATGATTTGTTTATTATTGGTTTGCCGTTTATACATTAACAACATTTATGATAGCTTGACATTCAATATAACTTAAATTATTCTCCATAAACACATTATATAAATATGTATATTTAGGTGAATTGGATACATTGAAAAAACTAGAACGTAAATGATCCAAAAGGTCATTTTAAGTTCTGTACGCTTGAATACAAATGATTTATTTTCAAGTGTTTTCAATATTAATAGTAATGAACAGATATGTAATGTTTAAGAGATAATTTTTTGGATGTTTTCTATTAATTAACTACCATTACTTTTTTTCCATTTCTTTATTACCACTTGATAAATATTCTATTGCTTTAAAAACTGTTCCACAGTTGTTTTTATGTCCACTGTGGTATTCCTTATCCGCTAGGAATCCGATATCGCTGGCCTTATCTTATCGCTTTCCAAGAACTTACACGGAGAGCGCATTCGGCGGTAAGTCAATAATTGGATTTTCCAGTTTGTGATTAACTTTAGATTGTCACCACCTAACCTATCCTGACCCAACCAAACCTGAACTAACAGTAATTGCGATAAAAAAAGTAGTGGTAGTGAAGTAACTGGAAAAGTAGTGGTATTGAAGTAACGGAAATACCACTTTTTTTGCCACACACATTGGTTGGCAGTACTATGTCATATCTTAGATTGTTTATATTATCAAAGTGATATGCATAAATATCTCTCATGACAAACATAGTGAACTTAATTATGTTGTTAATTAAGGGATTTCGGAGTGAATAAAAAAAAATATTGCTAGTTGTAGGTGGTACAGATTTAGAATGGTTCTATCCAAAACAAATCATTTAAAATAACAAATATTAAAAACCATTTAAGTAATTTAAAATGCGCTTGGGGCTTTTAAGTCTTGAGATTCTATTCATTTCACTAATATACTTATGTTGTCATATAAAGTCTCGTTGTACAACTCTATATTTATATGTACACAAAATGAAGAATATTAAAGGATGTAAAAACACATTTTTAGGTATTGATTGATATTTCTTTGTTGATATCTTATCTAGGTAAATATACAAATAAGCTGGTTTTGAAATCATTGAAGTGTAAATTTTACTAATATTTGCATCGTTTAAGTATTATATGAACTAAAACGTTACTCTAAGCTGTCAGAAATTATTGATAATTTTCCAGAGTTCATCCATTAAACAAAGACAACGTTAGACAACACTTGCCCCTTTTTTGCAACACTTACCTCACAAAGTCCTAACTGTCTGTGCTTCAGATTACAGGGGATATAACTTCTCAAATTCCAAGCACGTTTGCCCTCTTGTTCACGTTGCCTCTCCGTAAACTCCCTGTTGGCCGAGAAGTTTAACTATGTGTAGAGTTAGACAGTTACTGTAAATAAAATTCAATTAATATAATAATTATGATTCACTGTTGTTATAATTTAGTTCTACGTGCTTATCCAGACTCACTGATGTCCTTTATGAATATAATCAATATATAATACCTTTTTTATCAAAAGAACAGATATTTCAGAACGTTACAATTATGACTATTATACTAAAACGTTGTTTGCAAGTTATTTGTTAGCATTGAATTATTCATGACTGATAGACAATAATTGAAGATTTCCAATGCTCCAAGTGTTTAAGGGGGGAGAAAACTATTCGACTGGTATAACAAACTTCTGTCGTCCTCGGGTGTACTTACTATAGTCTGAATAAAATAACTTTGGTACTAGTGGTACGGCCATGCTCCGCTGATCTGAAATAACAAATCTCTGGGTTTTAATTTGCTGTCAAACTTAAAATTACTTAGCAATGATTTTCAAACTAGTTGTAAGATGTCCACCATGTAATATTCATTAAGAAAAAACTATACTGGAGATTTTGCTTAAACTAATTTGCTTGTTATTGTGAAACTTGTTTGTAAGAACACTTTTTTGTGAGTGAAATTGCGCGCGAGTCGTCTTTAACCCGTCTCTGTAGTGAGTGATAATAACAATAATAAAATAATTTCTTGTTTAAGAACTAACAAAAACATGTTCTTAAACACGAATATCACAATAAAAAGCAAATTAGTTTAAGGAAAGTATCCAGAATAAAATTTCTTAAAGAATATAACATGGTGGACACAATACAATTGGTAGGAAAATTATTGCTCAGTTATTTTAAATTTGACAGCAAATTAAAACTCAGAGTTTTGTAATTTCAGACCAGTGGCGCTTGACCGTTCCGCCAGTACCAAAGTTATTTTATTTGGACTATAACTTAGCCTACATTTACAACTAGGTTATTTCTTTTTTCTCCCCATAATTATAATTTGACAACTTCTAATAACATTAAGTGAGTAGTTGAAGTAATTCGGGAACTACTTTAAGAAGTTTTTCCCACCAGTTTCGTCTGGCAGGTTGAACAAAGTGAAGAACTGTGTTCAATTTACTCGTACTGTGAAAAGGGTGTAGTCAACTAAAATCAAGGGTCGTCTTTGACGTCAATTGAACCTGTCAACGATTGTCCTGGTCACATAATAGAAAAGGTTTTCTAAGACATTAGAGAAGTTTTTCAATCGTACACATTCTATCTAAGGTTTAGCTTCAAATTTATTTTTCTTAAATGCATGTTATTTAACATCCTGTTAAATATTAACCTATCCGCATAAAAAGTGCATTATTAGTTTATGATTAAAAAATGCAATATTATATTATTTATGCTCTTATTATCTAAGGCAATTCATCAGTGATTGGAAAAGTGAAATGATATACGTTCTATGGCTTTTTATGACCAAAACATCATATAATCACCATAATTAAAGTAAATCATGGAAAGTGAAATTCAACAATTCATCATTTGAAATAATATATTATCTCTAAAATGTGAATTTAAAACGTTTAAAAATATCAATACCAATAAAATAAATTTTAACACTTTATTTTTTGAGCTGAAATTACGTATTTTTTGCAATAAAAATTTCTAACTGACAATTTTATTTTAAATATCTAGCACCATTTGTCGTTATATGATGAGCTCAATGAAATATTTTAATAATAAATACATTTTTACTTGACATTACTGTATATTGAGTCATTGATAAGTAATGATTACATTTGTTCGAACAAAACTCATATAAACGGTCCCTTTATTATTTTGAAGTTTTCCATCTTGTATAAATCCTGTCTTCTCTTGCAAATTGAAACTGATTACTTAAATAAGCCGTCTCTCCAGTCAACCGAGGAATTGAAAGTGTTGAGATCTAAGACATAAGCTCGATAAGTGCTGAGTCGTCACGTGCTCGATACGAATAAAGAGGTTTTATTTTGTGATTGAAGTTTATTCAATCATTTATTGTTTCCTCTGGTGTCTTATTAGCTAATCGAAGAAATGCGAGCTTCACGAATAACATGGCTCTGATCGTAACATAAAAGTATATGATCAATAATCGAATTCCTATGACAAAAGCTAAGTAAGTGCAAGTCGTTGAAAACTGTAAATATGTATTTCAACACGTTTGCATTTGTAAAAAAAAATAAAAAAAAATTTTTTTTTAAATTTAATTAAAAAAATTAAATTTAAATCTCGTTTAATTAAAGTGATGAAATCTCGTTTATATAGTTTTATTAGATATATTGTTTAAAATGTTCAAGTTTGCAGATAAAAATCTATTTTATCAATATAATTGGTCCAAGTCTATATTACGGAGTTTGATGTCACCCAATTTGAATACGATGTACCTCAACAGATTCTAAAAATTGTTGATATTTTGAACGCTGTGACAACTAGATTTAGAACTATAGTTACAACATATGTTTTATTCGCCACATTTTAAAACATATATAAAAAAATGTAGCCGCATTTTAAAATGTTTTATTTGAAATGTAGTTGCATTAAGCTACTTTCAACCTCATGTTATTTTTTTCTATTAGTTGTTATTGTTTGTGCAGTGACATGATTAATTAAATTTGCCCTATTCTTAAATAGAAAGGGAAGTTTCAATTTTTTTCTACATTAAGAACGTTTCAAATATTAACCTGCTCAATAATCACTCTTATAATCTTTATACATTTCTATTTTGTTTGATCAGAGAGTCAATGGAGTGTATAATTCTTTCAAGGTTCAATTCTTGTTTTGTCCGGGCATCCTATACAACAAACTCTACTGTAGCTGTATTATATAAGCTAAATAACTACAATGATTACTATACAAAAAAACCACAGGAATGAAGTTGTTTGTATACATAAACCTAATTAGACATTACATTAATGCAAGTAAGTTAAAATTTATTTACAATTTCATACGACATTAAACGTTTGAAAACAATTTTTTAAGCAGCGAATAGAAGAAATAGTGTAGCTATGAATTATATCTAAAGCTCTAGTAAATTATTAATATTTTTAATTTAACAAATAAACTATACATCGAGATTTTAAGTTTGTGTGTATAAATATAGGCTCTAACTCAATAATTAATAACATTTAAAGTAGGCATTTCTAAATCAAATCGTTCAGTTATGAATGTGTGTGACTTAAAAAAATACATGCTTATGAAAGTAAAAGAGTACATTAAATGTTGAACAATTCAATTAATTTCCATTAAAAGTAAATAGAGCATCTATACGTATGCTGTAATGTCAAAAGCACGAGAAGGAGAAAAAATAAAAATAATAGAATTAGGGAAAACCCTCATTTAACAATATAATGGTATTATACATAACGCTTGTGGTCGGGGGAATGTTTAAAACCCACAGACCTGTAATTGTGTCCAGAATTAGTTTTCTTAATGACGTGTACAAATGAACATTTTAACGGTTTAACTTCTTGCTATAATTAAGGAACGGGGTTTCGGGAGTTTTTTTTTTCTTAATAGCTAAGTGTTAGTACATTTTACAACTTTACACATCTTTTTGTTGATTTATAACAGATAATTAACTAATTGTTGCTATAATTGGGTTGGAGTTTATTTATATGTACTTAATATTATTTAGTCAAATAGATTTTAATATGTATAAACAAGGATACATCAAAGATATATTATAATAAAGGATTTGTGTAGTTATCAAATTCTCATATACGATCTAGCAAGTCAATCATAATTTGAAGTTGATCAAGTATTTCACTAATTGGACAAACAATTATATTAAAAAAACTGATACATTTATTTATAAATATTACTATATGCTGATGATATGAAATGTATAGAGTAATAAGTATCTTTGTTGGTTGTCATCTCTTACAGGAGGATCTGGACCGTCTCATTGCCTGAAGCAACAGAGGATTGAAGTGTCATGTGGATAAACGTTCATTTGTTAGGTATACAAGCAATATTCAACTTTTTGGTCCTAATCAATACTCAATTAATTATGTTGTGTTAACCCCAAAATCGATCAAGGATGTTGGAATAATATTTGATGAGAATCTTTTGTACTCATATGGTAACACCCAACCATACGGTTTCTGTGACATTGATCCACCCACTACCCTACACGTTCTGTGGTAATAACCCATCCGGCTACCTCTACACATGCTTGTCTACAAATAGATTATCATTAATAGATTAGTAAATGCTTGTAATATATTAAAGCTGTTAGTAATGCTAACCCGTATTTTATTTAAAGCAAAATGTCTAAAACTGGTAAAATAATTTACAAAGTATTTGCTTGTGACCAGAATTTATTAGATTTTGATATATACGTGGTTGTTTTTTGCAGAATTAAAGTAGTGTGAAGATTATATTTATATCTGAAGATATTTGTATAGTTATGAAACAACTTCCTAAAAGTCACCATTAAGAGATTAATGGTTACTATAAATAGAGTTAATACATTGATACCAAGAAAGGAGACGTTATACTCGTGCTTATGTATCCAATTCACAATGTACCACCATCTCTGTGATTCGACAGCAATCGAACTTCAGAATTCGAATCACGTGCGGCTTTTGTTCACGTTGTTTTTCTGTAAACTTCTAGTCGACTGAGAGAAGACAACGTTATACGTGTATCTATGCACACTGTCCCAACCACCACTGTGATTCGAGAGAAATCGAACTTCATAAATTCGAATCACGTGCGCCTTTTGTTCACGTTGTTTCTCCGTAAACTTCTAATCGACTGAGAGATGGCAACGTTATACGGGTGCTTATGTATACAAGTCACATTGTCCCAACCACCACTGTGATTCGAGAGAAATCGAACTTCATAAATTCGAATCACGTGCGCCTTTTGTTCACGTTGTTTCTCCATAAACTTCCATTCGACTGAGAGATGGCAACGTTATACGTGTGATTAAATATCCAAGTCACATTGTCCCAACCGCCACTGTGATTCGAGAGAAATTGAACTTTATAAATTCGAATCACGCGCACCTCTTGTACATGTTGTTTCTCCGTAAACTTCCAGTCGACGGAGAGATGGCAACTTATACGGGTGCTTATGTATACAAGTCACTTTGCCCCAACAGCCTCTGTTATTCGAGAGAAATTGAACTTCATAAATTTGAATCACGTTCATCTCTTGTTCACGTTGTTTCTATGTAAACTTCTAGTCGACTGAGAGAAGACAACGTTATACGTGTGATTATGTATCCAATGCACATTGTCCCAACCGCCACTGTGATTCGAGAGAAATCGAACTTCATAAATTTGAATCACGTACGTCTCTTGTTCACGTCATTTCTCCGTAAATTTCCAATCGACTGAGAGAAGACAACGTTATACGTGTGCTTATATATCCAAATCACATTGTCCCATCGGCCACTGTGATTCGAGAGAAATCGAACTTCATAAATTCGAATCACGTTCGTCTCTTTTTCACGTTGTTTCTCCATAAACTTCCATTCGACTGAGAGATGGCAACGTTATACGTGTGATTAAATTTCCAAGTCACATTGTCCCAACCTCCTCCGTGATTCGAGAGAAATCGATCTTCATAAATTTGAATCACGTTCGTCTCTTGTTCACGTTGTTTCTCTGTAAACATCTAGTCGACTGAGAGAAGACAACGTTATACGTGTAATTATATATTCAAGTCACACTATCCCAACCGCCACTGTGATTCGAGAGAAATCGAACTTCATAAATTCGAATCACGTGCGTCTCTTGTTCACGTTGTTTCTCCGTAAACTTCCAATCGACTGAGAGATGGCAACGTTATACGTGTGATTATATATCCAATTCACATTGTCCCAACCACCTCCGTGATTCGAGAGAAATCGAACTTCATAAATTCGAATCACGTGCGTCTCTTGTTCACGTTGTTTCTCCGTAAACTTCCAATCGACTGAGAGATGGCAACGTTATACGTGTGATTATGTATCCAATTCACATTGTCCCAACCACCTCCGTGATTCGAGAGAAATCGAACTTCATAAATTCGAATCACGTTCGTCTCTTGTTCACGTTATTTCTCCGTAAATTTCCAATCGACTGAGAGATGGCAACGTTATACATGTGATTATGTATCTAATTCACATTGTCCCAACCGCCACTATGATTCGAGAGAAATCGAACTTCATAAATTCGAATCACGTTCGTCTCTTGTTCACGTTGTTTCTCCGTAAACTTCCGATAGACTGAGAGAATAAGCCCTGTGTGGAATTGGGAACCTACTCTAAGTAGCTTTAAAAAGTCACCATTTAGTGTTTAATGAATTGTGTAACTTACTATATAAGCTTACTGGTATACCATATGATTATTTCTTCTAGTTTTACGTTTCAGATATGACCCGTGATTCACACAGTTTTTGAATTATACTTTAAAATAATAATTCAATATCTAACAATCAAGTAACTTTATTGTATGCGCTATAAAAATACAAATTTTTTATTAATATTATTGAATTATCTGGTATTACTATCCCATTTTGAAACAATATTGGATCGTATTTATTTAAAGTTTTAAATAGCAGTAGTTATAATGACATATTAACTTCCAATATAACATGCAACAAAATTCTATTCCATTGTAAATCTCCAAAAACTCTTTTATTTTGTCATGTGTTAAAAGATATTCGATTGGTTAGTTTAGTTTATTCAATACGGTTATCTGTTGAGATAAAAAAGGATTTGTAAACATAGCAAGGCTTTTACTGTCAAATTTACTTAATCACATAACTTACACTTTAATACCAATTTAAAATTCTCAAATAATATTAGTGAACCAAAAACCAGTAAATGGTAAAGATAAGACAATATGCTATTTTTTCCCTCATACCGGCCAAATTAATTTGTGAAATGGGATGAATGATTTCTGTACACCTTCTAAAATTATAATAAAGGAACATGTTTACAATTACAAAAGAAACCACATTGCTGGATCAAAACTCGTAGAACTAAATTTAGAAAATCACGAAATTAATTTTGAA
The DNA here is from genome assembly GCA_035578905.1 of Stictocephala bisonia. Classification (NCBI taxonomy): domain Eukaryota; kingdom Metazoa; phylum Arthropoda; class Insecta; order Hemiptera; family Membracidae; genus Stictocephala; species Stictocephala bisonia. The sequence continues at coordinate 169,450 of JAQJVL010000788.1, forward strand.
ACATTAGGAGTTGTTACAATTGAACCTATTTGTATATCAATAAATCTTCTTGAAAGTTCATGTATGTCTTGAGATAACAACTACTACATTTATTAACCATCTGAACGTTTCAGTATATATATATATATATATATATATATATATATATATATATATATATATATATATATATATATATTGGTTCTAAGACAAATTAAAAAAAAAATGAGAAAGGATAAAATCATGTTTTCAATATACTATAATTTTATAAAGTTTTGATATTTACCCTTAAATTTCAATTCATTAATTTTTAAGCCCTTATTTGAAATATTATTTTAGTTATTCTTTTAATATTCTTGTAAATACGAGTGATGTTGTAATTGGCAAAAAAGCATTTTTGAAGTAAAAAACTTAATAGAGGAAGACAGAAGAAAGAGTGGCCTAAAATTGATTATTACAGAAGTTTTTTCAAGGTAAAGGGTTTTAATAACTTCCTACGGTCTGATGATATCAAGTTTGTTCGTTTAAATTTACATACTGATAAAGTATATATGCTAGGTATAACTGTACATATATTTTTTACTAGGAAATATCAAAGAATGTAAAAATTGAAACTAATTTCAGGAATTAATGTTAATAGGAAATGATTTGGTACATATTACACAATCTAGACCAACCATTTAGCCCATCTTCACAACTTTTAGAGACATTTGTACATTAGCACATTACGTAATTACAAGGGAATAATTGTTTGGTTTTTTGACATAACTTCAAATGTTGATTTAAATTTTGAATTGCTACTAATTTTCATGAAAAAAAGGAAAACTAGCATGTTTTTAAATTTTGAATTAAAGTTATTGGCAGTTGTATTGTATTCAGAGTAAAGAAAAATAAAAAACTGAGTAAAAGTCAGAGACCGAGTGTACGATTGAATAGTTTTTATTGACTCACGTATCGAGAAAGACTTTGTGAGAAGAAAAATACTTCGGAGAGGTTGAGTTCACAAAAGAAGACCTTTGACCCTAGTCGGTAACTTCCTGTTTCACAGAACCATTAGGACTAAATAGATTAAACACTTTTCTGGATGTTGTAAAAAAGATTCTACTTTTTATAAGTGGAATTGGAGTTGTATTCTTTATATTGTAATTAGTTTTTATTTTAACCAATACAAATGTATATAGGTGGTAGTTTACTTATGCAAATCACGCTTACTGCTGCCCAATAGTTTGTGAATTTTACACATTCTAATGAAGTGACTGTGCATAGAAAAGTAGGCGGAAATATTCTACAGGCATAAAGTGATCTTCAGTGAAGGAAACACTGAGACGACTAAACTGTTGCAAAATATTACGCCAGTATTTAAAAAGAAAATTTCATTTTATATTTGCTATATTATATATACTATCTTATGTTGCCATAAGTTATTAAGAAATATTATTAAAGGTCTAGATTTAGCGTTGAAAAAATCTATAAAAGTTAATTTTTCCAGCATTAGTATCACGTTAGGGGTTTTTAATTAAACGTTTGAACTCTTATTATTACAGCCTTCAAAGCAGGTTATTATTTCTTTAACTAGCAACCCTTAACAGAGATCACAGTTACAAAAATATGAATCCATTTGTTAATAAGAATCTTTAAATTAAAATCATTAATGAAGACAGCAACATTATCAGAACATATTGGCTCGGTCAAGTCATTAAAACGTTAAAATACCCTAAGGAAACAGATATTGAACGAATGTTGATGTGGATAAAGTAGTTAAGGGTTAAACAACCAATGTTGTAATAATATTATATCAAAATCAGGCAAATTGTTTTAAAGTTAAAAGTAGCTCATTCCTCTTCTATACAGACACAACTGATAAACAATGAGTGTTGCAGTAAACTGACAAACAATGGGTTTAACTGGAAATTCACTGGCAATTATTATACTATTTTAATCCTTCCGAACCGAGTCCGTACCTGCATAAGGGAAAATGGTGGACATATTGAACACTTATTAAAGTATTTTTTGTTATAATAAAGCATGATTATCTAAATATTACAGTTATTATGTTTTTTTTTTTATTTCGTAAAGACTGACAACTTGTTTGTTAAGTGCAACCGATTAAACCATGTTTTATGAAATATTTTACGTGTTATTTATTGTTTCATGATTTTCAACCTAATTAACTTATACATCTATTCCAAGCTCATTAGTGAGAGCAGTTTTCTACTTAACTTTATATTAAATTAGACTACATTTATGTGCTGATATGGCGTCTTGAACAATTGGAGAAAAAGAAATGTTGCATATTTGTTTAATAAACTTCCTCTAGGAAATCTAATTCTTATTTACGTTTGCTTGCAAAATAATTGAAATTTATAGAAAATTTATCGATCTTTTCAATGGTATTAATAAGAATCTGGTAGGTGTTTTGGTTTTGTCTTTATAGCTCAATCAGTGAGTTAATGTCAAGTAATTTAAAAACACACATTATGAGCCCTTACATCCAAACGGATGAGAATCGAACACGGGTTAATATATAATGTTTTGTTCCTTTTTGTGAGTAAAACAAACAGGTAAATTTAATGGTGTCAGTAGAGACTCACCCTGTATATTGCAAGGTAAACGTTCTTTGTTAACACTACTGAATGACCATGCTGTGACAGCCAGATTGGGTGTTGTCTAGAGGAGAACACGGAATATATTTTGATTTCTTCGGTATTTCATTATCTTCTCAATGAGAGTATCTTATACTTGACCTTTGGCCGTAATTCAGATCGATACTACGTGGTTCGTACTCTTCGAAAGTCCCTTAATTTCCATGATTGAGCTATAAATCAGCATTTCTAACAATCAGCTGACCTTACTAATAAAAACAAAGATTATTCATATAATTCATTGTTTATTAAGTAAAATTTTTTAATTTATTTAAGCATATGAATTGTAGTAAGGTTAATTTATAGTTATATGCAATTGAAAATTTAAATATATTAAAATTATACTTCTTGGAATGAGATTTTCAAAATGATTCAATCAATACTATTGTTTTTTGTTCTTAACTCGACATGAGTTGTAACTTAACAATTAACGATTCACTCCTTACGTCGATATTATTTTTTAAAAAGTTACACGAGCAATCACTTTTATTTCATGTTCATAACAGGTTAGTTTTAGTTTAAATTAGTATGTAGATAGAAATCTTTAGTCTAGTTTGTGATGGAGCCTCAAAATAGACTAATTCCAAAGGGCCCTTGCATATTCTTCGCAACTATACGTTTTTGCAGTAAGAATTAATCGAGAACTATAAATTCCGTTTTGATAAGTATGAGATTGTATGTAATACTGTAGAAACGTCAGCTTGTTTAAGTAATTTCTGTAATTTTTTACTGTGCTATGCTGTATATTTATTTGTTGTGAAGGAAATGAAGATACTTGTATTTAATATGCAATAATTATACTCATTTACAAACCATACTGTCCCACATTTCTATGAATGGTGGCCCAAGTATAAATAAAAATTAACAATGGACATAACAATTATTGGAATAACGTCAAGTCATTACGTTTCCTGGTTAATTAATATAATAGTTTAGGCGTTGTATAAACAACACTTGTGTCTAAGATTACACCTTTATCCTTTGAGAAGGGCCTTATTTTAACAATACAAATTTAAACTTTATCAAGCGCTGTCACGCCTGTCCGTGTAAAACTTTGCTAGCTCAGGGAGAATGGGGGGTTCTTCTAAGAGACAGGCCAATTATAAGGGAAAATATTTGAGTAGTTATCACTCAAATAAATGTTTCCAAGTTCATCAATATTAGCCAGGGATTAGAGCGCCACCTTGTTGACCTAAGAATGGCAGGACTCCAAGGAAACTTTCCTGCAGGGGCCTGTTTCACGAAAGTTACAAGTTACATATTCACTATTTCACTAGTACAGGTAGTTGTAGTTACAATTTCACAAGTACAGGTGTTTCTTGAAAGCACTTGTTACTTTTATGATAAAAAGTCACAGTTGGGACTAATTGTCACAAGTCAGCTGATTAATGTTACAAGTTTATTTTAATGTTTACATTTACATAGCTTTTGGAATAATTATACTTTAAAACTATGTTAATAATAATAATTAATTATTATTTTTTTACCATCATAAAGAGGAAGGCAACATTAATTTTTTTAAAGAATTTATAATTCGCAAAGATTTTTTATTTGGATTATATTCAAACACATCAACTAAAGATGACAAAGTTAAAGAATGTTGTACATGAGAAAGGATTAGCTTTTGGCTCGATCCCGGCCAATAAAGACGGATTATGTCCACATAAGAGACAAACACTGGCAAAACTTGAAGAAGTACAATGTGGTTTTAAGCGTGAATTGTTAAAGAATATGTAATATATTGGGGAAAAACTTATATGGAACAGGGGCCTTGCCGATTTGTTTGCTTACAATTTTTTTCATACTAGATACGTAGCTAAGAAACAAGTACATGAGTTTTTTTTTTTCAGTGGAAAAGCTGAAAATAAAAATAAATCAACCGGAAGTTGATATATTTATTATTTTTTTTAAAAATGCAATGAAACTTTCAGTTATGCATATGTCCATATATCAAACATTTAGACCTTACGTCTTAAATGTTTTTAATGCAAGCCTATCTAGAGTTATACCTCATTGTAAAGGTCTTTGTACAATACCAAAGTACAAAACTGAGGTCAAAAGAATGGCCTGGTCAGAAAATACAGCAGAAAATACAGCCTCTCAAAGAATTTAATGTCATATAATAACTAATACTTCTTAGCTATACGGTTATTTATTTATCCCTGTTGTTGGACATGTTGTTGATTGTTTACAATAGTAACTAAAGACTACGTTATAAAAATAATTATGTTATTTAACAAAAATAAAAATAATAAAAACCACTTTGGACAGTAAGTATAACCTAAAAATAGTTTAAGAACATTATTATACTCATTTGCTACGCATTTTTTGTTTTAAAATTATTTAATTTCTTATATGTTGTCAGTAAAATTATAACTGCATAAAGTAATAAACAAGTAGAAGTATTGGTTATATGACGTTAGTTCTTTGATAGGCTGTATTTTATGATTGGATCACCCTTTTGACCTCATATTTGCACTGTTGTATTGTGCAAACACTGACCTTTAAAATGAGGTATTACTCTAGGTAGGCTTGTATTAAAAGTTTTTAAGACTTCCTCCGTGAACCATCCCCTGGCTATGCAAAAAACGAATAAAATATGTGTAAATGATTGGTATAGGGACGTGTACACAACTACAAAGTTTCGTTAAATTTTTAAAATAGTTTTAAAGTTAATAAATATATTCCATACATCTGCCCAACCCCATATACAGTGATAATTGCAACACGATATATCTGCACAAAATTTAATAAAGCAAAGAAATTTAGTATTTTTACAATACTTGAGTAAAAATGAGTAAAAAAACCAAGCACAAAATAATAAAAACATTGCAACAAGTCCTCTTATAAAATTTACCCATGTTTCACTATAGGTTAAAAATAGTTTTACATTTAACAAGTGTAGACATGTAACTTGTAACAATGTAAAAAGTCACAGTAGTGAATTGGTTAAATTGTACTTGTGAATCAGTTAATTATTACTGGTTACTACTACACTTGTAACTTTGTTTTTGTGAAACACCTGTAACTGATATTTTTACAGGTTTGTAAAAATTTACTGGTGAATATGTAACTTGTAACTTTCGTGAAACAGGCCCCAGGTGTAAGATGTACTTATGACTTTGTAAAAGTTCCGTCCTAGCACTATATCATGAACTGTGTAAATAAATATTTCTCCCTGTGGTTAGCCAGGAATTTAAAACAAAAGAAAACTGTTAAACTAAACACAACTACCTAAAAACAAAACAAAAAAATACTTATCCTCGTCACAAAATTTAAAAAAACACAACATGTTAGTGTGAACTGAAAAACTGAACTGTTTTATTCCAAAAAAATAACTTATTGTTGAACAGAAACAAATTTTATAAATATACATATGAATAAATTAAGTTAAATAAATAACAGCTGATCATCTGTTTACAAATCGATCGTTCACACATAATAACGTTTTACCTTAAAGTCTTGACTGTAATATAACTTTATGTGTAGCATAATATTGAAATGTCACAGCTCTATATTTCCTAAAGCCCGTTAGACGCTGCAATATAGACGATTCTAATAGCTTCTAGAAAAATAAAAAATGGAGGTATTATAACTAATGAATATAAAGATCTTGAAATCATGATTATTATAATTTGTTAGATAGTTCCCAATAACACAATTATTACAGTCATTACACAATTCGCTTTGAGTTGGTATCGTTATGTTTGTCTCAGATAAAGGAATGGCGGACTCTTAACTTCTTCATGCGGCACACGTCTGAATGTGAGTTAAGTTAGTGAGTTCCTGTCAAAAGTTAAGGTAAATAGAATCTTATCAAATGTCCTGACAAAGTTTATCTCAAATAAGATATACAGGAAGATAAGTTACAACAGATTTATCGCACTTAGTATCCACCAAATTCACTTACCATGCAATAAAAATATTTAATTTGGAAATATGAATATTTTGAGTATACAAAATAAAATAGTTCCAGATCTATTGTAAACGTGCCATTGATCATAAAATTCACTTAGAGATTCTGGGATAAGTTACATGTAGTTTTTGTTTGTTTACAATATTACTTAAAGAGAACCATTTAAAGGGCTGAAAGGCAGTCATATTTTGATTTAAAAAATCTTATGCCTCTTCCGAAGCAGATCCTCGACCACATTATGAACATGAATACAAAGCAGATTCTCGACCACAATATGAAAATGAATACAAATCAGATCCTTAACCACAAAATGAACATGAATCCAAAGCAGATCCTCGACCACAATATGAACATGAATACAAAGCAGATATTTAACCACAATATGAACATGAATCCAAAGAAGATCCTCCACCACAATATGAACACGAATCCAAAGCAGATCCTCAACCACAATATGAACATGCATCCAAAGCAGATATCCGAATTAAATACAGAACCTACGCGATTGTAGTTATGTATTGTAATTATTTAATTTACGTTACAAATGCTATATCGAGATCACATTCAACACTAAATTGAATTGGACATGGTAGAAACCTGATAATAACCGCCCTGTCAATTATCACTGAATGTGCATGGGCGGGCGGGTTGAATAATTCTACTAAGTCATGTAGGTAATTATGCGTACATTCATTTCACTATTATTTTTTCCCAGAGATCTTTGTATTCTTGCAGATCTATAATTTTGTCTTAAAAGCTATGTAATTATTCGCTAAAATCATCAATATTACCATAACACACATTTTCACTCTACTTGTATTCTTCTAGATGTTTCACAACATGAGTCAACTTGGACCTTTTCTGTTCATTCACTACCACTACTTTTTCCGTTACTTCACTACCACTACATTTTTTTATCGCAATCGGTTAAGTTAGGTCAGATTAAGCTAGGGTAGTTGGGTACTAAAGTTGATCACAAACTGGTAAATCCAATGATTGACTTACCGCCGAATGTTCTCTCCGTGTGTAAGTTCTTGGAAAGCGATAAGATAAGGCCAGTGATATCTGATTCCTAGTGCATAATGAATTGGACCTCAGTGGACGTAAGAATGATTGAGAAATAGTTTTTAGAGCAATAGAATATTTATCAAGTGGTAGTGAATTATTGAAAAAAAGTAGTGGTAATGAATTAACGGAAAAGTTCCGTCAACTCATATTTTGTTGAGATTTTCTCTTATTTAAGAGGATATCAACCTTTTATTCGGTTCTTCATTCTGCTTAGATAGTGAGTTATCATTAGTCCACTGAGAGCCTCAGACATCACACGCGTGTTTGGTGTAACGTAACACGCGTGCTTCACCCGTGCCAGTGATATAAACTTATGTTAAAATATCTGTCACACGAACCTAAAAATGTGTTAGCCTTTTCGAGTAACTTAAAAATAGAACACCACATAAAGTACATTTTTAACGGCCACTCCTTGTAGGACGATATATAATGAGTAGCTAGTATACATAATTATTGTATGCGTTTTGTATTTGACTTAAGATGGGATGATCGTATAATAACATTCTATGATAAGTACAATGCATTAAAATTGTTTGATGAAATATCTAAGAGAGTTCTACATCCTCTTCATTCAAATTGGTTAAGGACTGTCCCAAATATTTTCGAATTTCATATGAAGTTGTCTGTTAGAAAAATGTAAGAGATACTCTCTCTAGTCCATCAGTCGTAAAAATTCCAAATCACAATTCCATATCCATTTAAAATATGATTTACCGTAACAACTTATAGACTTCGGAACTGTCCCTCCGTTAAATCACATCCATTCAGAAACTGGAGGTGGTTTGTGGCAGAAGACATGACGCAGATGGTTAACCTTTTGGAGAGCTGGATGGTGCTGGAGAGGAACGGTCGGAGTAAATTGTATATGCGCGCGTGTGTGTGTCTTTGTTTTTTAAATTGTGTCCGCCCTTTGAGTTTATTTATTATCTTAGTTAAGCCATTACTAAGATTTTAAATAAACTTAAATTGTTTCTCAAAATGGAAGCCATATTTTTTAAAAACATTTTTATATTTTTAAGTTTATTTATTCACGTGTTTTCACATTACTAGTGATATAAATTATTTTAAAATCTAATTAGTTTGAATTTTTATAATAGTACGAACAGAGGGTTATTTTGGCAGTAATTTTGCCTCTGTTAATTAAGAATTTTAATTTAATTTTTCATTCATAAAATATCTAAAAGCATCTTTTATTAGTAAAGTCTACAATAAGTACAAAACACAACAATACATTTTTATTTAATTATTAAAAAATTGAAACTTCCTGTACATTTCCTTTTTTCTTTTATATTATTTAATTACTAATTTCCTTTTATATTATCAATATAAACTTGGTCTTCACATGTTGTTTTTAAAATCAGTAATATACTTGAAAATAACCAATCCAAAAACCTTTTATGAATACATTATAGTTTTAATTATTTTACATATCTTTCCATTGTAGCTTCACTAACTAACATGTTAATTAACTGTACACAATACGTTTACCATAAGTAATAAGTGTCAAAGTATCTCAGTGTGTTTATTTAACTTATAATTATTGTAATAATATGTAATTTTCTTAACACACAAATATTAGTTAAGTATACGGATATTAATTGATTTGAAATATTTATAGTCAACAGAGACATATCTTACAGTTCACTTAATACTAAAAAAAAAAAAAAAACCGAAAAACAATAATGTTGGATATTCAAGGTGGTTTAGTAGGAAAACTATGCAGAAACTCATTAAATTAAGAAACAATATCAATTTAATAAAGTATACTCAAGATAAAATTGTTGTATGACTTAAAATTTAATAGATTATGCACGGTAATTTGTACTTTGCATATATTTATATCTTAAAGGCAAGACGTTTGAATTATTTTTATAGATAAGATAGTTCTATGCAATCAAACTAATCGTTAGTAATGGTATTAATATTGACAATATGTTGAACGATATCGAAATCAAAGTAATTTATTTAGGTCTGTTAAAAAGTCGGCACTGGTGACGCAACTATTTCAGGACAAAGTGTTCAGGAGATTGTAGGCGATAGGTTTCATGCTCGGTCCTACATTCTTACACCATCCCCTACACGATGTCCGCTCAATGGTTGTGATCACTTGGACACTACCAGAGAAGACTGTGGTGCACATATTGGATGGTAGTCAAGGTTTGGATGTTGTGTAGCGAAGAGAACTGAGTGTCACACTTGAAAATCAGACCAAAACTACGTGGTTCGGATTCCACGTAAAGCTGTAAGTGCCATAGTTGCCCTGGATACTGGGCTATTAATAAATAGTCCTTTCTGAGCTAAGTCGAACTTAGATGGTAACAACGACTACACTCGTTCATCTAGACTAACCACACTCATTCACCCATCATATTCACCCATATTTCTACGATCGGCGTCTTAGAAATGGGAGAAAAAATGAAAAAAGTTTAGAATGAATGTTTATATACCAACATATCGACTCATGTAGACATTATAAACAAATTGTTTCTTTATGGTGAACATATTTCGCTAAATGACAAATTTCTTTAAAGAATTCTCGTGATCCCGATAAAAAAAAACTGCAATCAATCGTTGTGATAAAACACACTTAGATGTGTATTGAGAAAGCAAAGAGGAGAACAATACGAGAGAAAATTGAGTTTCAATATCAATTTGTAGCAGGCAATAGAGATTGTTGTCTGAGATATTTGCACTTAACTCGTGTAACGTCAAGTGTACTTTCAGCATGAAGGAACTTTCGTGAAATAAAAATTTTAAATTTAAGTATAAAATAGTTTCTGTTAGTTTTGACCATTAAGGGTTCAGTAAGGGAATTGATAGCTCACGAAATGTAAAGACTCTATTTTTGTATCGGTGAATACATGTTTTAAAAATTTTAAAACTTTACACCATCATTAAATCATTTTATTTACACCATCAGTTTGGTTCCGTTTATGGTACACTTTGTACGACCGTGATTATTGCCTTTGAGCGAGAGTAACAAGGAACACTTGTTACAACTGAAATGTATATAAATTAATAAATGTATTTAACATTTACTGATTAGTTTGGTTATTCTTATCAGGCGTTCCGTAATAATTGGTGATATTGTGAAAATTAATTTGATAGATTAAATTAATTTAATTAATATTCAAGGCTTGGAATAATTTTAAGAATTGTTTTAGTACTACAGGATAATATGCAGATTTTTCAAATCTACATCTCTCGGTCAAGAGAGTCACCCTTAAAAAAATGCGTAAGCACGGAGCACTCATAAATGGCTAAAAAATTACGCTTTACTTGACTTATATATCTTAAAATTTCTTAGTTTCCAATAATTGATATTGTTTTCGATGAGGAAGCACTTGGTAACTTCTTTATTTTTATAAAACTTCAATCGCCACTTCACTCGGACCTGCAGGAGTGTGCGTGAACTTTATTCAATGAGTGAAGTACCGATGGTTGACTCTGTGGGGATTCGAACCTTGGACCTTGCCTTCCGTAATTCGAAGCCTTAGGCAATGAGCCGGAGTGGGCTACACATAAAACAATTTAATTTTAATTGATGAAATATTCCAAACAAATTGACATTGCATTTGCATGTACATAATGAATGTATATTTTCACAGGTATCGGGTAACAATGGCAACAATTTAAATTAATTACATACACTTCTCAAACATTCTACATAAAATAAAACTTGATATAGAAATAGATTAAGCATATAAAACCAATTAATACAGTATACTGTATACAAATTAAAACAGTACATAATTAGCAACCCAGGCCTGAACTATTCAGCTTTCGACGCATCGTGTTTTATACGATATAAAAGTACTCTACTGGCTGGAATGTATCAACACTGAAATCTGTCAAGTGTGATGGACACTGCAGTGGAATTTAATTAAAATTTACAGTTTGGATAGCACTCGTTTTTATAATTGCAATCCTTAAAAATACATTTTTAAATAATTAATTTGATTATATAAAAAACCCTAACCTTTTAATCTCTACATTTGAGAAATATAACTGATCACTGATACTAAAAGACTAAAACACCTAAGTAGTTGACATTTTAAGTGTAATTTGAATTAGATTATAGGTATAAAATATGAGGGTATTTTGAAAAATTTATCAGTGTGTGTGTGTGATTTATTTTTTCGAAAACTGCAAACTCAGTAATGTCAACGTTTATCGCTGTACGTGTGATAAGAATATTTCTAGGAATCAATCCTTATGGCTGATATCACTCTAAAATTTAAATTTTGAAAAGGCAATGAATGATTTGGCAAGAAAATTCATGATATTAAACAAAAAGAATATATATATATATATACACACAAAAATAGATTCGGGAATTATAGCAACTGAGCTAAAAATAGTCAAAGCAACAAGATATTTTTCAAGACCTCCAGATTTTTTCAAGATTTTTGTTTTAGTTTAGAGGATACTAATCAAAAAGAAATTATATAATAACGTCTTATTTTTAATGCTAACAAACTGATACCTCACTGTCATCCTTGTCATCCGGAATGATCCAATAGACGCTATTTGAATGCAAGACTGGTTTAGAATTAATAAGAATATACAGTTAATACGAAAGTGAATTTATTATTTGTAAATTTTTGAATTTAATATCAAATTTTGAAGAATGTCTTATAAGTTAAAAAAAGAGAGAAGTTACTTAAAAATCATAGGCTAAAACACCATACACACTGTCCATTTAACAGGTACTTAAAATGTCAACACGGTGTCGGCTATCGGCCTCCAACTTAGTACTGTACTGCAGCATCTGGACTTTGTTGAAATTCCAACTCAGTGCTGCACTGCAGTACCTGATCTTTGTCGAACCTCCTACTCAGTACTGTACTGCAGTACCTGAAATTTGTCGGACCTCCAACTCAGTACTGCACTGCAGTACCTGAGCTTTGTCGGACCTCCAACTCAGTACTGTACTGCAGTACTTGAGCTTTGTCGGACCTCCAACTCAGTACTGTACTGCAGTACCTGAAATTTGTCGGACCTCCAACTCAGTACTGTACTGCAGTACCTGAAATTTGTCGGACCTCCAACTCAGTACTGCACTGCAGTACCTGAGCTTTGTCGAACCTCCTACTCAGTACTGTACTACAGTACCTGAAATTTGTCGGACCTCCAACTCAGTACTGTACTGCAGTACTTGAGCTTTGTCGGACCTCCAACTCAGTACTGTACTGCAGTACTTGAGCTTTGTCGGACCTCCAACTCAGTAATGTACTGCAGTACCTGAAATTTGTCGGACCTCCAACTCAGTACTGCACTGCAGTACCTGAGCTTTGTCGAACCTCCAACTCAGTACTGCACTGCAGCACCTGAACTTTGTCAAACTTCCAACTCAGTACTGTACTGCAGTACCTGAGCTTTGTCGGACCTCCAACTCAGTACTGTACTGCAGTACCTGAACTTTGTCGAACTTCCAACTCAGTACTGTACTGCAGCACCTGGACTTTGTCGAACTTCCAACTCAGTTCTGCAATGCAGTCCCTGAGCTTTGTCGAACCTCCAACTCAGCACTGTACTGCAGCATCTGGACTTTGTTCAATATTTACAAACTTTGTTCACCAAATTGTCAGTTTAAAATGGCAACCATTCAACTATATTAAACCCAAGACACGATAAAAAAAGTGACCGGGGAAATTTTAATCAGGGTTATAGTTTCTATTCATTTGGTAATCTTCAAGGTTATCATGGTAATTTTTATTGGGGCTTAGTAATTAACATTTTGTACTGATTTAAAATCAAATTAAATGTTAGCGAAAGATAAGTTTATGAGTTAAAATTGTAAAATTTCATGAAGTTTATTTCAAACGCGTTATGTTACTTAATTAACAACGTAAAATATGGGAAACAAAAGACTTGAAGAAAATAAAAGAAACTGTGGTATCAGAAACTCAACGTACTAAATCGTAAAACATAATTATAATGTTAAGAAACAAATAACTGACGCGTATTTTATTTAGGATGATTAAAAACAAGGATGCAATGAGAACTTGTGCTATTTATTTTAACAGTAAACAGTTACTGTAAAAAATTTTTATGGCCTCTTAATATAAAAATCATTAAAAAATCAATCTCTAACATTTCCCTATTTTTATTTATTTATTTATTTTTTTTGCGATACAAGGCAGAAATACGGCTTATCAATATGTGTTGAGTAGCATGACCGCACTCCACAGGGCATAGTCAGCTTTAAACAGTTTCCCTATCGGAATGGTAAGATGCAAAATACAAAAACACGAATGAAGACAAGTTCAGATATTGCTAGGATGACCTTAGACTATGAATAAAATAGTAAAAGACTGTCTCTCGAGACGTCTCTCTGGTGGAAATAAGCATTTAAATGCTGGTAATTTCAAAGCTTTGCAATATCTGCAAGGACTTGTGTTACTTTGATATTACTCTATTACTTTATGCAGCCCTTATCTGCAAACTTGTCATGTACTCGAATATTTTACAAGTCAGATAAATATCTTACATATTCAACTAAAATAATAAAATTGTGTTTTCTAAGTTAAAAAAAAAATATACATATATATATATATATATATATATATAAATAAATATATATAAGAAGCATGTAATTTAATGGGATTGCAGGTTTCAAACTGACTACAAAACGACAACGACGAAAAGGCACTTTTTGTATCAATATTAAACCAATGTCGAACGTTATAAACGTTGTAACTATTTTTTATTTGCATTTACAGCTTAACCACATCAAATATAACTCTACAGAGATTTGTATTCACTAACCACATTAAACTCTTTGTAAAAACTTTGAAGGTTAATTGTAATTTCCTTGTTAATGAGCTTTCGTATAAGCTTGCCCGTTTAATTCTGTGAACTACGAGAAAAATACTTTTATTATTTCATCCTGTTCGATCGATTTTTAAATTATTCAATTAAACCCATTTAATTTTTTTATAGTTATTATTTTGAATAATTATATTATATAAATGGAATTGGTTTCTATTTCAATCACATTTTGTTTGTAATTTAATGAAACAAACACTTTTAATGAGTCGAACATATTAATGGGCCCTAAAAACGTTGTCTATTCCTGACTAGATCGTAGATGATATTTTAAAATTGGCTAACATTTGTACAGAATAAAATTAGTAGATATTTCAGAAACGATCAGCAATAGGCTGATAGTTATGCCAAAGAAATACAAAAATACTACAATATTTTTCACATGCACATATCTACTATCAATAGAGAAGAAACCGTTTTACTCATCACTATTTAATTTTATGTTGTAATCGTAGTAATTGAAGAAAAGTTATAAAAACCAAAAAAGTTGAGACTATAACACGAATTAAATCAAGTTCATGAAAACATAAATATTTACTGGAAAGGATAAATTTAAAACATTTCTATCGAACAAAAAACATTTGAACTGCTAGCATTAGAGTAAATAATACTAATAAAATAAGAACGTAAAAAATGATGTGATCGAGAAATAGAAGTCAAGAGGAAGAGTAAGAGCGGGAGAGAGTCAAGTAGGGAGACGAGGTATTGACAAGTCACACTCGCTAACGAGGTGTCTACTCAACAGTGACCTCTCACTACTGTTGCGGTGTGACAAATATTGTTATAACAGGATAGTCAAGATACCGAGTAAGAGAAGTGAGTCAAGTAGCGGGAGACGAGGTATTCACAAGTCACACTCACTAACGAGGTGTCTACTCAACTTGACCTCTCACTACTGTTGCGGTGTGACAAATATTGTTATAACAGGATAGTCAAGATACCGAGTAAGATAAGTGAGTCAAGTAGTGGGAGACGAGGTATTCACAAGTCACACTCACTAACGAGGTGTCTACTCAACAGTGACCTCTCACTACTGTTGCGGTGTGACAAATATTGTTATAACAGGATAGTCAAGATACCGAGTAAGAGAAGTGAGTCAAGTAGCGGGAGCGAGGTATTCACAAGTCAAACTCACTAACGAGGTGTCTACTCAACAGTGACCTCTCACTACTGTTGCGGTGTGACAAATATTGTTATAACAGGATAGTCAAGATACCGAGTAAGAGAAGTGAGTCAAGTAGCGGGAGACGAGGTATTCACAAGTCACACTCACTAACGAGGTGTCTACTCAACAGTGACCTCTCACTACTGTTGCGGTGTGACAAATATTGTTATAACAGGATAGTCAAGATACCGAGTAAGATAAGTGAGTCAAGTAGTGGGAGACGAGGTATTCACAAGTCACCCTCGCTAACGAGGTGTCTACTCAACAGTCACCTCTCACTACTGTTGCGGTGTGACAAATATTGTTATAACAGGATAGTCAAGATACCGAGTAAGATAAGTGAGTCAAGTAGCGGGAGACGAGGTATTCACAAGTCACACTCGCTAACGAGGTGTCTACTCAACAGTGACCTCTCACTACTGTTGTGGTGTGACAAATATTGTTATAACAGGATAGTCAAGATACCAAGTAAGAGAAGTGAGTCAAGTAGTGGGAGACGAGGTATTCACAAGTCACGCTCGCCAACGAGTTGTCTACTCAACAGTGACCTCTCACTACTGTTGCGGTGTGACAAATATTGCTATAACAGGAAAGTCAAGATACCGAGTAAGAGAAGTGAGTCAAGTAGCGGGAGACGAGGTATTCACAAGTCACACTCGCTAACGAGGTGTCTACTTAACAGTGACCTTTCACTACTGTTGTGATGTGACAAATATTGTTATAACAGAAAAGTCAAGATACCGAGTAAGAGAAGTGAGTCAAGTAGCGGGAGACGAGGTATTCACAAGTCACACTCGCTAACGAGGTGTCTACTCAACAGTGACCTCTCACTACTGTTGCGGTCTGACAAATATTGTTATAACAGAACAAGAATATGTCTACGTTTTAGACATACCAATGAAAGATCCACTTGGTAAAAGCGATGAGGCACTATTACCTCACTTTTGATAATTAACTTTCTAAATAACATCATGCTATTACTTAATTACTGAAGATAGTTTACTTGAAGTGGTTGACAGCAAGATGTACCATTGCATAATTATGTCAAATTGACAAGCTACATATTTTTTTTCATTTAATTTTGACTTGATGTAGTCCACTCCATCATTTTGGTTTAGGTGACGAAGTGTCATATTTTCAAAATTTGACGATGATTTGACTTGGTCGAATCAAACAAAACTGTTCCAGGAGACAAATTGATCTGTCGTCAAGCTATATCTCGTATTCATAAAACAAATACTTGACATAATATATTACAACTGTCTGTAAAGGTGGCAGTTACAGGTGACATGAAGTTTCACTTGACGTCAGGTTTTGCATGATGTAAGGGATAACTTGACTTGAGATGTAGCTTGACTTAAAGAATAGCTTGCCGAGAGGAAAAGCTTAACTCGAGGGATAGATTGACGTGATTAATAGCTTAACTTGAGGTATAGCTTGACGGAATTAATCCTGGTGAATAACTTATATTGAGGTGTAGCTTGACGTGATTAATAGCTTAAGTTGAGGTATAGCTTGACATGGTTAATGCCTTAACAGGAGGTATATCTTGACGTAATTAATAGCTTGACGTGAGGAATAGCTTGACGTGATTAATACCTTAACAGGAGGTATATATTGACGTAATTAATAGCTTGACGTGAGGAATAGCTTGACGTGATTAATACCTTAACATGAGGTATATATTGACGTATTTAATAGCTTGACGTGAGGAATAGCTTGACGTTATTAATAGCTTGACGTGATTAATATCTTAACAGGAAGTATATATTGACGTAATTAATAGCTTGACGTGAGGAATAGCTTGACGTTATTAATAGCTTGATGTGATTAAAACCTTAACGTAGTTAATACCTTAAGTTGATGTATAACTTGACGTAATTAATACCTTAAGTTGAGGTACAGTTTATCGTAATTAATAGCTTTATGTAAAAAATAGCTGGACGTGAGGAATAGCTTGACGAAATTAATATCTTGACTTGATTAAAACCTTAACGTAGTTAATATCTTAAGTTGATGTATAACTTGACGTAATTAATACCTTAAGTTGAGGTACAGTTTATCGTAATTAATAGCTTTATGTAAAGAATGGCTGGACGTGAGGGATAGCTTGACGAAATTAATATCTTGACTTGATTAAAACCTTAACGTAGTTAATATCTTAAGTTGATGTATAGCTTGACGTAATTAATACCTTAAGTTGTGGTACAGTTTATCGTAATTAATAGCTTTATGTAAAGAATAGTTGGACGTGAGGGATAGCTTGACGAAATTAATATCTTGACTTGATTAAAACCTTAACGTAATTAATAGCTTTATGTAGGGACGTGAGGGATAGCTTAAGTTCAGTATAGTTTGACGTGATTAATAACTTAACGTCAGGGATAGCTTATTTTGAGGTATAGCTTTACGTGAGAAATAGTTTGACGTGAGGTATGACTTGACGTGATTGATAGCTTAACTTGATGTAAATCTTAAACTATTCCATTTTACTACTAGTGTCCTAAAGGCATATACATACAAACAATGTGCACATAAACGATGTCATTTTCCGTGAACTATGAATTTCAAATGTGCATATCACACAATATTAATAATGTTTTTTAGAAACAGTTGACGTGGGAAAAGCAATGTACATTTGAAGACGTAACTAAAGCTCCACAAGATTGCAGTCTGTGAACGACATGTGTTCCTAGTAGCTTGTCACAACGTACTTAGGATTGTCACTGACATTTCTTTCTGATATAAAAGTGTAGCACAGTGTATCTTTTATTAAGTAATAACTATTTTCATTTCATTCCAAATTGCAAATGTTGTACTATACGCTAACAATAAATGAAATTGGAACACTAATACTTAAGGTTTCATTTAGACCGAGAACTAAATAAGTGCTAAAATAATCATAAACACATATTTGTGTTTACAGAGTTTTAATTGTAGTTTATATGCCAACACTGTTTAACTACTTAACAATGTTAATGGAACATTATATTTATTACATTACTAATTCATAAATTCCAACCAAACGTTTTAAAACTGCAAAGCTGATAATTTTCTAATAAAATAAATTATATGCAATAGTAAACGTGCTAGTATTTTTATGAATTTAAATAACTATAAATAAATAATCGACATTAGTTATTACTTCACATAAATTTACCTACTTTATTATATTGTCATAAAACATTACATATCTTTTTACTTTCTCCCATATACGTAAGCATACAGAAAGTATTGTGATCATAAACAATATTTGTTATTTAAAAGTTGGTCTAAAAATCCATTTTAGGGTCTCCTGAACCCAAAAAGTGTTTTTTTCGAACAAAGTTTTTGGTGTCTGTCCGAGTCTGTCTGTGTGTATGTGCAGTTCGCTGGAGACCAAATGGATGGATAAATGTTTATGAAATTTGGTATGTGGGTGTATTTAGCCAATATCTCCAGACTATTTCTTCAATTTTTGAAGTTTTAGTTTTTTTATTTCTAAGGGCAAAAACCACACGAAAATGGAATTTTCTAAAACGGCTCGAACGATATTGATCAAATATTCAGGATAGATGTATATTAAAATTTGAAATATTTTGGTAAAAACCACATGTATCTAACTTGAATAGTTTTTTAGTTATGGCAAAACAATATATTTGGGAATCAAACTGGTAATTTCCAAAGTTTTGATGTTTTAGTGTTTAATACGGTGGAAAGTTTGTGCCAATTCTTTTGAACGATTTATTCTTGAAGTAGGCTATATTTTTAAAAGCTCTACATGGTCAAACATTGTTATTAATTTTCATGGTAATTAAAAATGTTACAGCTTCAATCGTAGTTTTATTTTATTTTTATATCTTAACTAAGCAATCCTAAAAATATGTTTATATATTTATAAACTTAGATTAAAGTTGCGGCAGATTAGTCATTATTATGTGGACTGATAGCTTCTATAAGCCATGTAAGATGTATATGCATGAGAGAAGAAAAGGAGTAACACTCACGAAAAGCAACAGTTTCGTCAACTGATTGTTGGAATAGATAAATGACTTGTTCACGTAATTTGAGGAAGTGACGCCCGTAAGCAATCTCCGGACAACGTCAGATATGACGTAATACCAGACCACACCTCCACCTCACATACGACCACACAGTATACAGTTCATGTAGATTTCATAAGCGTGCACTTTTCTGTTTTATTCACAGAGGCATTATCTCATTATATATAATTAGTAACACTTTTTTTTAAAGAATATTCAAACAAATATGACTCACTAATTTCTCGCACCTTAATCTTTATTAGTAATTAATAATTTGGAACAGTTGTAGTTCTTTTAGTTTATATTTAATAGATTTGCTGATTATGAAAATTTATATTATGAATATATATCGTATTAAAAAAAAAAAAAAAAAACATTTTTCAGGAGATTGATCAGGACCATACTTTTGAGAGAGATAACAGTTAAAATCAAATAATATCACCTAATAAGATTAAGTGTACATAAAAAAATTTAAATAAAAGATAAATGCTTAAAAACGATTAATAATTAATTTAACACATTTTTACGAATCTAACGTAAATAAAGATTGTTATTGCTGTAATTTTTAAAGTAGCAAAATCAATATAAGAATTAAACAAGAGAATTGGGATAGCTGAGTGATCACTTTGTCATTCCAAATCACAGCTGCCTTGATTACGGCGCCAGTGACATTTGTAATCACCTCCCTGTCGAGCAATCAAGGAACCACTGAATAGGTAAACCTGAATCGGATATTTTCAGGACATGTGAGATTGGGCTGATAAATACTTTATTATAGTTCATACATACCTTGATATAAAGCTAACGGAATTAGGGTGGATATCATGGAGTAATATATCATTTTAAGGTTTCATTGGGTATAAAAAATGTCTACCTTAGAGTAAAAAAAAGAAAAATGCTTAAATTAATACTTTTTTACTAAGAACTGTTTTAAAGGGGAAAACACCAGAGAATATATAGTTTTTTTAAATTGCGTTTAAAAACTGTAGAAATTGCCAGTTTGATTCCCAAATATGTTGTTACGATTGAAGCTGTAACATTTTTAATTACTATGAGAATTAATAACAATGTTTGACCAATTAGTTACCTACATTCTCCAAATTCATGTAGAGCTTAAAAAAGATAGGCTACTTCAAGAATTAAATAAATCGTTCAAAAGAATTGGCACAAACTTTCCACCGTATTAAACACTAAAACATCAAAACTTTGGAAAATACCAGTTTGATTCCCAATTATTGTTTTGTCATAACTCAAAAACTGTCCAAGTTAGATACATGCGGTTGTTACCAAAATATTTCAAATTGTAATTTACAACTTTCCTCAAAATTTAATCAAAATCGTTAGAGACGTTTTAGAAAATTACATTTTCGTGTGACTTTTGCCCATAGAAATAAAAAAAATAAAACTTCAAAAAGTTATATTGTCTAAATACATACCAAATTCCATAATTTATCCATCCGTTTGGTCTCCAGCGAACTGAACATACACAGACAGGCACACATACGGACAGACACCAAAAACTGTGTTCGAAAAAAAACACTTTTTTGGGTTCAGGGGACCCTAAAAAGGATTTATTGAATATAGGTGTCCTATATATCGTATGGTTTGTTGTCAGCTACTATTTGTTAATTATAAAGCTGCGATGTTTGTTTGGATAAATATCCAACAGTCATGATTACATTCATTCATTATAAAATGTAAAGTGATCTCCTGTCGCAAAGCTAAGTCCAATCCATCGAGTCATCTAAGACCTGCCTCATAGATTCTGTATATGCTGACCAATCCTTCCGTAAAAGAGCGCAGGGGGCACTCTGTAACTATGTGATCCACTGTTTGTATAGACTTCTCGCAATCACATAACTGATCTACTGTCGATTCCCATTTATTCTTCCAGTAATTGCATCTGCCAATGCTAGTTCAGAACCGATTTGCAACTGGAGTAATAACTACTCGACACACACTTAGCTCACTATTCTCTGTTTATTCCTTCTCTGTGGTACCTGGGAAGTATAACATTAAATTAACGATATACACGACATTCACCAATATATGTTATAGGAATCTCAAACAAACTACAGCAAACGTTAAAATAACTCAATTTTGATCCACCAGTATGTTTATTCTAAGTTTATATTCTTTCTTATTTTTACTATTTCAAAAGTTAAAAAAAAGAGTAGGTTAATGAAGATGGAATTTCAAATGTAAGGTTGCACATTTATAACCTTAGTTAAACGTTGTTTTGTAAAATATTTACAGAAGCAGTTTTACAAACTTGCTGCGTTATATGGTACTTTATACATTTTAATAAATTATATCATTTAGTTTCAGATTTTTCTCATAAGACAAGCGAGTTCTTCTATAACCTCAATCAAGTTGATGTGTCTATAGGGTTCAGTTACAGGTACAGTGGCATAGCTCGTGTACATAGAGATGTAGCTCATGTTTGCTGTCAAGTCTGGTGTCAGTTGATCTATATCTGACGTATGCCTTCATTCGCCTCTGACAGCTAATATGCGTAACAATACTCTCAATTAAGAAACTTAAAACAAAATTGGATATGATGATTAAAATAAAATGAAATATATAAACAAAATGAATATATATTACCGATATAATAGCTTTCAAAAAAATAACAATTTTAGAGGTTATTTCCAACCGCCATACAGTTTTACTTGTTTGTGCGATCTTTGATGTTGGAATATTTATTTTGAAATATTTTCGTAAAGAGTGCCTACTTATAGATTTTGAACAATACAAAACATTGAGGTTTATAAAAATATCTAAATGTAAGAGCGTATGTATGTAATCATGTAATGTAATCATCATGGAAAGTGTTTAAGAATGAATTAGGGACGGTCCAAGAGAAAAGTAATGACATAACAGAAATACTGATTGAAGGTTAGTATCTATCAGTAACTCTTAAATAACGAAAGGATGATAAGAAGTTAACGACGTTGAATTATATCACCTTCCGACCCATCCACGTAGGGTGGTATTAACCCACCCACATGTCTCATGGCCTGTCCATACACGTACAGTGGTACATTTTATAGTTAGGTACATGAAAAAGTTAATTTTATACATATACACAATTCTAATGTATAAATTACATTCAAGAAGATTTGAATATTAACGTTACTCTTATGAAATTAGAACCAGAAAGTGTAAGAAATAAACAGTATTAAAAATAACTTTTGAAGGTGGACTACTATTTATTTATTTTGCTCTCAACTCTAAACCTGTGGAAAGTTGTCAAAACATTAATTTAAAGTAACATTTTGAAAATTCATGTTCAGTCCTGCACACGGTTCTCTGTTAAAGGTTATCACATCACCATTTATCACGTTATATTCTTGCCATGAAGGGCTTAGATAAGAATGAATTATTTAGTTCGTTAATCTTCCAAATTCTGATAAGTTGTTTTTAATAAATTTTGTGAGTTTTTCTCTCATTTTATTTTTTTTCTGCCGTACTCGTACTTGGGTTACATGTTCATTCGAAGAGCTAATAGTTGTTGTGTTTGTTTCATGTGAATTATGTACTTGTTAAAACAGTCGATCCTTATTATTATTTTTATAAGCCTGTTTATGCAATGATAAACATTCAAAATCTTTATTCAGACATGTCCAAATACATATTTACATTACACGTGAAGTAACTAAATCTAGATTTCAAACTAACAAATCCTATAAACAATAGTAGCATTTATCAAGAAAGTACATTGTTAATTTGTTCTTGAATGAACGTAAATTATGTACATGATCTATTTCCTGTTGCAGCTTGTTGAAAACTGTCATACTTAATAATGGCCCCCTCTCAAATGTACTGGTGTTATGTCCAGATACAGATATAAGCTCTCTAGATCTTGTTTGATAGTTATGAATATCTCCATTGTTCACGCAAACATGTGGGTTGATAAAAAAAAAAAAAAAAAAAAAAAAAAAAAATCAAAAACAAAAAAATTCCTATCCCACCAGATCAGCCAGAGCAAGGATTTTAAATTTGTTAAAAAGGGCCTTACAGGGCTCGAACCTCCTCGTTTCTGCAATTATTACAACGTTTGGAGGACAAACACCCTATTGTAATTCTTTTACGCTGGATAGACCCCAGAGCATTGATTAATATGAGTCAAGATATCTCACCACCCATATCTCAATACCAATTCTACGTAAGAAAAATATACCATTCGTAGAGCATCTTGGTTATACATTATAATGTTTATATAAAATGGTAGATTTACGTTTATATACTCATAAATAAATTGCAGCGAAGTAAAAACGCAAACAAACCGAGCTATCTTGTAGTCAATGAAGCAAGCATGGCGTACAGAATCAGTCACAAAAAAGTCCTCAGTCACTCTCTACATACTTAATGACAGTACTCTTCCATCTACCCTACATACACACAGAATTTGACAACTTCATACACCATGGTATATAGTCGTGCATATAAAACTAGTACATACAACATTTGAAGAATCTCACTCTTTTATTCATTTGATTGTAAGGTGATTTAACGAAGTAGCTGTTGAAAGTATATTAGTCTTTAAGTATGTATTGAAAATCTAAAAATCTTCCTAGCATGTATTGAAGATGTTTTAGAAATGAGATTAAACGTACATAAAAACGTACACTTGTTATATTAAGTTTATGTCTCAGGAGGTACGCAATACATATTTTTTTCTTCATGTGGTCGTTGGATTTAGTGTCCATCTATCAGCTGTGCAATACATGATAGAGCAGATTTCTTGGGGAACAATAAACTCGTATTATTTAATCTGATAAGCAATAAGTAGTAAGAGAAATTTGCCCTTACTAAAGATCTATACAAATTACGTGTTTATGGGCCCACCCATCCTCTCAACAAATATATTTCCTTTTAAATTTCAACTACTACTAGTGTTTTGCATCTTTCTGACCTGTTTAAATAAAGAAGTATAATAAAGTCCTATAATTTTCTCAATTCTAATAATTATATAATATAGTATTATATGATTGGAGATAGACACTTGCTATTAGAGGCTATATAATAAAAAATACCCCCAGATTTCATGCATGTAAAATGAAATTGTAGACTTAATATGTAGTTAGCCTTATGACCGTCGTGTTTTTATTTTCATGTTTGTATACACTACATAGTAGGGAAGAGAAATGAGCTTCATGCTTTCCAGGTAGCTGAAAATCAGACCAACTTTACGTGGTTCGGATTCCAAGTAAAGCTGTAGGTTCTTAGTTGCCCTAACTATTCGGCTATTATTATAAATAGCTCTTTATGAGGAACAGTTGACCTTAGTTAGTTTATATGAATACACTCGTTCATTTACACTCATCACACTCATTCGCCCCTCATATTCGCCCATATCTTGACGATCGGGGTCTTACTAATGAATATTGAACGAATAATGAATACCTAATCGCAACCAATTGTACAGTTTACTCTGATATATTGTATTTTGTATTTCTAAAGAAACTTATTTTATTAAAACATTCAATTTAAAGCATCCAAAATAAATAGCATGGAATGCTCTTTGTGAAGTGCTATAAATACATTAAAATTAGAAGATACGCACCACTTAACGTACTGTAATAAATAAAAGGTATTCACATATTTAAATATATATATATATATATAAACAAAACTAAACAACAGCGGAATAATAAGCCAAAAACAATTTTGGAAGTGTTTTAAGGTTCACCATTTCCCAATTCCAGTGACTACGTCTGCTTCATAGGGTCAGTAATTGAATTTAAAAGGTCTATAAATATACTGTAAAAGTATCTGAGATAGTAAGTTGAACTCAGGGATACGGACAAATGTTGACTTGTATTTTCCTTTACTGATTGGATTGAAATTATCTTCAAATGTTTAGTTCTGTAAAGAAAAACTGTCCTGATCAGACACACATGGATAAAATTTAGATTACTCAAACCTAAGCTTTTCGATTTATCAATAAATATATGTATTTCCCATATACATTCAATTCTAACTTCAAATAATAATCCTTGTATGTTAGATATGTAGGCTAAAGTTATACCGGTTGTTCTATTCAGACCTTGGAGTTAAGGAAAGACAGAGTTGCGCCCTGGCTAGCTTTTTCAGTAGAAAATTTTTTTCATCTCACTCAGCATTTCTTTCTTAAGGACCTCGATAGTATTAATAAGGAACTCCTTACTAATTTTCGTGGCTGATGGGTCTTAGTGCTGCTTACTGAGGAAGTATCCAGGTCCTTACAGGACTCACAAAACCAGTCCTTCTTCGCACTTCTCGTCTTCTGTGGCACACAGTTTCGTTGACACTCAGCATCGCACTGTCACAAGAAAACTCTAGTTTTGCAGACACGAATGTTACACAAGCCAAAGATGATTTTCAGAGGGATGTTAAGGTCAAAAGAATGTAAGAAAAAGAGAGACAAGTAGTAATAATGAACTATTCATGAGCTACCCGTGTCAACGAGGGTTTCTTACAGCCCCAGCCAGCCGTTTGGTTTCAAGAACACTCTATTACACAGACATGAATATAAGCTTAAAAAGTGATTTTTAGAAGGGTGTAGACAGCTAAATAATAGAACAAAGGAAAGAAAAGTAGTAATGACGTTCTATTCATGGGTCTTACGTGCTAACGAGGGTTTTTTACAGCCCCAGCAAGCCATAGGCCTACTTCTATAACAATCTATAACATATTTACGAATATTATGTGTTATATGGTACTTTTAGATATAGTAAATATATATATGTTACGGAAATGAGACATAAATAATAGAAAACAAGTATTGAATGGTAGACAATATGACTATTAAAATAGAGTGGGGGTTTTGTGTTAATATTTTAGCCCATTAATAAAGTACTTATTTTAGATAAATTTACAGTAAACACAACGCAAAATTGCTTAGTAGTCTTTTGAGCTTTTATTTCATTAAAAAATAGAATATTTTAATGGACTGTCATATTTTATAATTATGGAAAACAGAATATAGAAAAAGCGATATTTACTGTCACGGTACATCACTCGGTCTGATGGACTTCTGTGGTCGGTTTAATTAAATTTACAGGCCAGTTATAACGAATGGATTTGCGAATTTATCAAATAAAATGTGCCGACAGAATCACGACTTAATAAACATGCAATCATTTGTTACTGTCTATTGTTACTTTCTACTGTCTAGATTTGGCAAATTTTTAAAAATATAAACCCTAATAGTGCAGTATTTTTATTAATATTTGACGAATTTAATAAAAAAAATAATACAGTAGTACACGTAAAAACACGCACACGCACACGCACATTCACACGCACGCACGCACGCACGAGTAGTAGGGATTTGCCATTCCTGGCCCAGTATTATCCACCCTAAATTTTAGATTGATAATTTCACAATTTGATTGGATTGATAATTTCACAGTTTGCTCGGATTGATAATTTTTCATGGTTGATAATTTTGTGTTTGCCGTTCCTGGTGCAGTGCTAGGAAACAATTTCGATGGGGAAAAATATGAGTGTTGAATGTTCTAGTTTTACGCGTGGGGTTAAGTTTTGTCTACCGTAATTTCTGTAGGTGTAGATAAACAATGTTATTTACAAATGGGTTCAAGATCAGGCGATTGTCTTCCTTGAACCCAAGGATTTTAATAACTTCCTACGGTCTGATGATATCAAGTTTGTTCGTTTAAATTTACATACTGATAAAGTATATATGCTAGGTATAACTGTACATATTTTTTTTACTAGGAAATATCAAAGAATGTAAAAATTGAAACTAATTTCAGGAATTAATGTTATTAGGAAATGATTTGGTACATATTACACAATCTAGACCAACCACGTAGCTCACCTTCACAACTTTTTAGAGACATCTGTACATTAGCACATTACGTAATTACAAGGGAATAATTGTTTGGTTTTTAGACATAACTTCAAATGTTGATTTAAATTTTGAATTGCTATTAATTTTCATGAAAAAAGAAAAACTAGCATGTTTTTAAATTTTGGATTAAAGTTATTGGCAGTTGTATTGTATTCAGAGTAAAGAAAAATAAAAAACTGAGTAAAAGTCAGAGACCGAGTGTACGATTGAATAGTTTTTATTGACTCACGTATCGAGAAAGACTTTGTGAGAAGAAAAATACTTCGGAGAGGTTGAGTTCACAAAAGAAGACCTTTGACCCTAGTCGGTAACTTCCTGTTTCACAGAACCATTAGGACTAAATAGATTAAACACTTTTCTGGATGTTGTAAAAAAGATTCTACTTTTTATAAGTGGAATTGGAGTTGTATTCTTTATATTGTAATTAGTTTTTATTTTAACCAATATAAATTTATATGTAATGATAGGTGATAGTTTACTTATGCAAATCACGCTTATTGCTGTCCAATAGTTTGTAAATTTTACACATTCTAATGAAATGACTGTGCATAGAAAAGTAGGCGGAAATATTCTACAGACATAAAGTGATCTTCAGTGAAGGAAACACTGAGACGAATAAACTGTTGTAAAATATTACGCCAGTATTTTAAAAGAAAATTTCATTTTATATTTGCTATATTAAATATACTATCTTATGTTGCCATAAGTTATTAAGAAATATTACTAAAGATCTAGATTAGAGTTGAACAATTCTATAAAAGTTCACTTTTCCAGTATTAGTATCACGTTTGGGGTTTTTTAATTAAACGTTTGAACTCTTATTATTACAGCTCTTCAAAGCAGGTTATTATTTCTTTGACTAGCAACCCTTAATAGATATCACAGTTACAAAAATATGAATCCCTTTGTTAATAAGGATCTTTAAATTAAAACATTTAATGAAGACAGCACTTAATCAGCACATATTGGCTGGATCAAGCCATTAAAACGTTAAAATACCCTAAGGAAACAGATATTGAACGAATGATGTGGATAAAGTAGTTAAGGGTTAAAAAACCAATGTTGTAATAATATTATATCAAAATCAGGTAAATTGTTTTAAAGCTAAAAGTAGCTCAAG
The DNA here is from genome assembly GCA_035578905.1 of Stictocephala bisonia. NCBI lineage: Eukaryota > Metazoa > Arthropoda > Insecta > Hemiptera > Membracidae > Stictocephala > Stictocephala bisonia. The sequence continues at coordinate 198,054 of JAQJVL010000788.1, forward strand.
TCTCTTCTATACAGACACAACTGATAAACAATGAGTGTTGCAGTAAACTGACAAACAATGGGTTTAACTGGAAATTCACTGGCAATTATTATACTATTTAAATCCTTCCGAACCGAGTCCGTACCTGCATAAGGGAAAATGGTGGACATATTGAACACTTATTAAAGTAGTTTTTGTTATAATAAAGCATGATTATCTAAATATTACGGTTATTATGTTTTTTTATTTCGTAAAGACTGACAACTTGTTGGTTAAGTGCAACCGATTAAACCATGTTTTATGAAATATTTTACGTGTTATTTACGGTTTCATGATATTCAACCTAATTAAATTATACATCTATTCCAAGCTCATTAGTGAGAAAAGTTTTCTACTTAACTTTACATTAAATTAGACTACATTTATGTGCTGATATGGCGTCTTGAACAATTGGAGAAAAAGACATGTTGCATATTTGTTTAATAAACTTCCTCTAGGAAATCTAATTATTATTTACGTTTGCTTGCAAAATAATTGACATTTATAGAAAATTTATTGATCTTTTCAATGGTATTAATAAGAATCTGGTAGGTGTTTTGGTTTTGTTTTTATAGCTCAATCAGTGAGTTAATGTCAAGTAATTTAAAAACACACATTATGAGCCCTTACAGCCAAACGGATGAGAATCGAACACGGGTTAATATAGAATTTTTTGTTCCTTTTTGTGAGTAAAACAAAAAGGCAAATTTAATAGTGTCAGTAGAGACTCACCCTGTATATTGCAAGGTAAACGTTCTTTGTAAACACTACTGAATGACCATGCTGTGACTGCCAGATTGGGTGTTGTCTACAGGAGAACAGGGAATATATTTTGATTTCTTCGGTATTTCATTATCTTCTCAATGAGAGTATCTTATACTTGACCTTTAGCCGTAATTCATATCAATACTAGGTGGTTCGGATTCTTGAAAGTCCCTTAATTTTCATGATTGACCTATTAACAAATCAGCCTTTCTAAGAATCAGCTGACCTTACTAACAAAAACGAAAGTCATTAATATCATTCATTCAATTTTTTAGTTATATGCCATTAAAAAATTAATTGATACATTTGTTTATTTTTGCATATGAAAGGTATTAAGGTTAATTTATAGTTATATGCAATAAAAATTATAAATAGATTAATATTATACTACTTATAAAAACATTTTCAAAATTATTCAATCAAATACTTTGTTATTTGTTCTTAACACGACTTAAGTTGTAACTTAACAACTAACGATTTACTCCTTACGTCGATATTATTTTTTTAAAATTTACACGAGCAATAACTTTTATTTCATGTTCATAACAGGTTAGTTTTAGTTTAAATTAGTATTTAGATCGAAATCTTTAAAGTTATTTTATATTAGTTTATGATAAATCTAGACCCTCAAAATAAACTAATTACAAATAGCTTTCCTATGTATTCTTCGCAATAACAAGTTTTTTTTGCAGTAAGAATTAATCGAGAACTATAAATTCCGTTTTGATAAGTATGAGATTGTATGTAATACTGTAGAAACGTCAGCTTGGTTAAGTAATTTCTGTATTTTTTTACTGTGCTAAGCTGTATATGTATTTGTTGTGAAGGAAATAAAGATATTTGAATTTAATATACACTAATTATACTCATTCACAACCATACTGTCCCACATTTCTATGAGCGGTGGCCCAAGTATAAATAAAAATTAACAATGGACATAACAATTATTGGAATAACTCAAATCACTACGTTTCCTGGTTAATTAATATAATTGTTCAGGCGTTGTATAAACAACACGTTGTGTCTAAGATTACACCTTTATCTTTTGAGAAGAGAATTATCGTAACAAGACAAATTTTAAACTTTATCAACCGCTATATTTCCTAAAGCCCGTTAGAGGCTGCTATATATACGAGTTTAATAGCTTCTAGAACAATAAAAAATGGAGGTATTATAACAAATAACTATAAAGATCTTGAAATCATGATTATTATAATTTGTTAGATAGTTGCGAGCCCATTATGTAAGTCATTACACAATTCGCTTTGAGTTGGTATCGTTATGTTTGTCTCAGATAAAGGAATGGCGGACTCTTAACTTCTTCATGCGGCACACGTCTGAATGTGAGTTAAGTTAGTGAGTTCCTGTCAAAAGTTAAGGTAAATAGAATCTTATCAAATGTTCTGACAAAGTTTATCTCAAATAAGATACACAGGAAGATAAGTTACAACAGATTTATCGCACTTAGTATCCACTAAATTCACTTACCATGCAATAAAAATATTTAATTCGGAAATATGAATATTTTGAGTATACAAAATCAAATAGTTCCAGATCTATTGTAAACGTGCCATTGATCATAACATTCACTTAGAGATTCTGGGATAAGTTACATGTAATTTTTGTTTGTTTAAAATATTAATTAATGGGAACCATTTAAAGGGCTGAAAGGCCGTCATATTTCGATTTAAAAAATCTTACGCCTCTTCCGAAGCAGATCCTCGACAACATTATGAACATGAATACAAAGCAGATCCTCGACCACAATATGAAAATGAATACAAAGCAGATCATCGACCACATTATGAACATGAATACAAAGCAGATTCTCATACACAATATGAACATGAATACAAAGAAGATCCTCAACCACAATATGAACATGCATCCAAAGCAGATATCCGAATTAAATACAGAACCTACGCGATTGTAGTTATGTATTGTAATTATTTAATTTACGTTACAGATACTATATCGAGATCACATTCAACACTAAATTGAATTGGACATGGTAGAAACCTGTTAAATACCACTGTACGTGTATGGGTGGGCGGGTGGGTCAATATCACTGTACGTGTATGGGTGGGCGGGTGGGGTTAATTTAGGTTAGGTTAGGTTAAATAGGGGTGACTAATTAGGTTAGGTTAGGTTAGGTTAGGTTAGGTTAAGTTAGGTTAGGTTAGGTTAGGTTAGGTTACACCCTGTCAATTATTACTGAATGTGCATGGGCGGGCGGTTTGAATAATTGTACTAAGTCATGCAGGTTATTATGCGTACCTTCATTTCGCTATTTCGGGACAAAGTGTTCAGGAGATTGTAGGTGATAGGTTTCATGCTCGGTCCTTACACCATCACCTACACGACGTCCGCTCAATGGTTGTCATCGACTTCGACACTAATAGAGAAGACTGGGGTGTACATGTTGGACGGTAGTCAAGGTTTGGATGTTGTGTAGGGAAGAGAACTGAGTGTCACACTTGAAAATCAGACCAAAACTACGTGGTTCGGATTCCACGTAAAGCTGTAGGTGCCATATTTGCCCTGGATACTGGGTTATTAATAAATAGTCCTTTCTGACCTAAGTCGAACTTGGTAACAACGACTACACTCATTCATCTAGACTAACCACACTCATTCACCCGTCATATTCGCCTATATTTCTACGATCGGCGTCTTAGAAATGGGAGAAAAAATGAAAAAAAAGTTTAGAATGAATGTTTATATACCAACATATCGACTCATGTAGACATTATAAACATATTGTTTCTTTACGGTGAACATATTTCGGTAAATTGACAAATTTCTTTAAAGAATTCTCGTGATCCCGATAAAAAAACTGCAATCAATCGTTGTGATAAAACTCACTTAGATGGGTATTGAGAAAGCAAAGAGGAGAACAATACGAGAGAAAATTGAGTATCAATATCAATTTGTAGCAGGCATTAGAGATTGTTGTTTCAGATATTTGCACTTAACTCGTGCAACGTCAAGTGTACTTTCAGCATGAAGGAACTTTCGTGAAATACAAATTTTAAATTTAAGTATAAAATAGTTTCTGTTATTTTCGACCTTTCAGGGTTCAGTAAGGGAATCGATAGCTCACAATATGTAAAGACTCTATTTTTGTGTCGGTGAATACATGTTTTAAAAATTTTAAAACTTTACACCATCATTAAATCATTTTATTTACACCATCAGTTTGGTTCCGTTTATGGTACACTTTGTACGAACGTGATTATTGCCTTTGAGTGAGAGTAACAAGGAACACTTATTACACTTGTTATAACTGAAATGTATATAAATTAATAATAAGCATCGGTATTTAACATTTACTGATTAGTTTGGTTATTTTTATCAGGCGTTCCGTAATAATTGGTGATATAGTAAAAATTAATCTGTTAGATTAAATTAATTTAATTAATACTTAAGGCTTGGAATAATTTTAAGAATTGTTTTTGTATTACAGGATAATAGGCAGATTTTTAAAATCTGCATCTCTCGGTCAAGAGAGTCACCCTTAAAAAATACGTAAGCGTCGAGCACTCATAAATGGCTAAAAAATTACGCTTTTCTTGACTTATATATCTTAAAATTTCTTAGTTTCCAATAATTGATATCGTTTTCGATGAGGGAGCACTTGGTAACTTCTTCATTTTCATAAAACTTCAATCGCCACTTCACTCGGGCCTGCCGGACTGTGCGTAAACTTTATTCAATGAGTGAAGTACCGATCGTTGACTCTGTAGGGATTCGAACCGTGGACATTGCCTTCCATAATTCGAAGCCTTAGGAAATGAGCCGGAGTGGGCTACATATAAAACAATTTAATTTTAATTGATGAAATATTCCAAACAAATTGACATTGCATTTGCATGTACATAATGTATGTATATTTTCACAGGTATCGGGTAACAATGGCAACAATTTAAATTATTATTTAAATTATTATACATACACTTCTCAAACATTCTACATAAAATAAAACTTGATATAGAAATAGATTAAGCATATAAAACCAATTAATACAGTATACTGTATACAAATTAAAACAGTATATAATTAGCAACCCAGGCCTGAACTATTCACCTTTAGATGCATCGTGTTTTATACGATATAAAAGTACTCTACTGGCTGGAATGTATCAACACTGAAATCTGTCAAGTGTGATGGACACTGCAGTGGAATTTAATTAAAATTTACAGTTTGGATAGCACTCGTTTTTGTAATTGCAATCCTTAAAATACATTTTTAAATAATTAATTTGATTATATAAAAAACCTTAACCTTTTAATCTCTACATTTGAGAAATATAACTGATCACTGATACTAAAAGACTAAAACACCTAAGTAGTTGACATTTTAAGTGTAATTTGAATTAGATTATAGGTATAAAATATGAGGGTATTTTGAAAAATTTATCAGTGTGTGTGTGATTTATTTTTTCGAAAACTGCAAACTCAGTAATGTCAACGTTTATCGCTGTACGTGTGATAAGAATATTTCTAGGAATCAATCCTTATGGCTGATATCACTCTAAAATTTAAATTTTGAAAAGGCAATGAATGATTTGGCAAGAAAATTCATGATATTAAACAAAAAGAATATATATATACACAAAAATAGATTCGGGAATTATAGCAACTGAGCTAAAAATAGTCAAAGCAACAAGATATTTTTCAAGACCTCCAGATTTTTTCAAGATTTTTGTTTTAGTTTAGAGGATACTAATCAAAAAGAAATTATATAATAACGTCTTATTTTTAATGCTAACAAACTGATACCTCACTGTCATCCTTGTCATCCGGAATGATCCACTATAGACGCTATTTGAATGCAAGACTGGTTTAGAATTAATAAGAATATACAGTTAATACGAAAGTGAATTTATTATTTGTAAATTTTTGAATTTAATATCAAATTTTGAAGAATGTCTTATAAGTTAAAAAAAGAGAGAAGTTACTTAAAAATCATAGGCTAAAACACCATACACACTGTCCATTTAACAGGTACTTAAAATGTCAACACGGTGTCGGCTATCGGCCTCCAACTTAGTACTGTACTGCAGCATCTGGACTTTGTTGAAATTCCAACTCAGTGCTGCACTGCAGTACCTGATCTTTGTCGAACCTCCTACTCAGTACTGTACTGCAGTACCTGAAATTTGTCGGACCTCCAACTCAGTACTGCACTGCAGTACCTGAGCTTTGTCAGACCTCCAACTCAGTACTGTACTGCAGTACTTGAGCTTTGTCGGACCTCCAACTCAGTACTGTACTGCAGTACCTGAACTTTGTCGAACCTCCAACTCAGTACTGCACTGCAGCACCTGAACTTTGTCGAACTTCCAACTCAGTACTGTACTGCAGTACCTGAAATTTGTCGGACCTCCAACTCAGTACTGCACTGCAGTACCTGAGCTTTGTCGGACCTCCAACTCAGTACTGTACTGCAGTACTTGAGCTTTGTCGGACCTCCAACTCAGTACTGTACTGCAGTACCTGAACTTTGTCGAACCTCCAACTCAGTACTGCACTGCAGCACCTGAACTTTGTCGAACTTCCAACTCAGTTCTGCACTGCAGTACCTGAGCTTTTTCGGACCTCCAACTCAGCACTGTACTACAGTACCTGGACTTTGTTCAATATTTACAAACTTTGTTCACCAAATTGTCAGTTTAAAATGGCAACCATTCAACTATATTAAACCCAAAACACGATAAAAAAGTGACGGGGGAAATTTTATTCAGGGCTATAGTTTCTATTCATTTGGTAATCTTCAAGGTTATCATGGTCATTTTTATTGGGGTGTCATTAGTTAAAATAGTTTTACTGACTTAAAATGTCTATGAGTTAAAATTTCAAAGTTCAGGAAGTTTATTTCAAACGCGTTGTGTTACTTAACTAACAACGTAAAATATGGGAAACAAAAGACTTGAAGAAAATAAAATGGCAACTATGGTATCAAAAATTCAAGTACTAAATCGTAAAACATAATTATAATGTTAAGAAACAAATAACTGACGTGTATTTTATTTAGGATGATTAAATAATTGGATGCAATGAGAACTTGTGCTATTTATTTTAACAGTAAACAGTTACTGTACAAAATATTTATGGGCTCTTAATATAAAAATCATTACGAAATCAAACTCTAAAAATTCTCCATTTTTTATTTTGCGTTACAAGGCAGAAATACGGCTTATAAATATGCGTTAAGTAGCATGAACGTACTCCACAGGGCATAGTCAGCTTTAAACAGTTTCCCTATCGGCGTGGTAAGATACAAAAAACACGAACGAGGACAAGTTCAGATATTGCTAGGATGACCTTAGACTATGAATAAAATAGTAAATGACTGTCTCTCGAGACGTCTCTCTGGTAGAAATAAGCATTTAAATGCTGGCAATTTCAAAGCTTTGCAATATCTGCAAGGACTTGTGTTACTTTGATATTACTCTATTACTTTATGCAGCCCTTATCTGCAAACTTGTCATGTACTCGAATATTTTACAAGTCATATAAACATCTTACATATTCAACTAAAACAATAAAATTGTGTTTTCTAAGTTAAAAAAAATATATATATAAATAAATAAATATATATAAGAAGCATGTAATTTAATGGGATTGCAGGTTTCCAACTGACTACAAAACGACAACGACGAAAAGGCACTTTTTGTATCTATATTAAACCAATGTCGACCGTTATAAACGTTGCAACTATTTTTTATTTGCATTTACAGCTTAACCACATCAAATATACCTCTACAGAGATTTGTATTCACTGACCACATTAAACTCTTTGTAAAAACGTTGAAGGTTAATTGTAATTTCCTTGTTAATGAGCTTTGTTATAAGCATGCCCGTTTAATTCTGTGAACTACATGAAAGAAAAATACTTTTAGTATTTCATCCTGTTCGATCGATTTTTAAATTATTAAATTAAACCCATTTAATTTTTTTATAGTTATTATTTTGAATAATATGATTATATAAATGGAATTGGTTTCTATTTCAATCACATTTTGTTTGTAATTTAATGAAACAAACACTTTTAATGAGTGGAACATATTAATGAGCCCTAAAAACGTTGTCTATTCCTGACTAGATCGTAGATGATATTTTTAAATTGGCTAACATTTGTACAGAGAAAAATTAGTAGATATTTCGGAAACGATCAGCAATAGGCTTATAGTTATGCTAAAGAAAAGCAAAAATACTACAATATTTTTCACATGCACATATCTACTATCAATAGAGAAGAAACCGTTTTACTCATCACTATGTAATTTTATGTTGTAATCGTAGTAATTGAAGAAAAGTTATAAAAACCATAAAAGTTGAGACTATAACATGAATTAAATCAAGTTCATGAAAACATAAATATTTACTGGAAAGGATAAATTTAAAACATTTCTATCGAACAAAAAACATTTGAACTGTTAGCATTAGAGTAAATAATACTAATAAAATAAGAACGTAAAAAATGATGTGAACGAGAAATAGAAGTCAAGAGGAAGAGTAAGAGCAGGAGGGAGTCAAGTAGCGGGAGATGAGGTATTCACAAGTCACACTCGCTAACGAGGTGTCTACTCAACTTGACCTCTCACTACTGTTGCGGTTTGACAAATATTCCTATAACAGGAAAGTCAAGTACCGAGTAAGAGAAGTGAGTCAAGTAGTGGGAGACGAGGTATCCACAAGTCACACTCGCTAACGAGGTGTCTACTCAACTTGACCTCTCACTACTGTTGCGGTTTGACAAATATTGATATAACAGGAAAGTCAAGATACCGAGTAAGAGAAGTGAGTCAAGTAGCGGGAGACGAGGTATTCACAAGTCACACTCAACAGGTGTCTAGTCAACAGTGAGCTCTCACTACTGTTGCGGTGTGACAAATATTGTTATAACAGGATAGTCAAGATACCGAGTAAGAGAAGTGAGTCAAGTAGCGGGAGATGAGGTATTCACAAGTCACACTCGCTAACGAGGTGTCTACTCAACTTGACCTCTCACTACTGTTGCGGTGTGACAAATATTGCTATAACAGGAATGTCAAGATACCGAGTAAGAGAAGTGAGTCAAGTAGCGGGAGACGAGGTATTCACAAGTCACACTCGCTAACGAGGTGTCTACTCAACAGTGACCTCTCACTACTGTTGCGGTGTGACAAATATTGCTATAACAGGAATGTCAAGATACCGAGTAAGAGAAGTAAGTCAAGTAGCGGGAGACGAGATCAACGAGTCACACTCGCTAACGAGGTGTCTACTCAACAGTGACCTCTCACTACTGTTGCGGTGTGACACATATTGCTATAACAGGCATGTCAAGATACCGAGTAAGAGAAATGAGTCAAGTAGCGGAAGACGAGGTATTCACAAGTCACACTCGCTATGAGGTGTCTACTCAACAGTGACCTCTCACTACTGTTGCGGTGTGACAAATATTGCTATAACAGGAATGTCAAGATACCGAGTAAGAGAAATGAGTCAAGTAGCGGGAGATGAGGTATTCACAAGTCACACTCGCTAACGAGGTGTCTACTCAACAGTGACCTCTCACTACTGTTGCGGTGTGACAAATATTGCTATAACAGGAATGTCAAGATACCGAGTAAGAGAAGTGAGTCAAGTAGCGGGAGACGAGGTATTCACAAGTCACACTCGCTAACGAGGTGTCTAGTCAACAGTGAGCTCTCACTACTGTTGCGGTGTGACAAATATTGCTATAACAGGAATGTCAAGATACCGAGTAAGAGAAGTGAGTCAAGTAGCGGGAGACGAGGTATTCACAAGTCACACTCGCTAACGAGGTGTCAACTCAACAGTGACCTCTCACTACTGTTGCGGTGTGACAAATATTGTTATAACAGGATAGTCAAGATACCGAGTAAGAGAAGTGAGTCAAGTAGAGGGAGACGAGGTATTCACAAGTCACACTCGCTAACGAGGTGTCTACTCAACTTGACCTCTCACTACTGTTGCGGTTTGACAAATATTGATATAACAGGAAAGTCAAGATACCGAGTAAGAGAAGTGAGTCAAGTAGCGAGAGACGAGGTATTCACAAGTCACACTCAACAGGTGTCTAGTCAACAGTGAGCTCTCACTACTGTTGCGGTGTGACAAATATTGCTATAACAGGAAAGTCAAGATACCGAGTAAGAGAAGTAAGTCAAGTAGCGGGAGACGAGGTATTCACAAGTCACACTCCCTAACTAGGTGTCTACTCAACAGTGACCTCTCACTATTGTTGCGGTGTGACAAATATTATTATAAGAGGATAGTCGAGATACCGAGTAAAAGAAGTGAGTCAAGTAGCGGGAGACGAGTTATTCACAAGTCACACTCGCTAACGAGGTGTCTACTGAACATGACCGACTTCTCACTACTGTTGCGGTCTAACTAATATTATTATAACAGGAATGTCAAGATACCGAATAAGAGAAGTGAGTCGTATTGAGCGGGAGACGAGGTCAACGAGTTACACTCGCTAACGAGGTGTCTACTCAACAGTGACCTCTCACTACTGTTGTGATGTGACAAATATTGTTATAACAGGAAAGTCAAGATACCAAGTAGGAGAAGTGAGTCAAGTAGTGGGTGACGAGGTATTCACAAGTCACACTCAACAGCTGTCTAGTCAACAGTGACCTCTCACTACTGTTGTGATGTGACAAATATTGTTATAACAGGAAAGTCAAGATACCAAGTAGGAGAAGTGAGTCAAGTAGTGGGAGACGAGGTATTCACAAGTCACACTCGCTAACGAGGTGTCTACTCAACTTGACCTCTCACTACTGTTGCGGTGTGACAAATATTCCTATAACAGGAATGTCAAGATACCGAGTAAGAGAAGTGAGTCAAGTAGCGGGAGACGAGGTATTCACAAGTCACACTCGCTAACGAGGTGTCTACTGAACATGACCGACCTCTCACTACTGTTGCGGTCTGACAAATATTGCTATAACAGGAATGTCAAGATACCGAGTAAGAGAAGTGAGTCAAGTAGCGGGAGACGAGGTATTCACAAGTCACACTCGCTAACGAGGTGTCTACTCAACAGTGACCTCTCACTACTGTTGCGGTCTGACAAATATTGTTATAACAGGATAGTCAAGATACCGAGTAAGAGAAGTGAGTCAAGTAGAGGGAGACGAGGTATTCACAAGTCACACTCGCTAACGAGGTGTCTACTCAACTTGACCTCTCACTACTGTTGCGGTTTGACAAATATTGATATAACAGGAAAGTCAAGATACCGAGTAAGAGAAGTGAGTCAAGTAGCGGGAGACGAGGTATTCACAAGTCACACTCAACAGGTGTCTAGTCAACAGTGAGCTCTCACTACTGTTGCGGTGTGACAAATATTGCTATAACAAGAAAGTCAAGATACCGAGTAAGAGAAGTAAGTCAAGTAGCGGGAGACGAGGTATTCACAAGTCACACTCCCTAACTAGGTGTCTACTCAACAGTGACCTCTCACTATTGTTGCGGTGTGACAAATATTATTATAAGAGGATAGTCGAGATACCGAGTAAAAGAAGTGAGTCAAGTAGCGGGAGACGAGTTATTCACAAGTCACACTCGCTAACGAGGTGTCTACTGAACATGACCGACTTCTCACTACTGTTGCGGTCTAACTAATATTGTTAAAACAGGAATGTCAAGATACCGAATAAGAGAAGTGAGTCGTATTGAGCGGGAGACGAGGTCAACGAGTTACACTCGCTAACGAGGTGTCTACTCAACAGTGACCTCTCACTACTGTTGTGATGTGACAAATATTGTTATAACAGGAAAGTCAAGATACCAAGTAGGAGAAGTGAGTCAAGTAGTGGGTGACGAGGTATTCACAAGTCACACTCAACAGGTGTCTAGTCAACAGTGACCTCTCACTACTGTTGTGATGTGACAAATATTGTTATAACAGGAAAGTCAAGATACCAAGTAGGAGAAGTGAGTCAAGTAGTGGGAGACGAGGTATTCACAAGTCACACTCGCTAACGAGGTGTCTACTCAACTTGACCTCTCACTACTGTTGCGGTGTGACAAATATTCCTATAACAGGAATGTCAAGATACCGAGTAAGAGAAGTGAGTCAAGTAGCGGGAGACGAGGTATTCACAAGTCACACTCGCTAACGAGGTGTCTACTGAACATGACCGACCTCTCACTACTGTTGCGGTCTGACAAATATTGTTATAACAGGAAAGTCAAGACACCGAGTAAGAGAAGTGAGTCAAGTAGTGGGAGACGAGGTGTTCACAAGTCACAATCGTTAACGAGGTGTCTACTTAACAGTGACCTCTCACTACTGTTGCAGTCTGACAAATATTGTTGTAACAGAACAAGAATATGTCTACGTTTTAGACATACCAATAAAAGATTTACTCGGTAAAAGCGATGAGGCACTATTACATCACTTTTGATAATTAACTTTCTAAATAACATCATGCTATCACTTAATTACTGAAAATAGTTTGTTTAAAGTGGTTGACAGCAAGATGTACCATTGCATATTTATGTCAAATTGACAAGCTACATCCTTTTTTCATTTAATTTTGACTTGATGTAGTTCACTCCATCATGTTGGTTTAGGTGACAAAGTGTCATATTTTCAAAATTTGACGATGATTTGATTTGGTCGAATCAAACAAAACTGTTCCAGGAGACAAATTGATCTGTCGTCAAGCTATATCTCGTATTCATAAAACAAATACTTGACATAATATATTACAACTGTCTGTAAAGGTGGCAGTTACAGGTGACATGAAGTTTCACTTGACGTGAGGTTTTGCATGATGTATGGGATAACTTGACTTGAGATGTAGCTTAACTTAAAGAATGCCTTGCCGAGAGGAAAAGATTGACTCGAGGGATAGCTTGACGTGATTAATAGCTTAACTTGAGGTATAGCTTGACGGAATTAATCGTGATGAATAGCTTATATCGAGGTGTAGCTTGACGTGATTAATAGCTTAGGAGTAGGTATAGCTTGACGGAATTAATATCTTGACGTGATTTATAGCTTAATTTGAGATATAGCTTGAAATGATTTATAGCTTAAGTTGAGGAATAGCTTGACGTAATTAATACCTTAAGTTGAGGTACAGTTTATCGTAATTAATAGCTTTATGTAGGGACGTGAGGGATAGCTTATTTTGAGCTATAGCTTTACGCGAGAAATAGTTTGACGTGAGGTATGACTTGACGTGATTGATAGCTTAACTTGATGTAAAGATTAACGTTATTAATATCTTGGCATGTAGTACATAGCATGACCAGATTAGTAGCTTAAACTATTCAATTTTAGTACTAGTGTCCTAAAGGCATATACATACAAACAATGTGCACATATACGATGTCATTTTCCGTGAACTATGAATTTCAAATGTGCATATCACACAATATTAATAATGTTTTTTAGAAACAGTTGACGTGGGAAAAGCAATGTACATTTGAAGACGTAACTAAAGCTCCACAAGATTGCAGTATGTGAACGACATGTGTTCCTAGTAGCTTGTCACAACGTACTTAGGATTGTCACTGACATTTCTTTCTGATATAAAAGTGTAGCACAGTGTATCTTTTATTAAGTAATAACTATTTTCATTTCATTCAAAATTACAAATGTTGTACTATACGCTAACAATAAATGAAATTGGAACACTAATATTTACTGTTTCATTTAGACCGAGTACTAAATAAGTGCTAAAATAATCATAAACATATATTTGTATTTACAGAGTTTTAATTGTAGTTAATATGCCAACACTGTTTAATTACTTAACAATGTCAATGGAACATTATATTTATTACATTACTAATTCATAAATTCCAACCAAACGTTTTAAAACTGCAAAGCTGATAATTTTCTAATAAAATAAATTATATGCAATAGTAAACGTGCTAGTATTTTTATGAATTTAAATAACTATAAATAAATAATCGACATTAGTTATTACTTCACATAAATTTACCTACTTTATTATATTGTCATAAAACATTACATATCTTTTTACTTTCTCCCATATACGTTAGCATACAGAAAGTATTGTGATCATAAACAATATTTGTTATTTAAAAGTTGGTCTAAAAATCCATTTTTGGGTCCCCTGAACCCAAAAAGTGTTTTTTTTTCGAACAAAGTTTTTGGTGTCTGTCCGAGTCTGTCTGTGTGTATGTGCAGTTCGCTGGAGACCAAACGGATGGATAAATGTTTATGAAATTTGGTATGTGGGTGTATTTAGCCAATATCTCCAGACTATTTCTTCAATTTTTGAAGTTTTAGTTTTTTTATTTCTAAGGGCAAAAACCACACGAAAATGGAATTTTCTAAAACGGCTCGAACGATTTTGATCAAATATTCAGGATAGATGTATATTAAAATTTGAAATATTTTGGTAAAAACCACATGTATCTAACTTGAATAGTTTTTGAGTTATGGCAAAACAATATATTTGGGAATCAAACTGGTAATTTCCAAAGTTTTGATGTTTTAGTGTTTAATACGGTGGAAAGTTTGTGCCAATTCTTTTAAACGATTTATTCTTGAAGTAGCCTATCTTTTTAAAAGCTCTACATGGTCAAACATTGTTATTAATTTTCATGGTAATTAAAAATGTTACAGCTTCAATCGTAATTTTATTTTATTTTTATATCTTAACTAAGCAATCCTAAAAATATGTTTATATATTTATAAACTTAGATTAAAGTTGCGGCAGATTAGTGGACTGATAGCTTCTATAAGCCATTTAAGATGTATATGCATGAGAGAAGAAAAGGAGTAACACTCACGAAAAGCAACAGTTTCGTCAACTGATTGTTGGAATAGATAAATGATTTGTTCACGTAATTTGAGGAAGTGACGCCCGTAAGCAATCTCCGGACAACGTCAGATATGACGTAATACCAGACCACACCTCGCATACGACCAAACAGTATACAGTTCATGTAGATTTCATAAGCGTGCACTTTTCAGTTTTATTCACAGAGGTATTATCTCAATATATATAGTAACACTTTTTTTAAAGAACATTAAAACAAATATGACTCTCTAATTTCTCGCACCTTAATCTTTATTAGTATTTAATAATTTGGAACAGTTTTAGTTCTTTTAGTTTATATTTAATAGATTTTCTGATTATGATAATTTATATTATGAATATATATCGTATTAAAAACATACAGTTAAAATCAAATAATATCACCTAATAAGATTAAGTGTAGATAAACAAATTTAAAATAAAAGATAAATGCTTAAAAAACGATCAATAATTAATTTAACACATTTTAACAAATCTAACGTAAATAAAGATTGTTATTGCTGTAATCTTTAAAGTAGCAAAATCAATATAAGAATTAAACAAGAGAATTGGGATAGCTGAGTGATCACTTTGTCATTCCAAATCACAGCTGCCTTGATTACGGCGCCAGTGACATTTGTAATCACCTCCCTGTCGAGCAATCAAGGAACCACTGAATAGGTAAACCTGAATCGGATATTTTCAGGACATGTGAGATTGGGCTGATAAATACTTTATTATAGTTCATACATACCTTGATATAAAGCTAACGGAATTAGGGTGGATATCATGGAGTAATATATCATTTTAAGGTTTCATTCGGGTATAAAAAATGTTTACCTTAGAGTAAAAAAAAAGAAAAATGCTTAAATTAATACTTTTTTACTAAGAACTGCTTTAAAGGGGAAAACACCAGAGAATATATAGTTTTTTTAAATTGCGTTTAAAAACTGTAGAAATTGCCAGTTTGATTCCCAAATATGTTGTTACGATTGAAGCTGTAACATTTTTAATTACTATGAGAATTAATAACAATGTTTGACCAATTAGTTACCTACATTCTCCAAATTCATGTAGAGCTTAAAAAAGATAGGCTACTTCAAGAATTAAATAAATCGTTCAAAAGAATTGGCACAAACTTTCCACCGTATTAAACACTAAAACATAAAAACTTTGGAAAATACCAGTTTGATTCCCAATTATTGTTTTGTCATAACTCAAAAACTGTTCAAGTTAGATACATGAGGTTGTTACCAAAATATTTCAAATTGTAATTTACAACTTTCCTCAAAATTTAATCAAAATCGTTAGAGACGTTTTAGAAAATTACATTTTCGTGTGACTTTTGCCCATAGAAATAAAAAAAATAAAACTTCAAAAAGTTATATTGTCTAAATACATACCAAATTCCATAATTTATCCATCCGTTTGGTCTCCAGCGAACTGAACATACACAGACAGGCACACATACGGACAGACACCAAAAACTGTGTTCGAAAAAAAACACTTTTTTGGGTTCAGGGGACCCTAAAAAGGATTTATTGAATATAGGTGTCCTATATATCGTATGGTTTGTTGTCAGCTACTATTTGTTAATTATAAAGCTGCGATGTTTGTTTGGATAAATATCCAACAGTCATGATTACATTCATTCATTATAAAATGTAAAGTGATCTCCTGTCGCAAAGCTAAGTCCAATCCATCGAGTCATCTAAGACCTGCCTCATAGATTCTGTATATGCTGACCAATCCTTCCGTAAAAGAGCGCAGGGGGCACTCTGTAACTATGTGATCCACTGTTTGTATAGACTTCTCGCAATCACATAACTGATCTACTGTCGATTCCCATTTATACTTCCAGTAATTGCATCTGCCAATGCTAGTTCAGAACCGATTTGCAACTGGAGTAATAACTACTCAACACACACTTAGCTCACTATTCTCTGTTTATTTCTTCTCTGTGGTACCTGGGAAGTATAACATTAAATTAACGATATACACGATATTCACCAATATATGTTATAGGAATCTCAAACAAACTACAGCAAACGTTAAAATAACTCAATTTTGATCCACCAGTATAAAACTATGTTTATTCTAAGTTTATATTCTTTCTTAATTTTACTATTTCAAAAGTTAAAAAAAGAATAGGCTAATGAAGATGGAATTTCAAATGTAAGGTTGCACATTTATAACCTTAGTTAAATGTTGTTTTGTAAAATATTTACAGAAGCAGTTTTGCAAACTTGCTGCATTATATGGTACTTTATACATTTTAATAAATTATATCATTTAGTTTACAGATTTTTCTCATAAGACAAGCGAGTTCTTCTATAACCTCACTCAAGTTGATGTGTCTATAGGGTTCAGTTACAGGTACAGTGGCATAGCTCGTGTACATAGAGATGTAGCTCATGTTTGCTGTCAAGTCTGGTGTCAGTTGATCTATATCTGACGTATGCCTTCATTCGCCTCTGACAGCTAATATGCGTAACAATACTCTCAATTAAGAAACTTAAAACAAAATTGGATATGATGATTAAAATAAAATGAAATATATAAACAAAATGAATATATATTACCGATATAATAGCTTTCAAAAAAATAACAATTTTAGAGGTTATTTCCAACCGCCATACAGTTTTACTTGTTTGTGCGATCTTTGATGTTGGAATATTTATTTTGAAATATTTTTGTAAAGAGTGCCTACTTATAGATTTTGAACAATACAAAACATTGAGGTTTATAAATCTAAATGTAAGAGCAGGGCATCATGGAAAGTGATTAAGAATGAATTAGAGACGGTACAAAAGAAAAGTAATGACATAACAGAAATACTGATTGAAGGTTAGTATCTATTAGTAACTCTTAAATAACGAAAGGATGATAAGAAGTTAACGACGTTGAATTATATCACCTTCCGACCCATCCACGTAGGGTGGTATTAACCCACCCACATGTCTCATGGCCTGTCCATACACGTACAGTGGTACATTTTATAGTTAGGTACATGAAAAAGTTTATTTTATACATATACACAATTCTAATGTAATTACATTCAAGAAGATTTGAATATTAACGTTACTCAAATGAAATTATAACCAGAAAGTGTAAGAAATAAACAGTTTTAAAAATAACTTTTGAAGGTGGACTACTATTTATTTATTTTGCTCTCAACTCTAAACCTGTGGAAAGTTGTCTAAACATTAATTTAAAGTAACATTTTGAAAATTCATGTTCAGTCCTGCACACGGTTCTCTGTTAAAGGTTATCACATCACCATTTATCACGTTAGATTCTTGCCATGAAGGGCTTAGATAAGAATGAATTATTTAGTTCGTTAATCTTCCAAATTCTGATAAGTTGTTTTTAATAAATTTTGTGAGTTTTTCTCTCATTTTATTTTTTTTCTACCGTACTCGTACTTGGGTTACATGTTCATTCGAAGAGTTAATAGTTGTTGTGTTTGTTTCATGTGAATTATGTACATGTTAAAACAGTCGTTCCTTATTATTATTTTTATAAGCCTGTTTATGCAATGATAAACATTCAAAATCTTTATTCAGACATGTCCAAATACATATTTAGATTACACGTGAAGTAACTAAATCTAGATTTCAAACTAACAAATCCTATAAACAATAGTAGCATTTATCAAGAAAGTACATTGTTAATTTGTTCTTGAATGAACGTAAATTATGTACATGATCTATTTCCTGTTGCAGCTTGTTGAAAACTGTCATACTTAATAATGGCCCCCTCTCAAATGTACTGGTGTTATGTCCAGATACAGATATAAGCTCTCTAGATCTTGTTTGATAGTTATGAATATCTCCATTGTTCACACAAACATGTGGGTTGATAAAAAAAAAAAAAAAAAAAATCAAAAACAAAAAAATTCCTATCCCACCAGACCAGCCAGAGCAAGGATTTTAAATTTGTTAAAAAGGGCCTTACAGGGCTCGAACCTCCTCGTTTCTGCAATTATTACAACGTTTGGAGGACAAACACCCTATTGTAATTCTTTTACGCTGGATAGACCCCAGAACATTGATTAATATGAGTCAAGATATCTCACCACCCATATCTCAATACCGATTCTACGTAAGAAAAATATACCATTTGTGGAGCATCTTGGTTATACATTATAATGTTTATATAAAATGGTAGATTTACGTTTATATACTCATAAATAAATTGCAGCGAAGTAAAAACGCAAACAAACCGAGCTATCTTGTAGTCAATAAAGCAAGCATGGCGTACAGAATCAGTCACAAAACAGTCCTCAGTAACTCTCTACATACTTAATGACAGTACTCTTCCATCTACCCTACATATACACAGAATTTGACAACTTCATACACCATGGTATATAGTCGTGCATATAAAACTAGTACATACAACATTTGAAGAATCTCACTCTTTTATTCATTTGATTGTAAGGTGATTTAACGAAGTAGCTGTTGAAAGTATATTAGTCTTTAAGTATGTATTGAGAATCTAAAAATCTTCCTAGCATGTATTGAAGATGTTTTAGAAATGAGATTAAACGTACATAAAAACGTACACTTGTTATATTGAGTTTATGTCTCAGGAGGTACGCAATACATATTTTTTTCTTCATGTGGTCGTTGGATTTAGTGTCCATCTATCAACTGTGCAATACATGATAGAGCAGACTTCTTGGGGAACAATAAACTCGTATTATTTAATCTGATAAGCAATAAGTAGAAAGAGAAATTTGCCCTTACTAAAGATCTATACAAATTACGTGTTTATGGGCCCACCCATCCTCTCAAAAAATATATTTCCTTTTAAATTTCAACTACTACTAGTGTTTTGCATCTTTTTGACCTGTTTAAATAAAGAAGTATAATAAAGTCCTATAATTTTCTCAATTCTAATAATTATATAATATACTGTAGTATTATATGATTGGAGATACCTGCTATTAGAACCCAAATAAAAAAATACCCCCAGATTTCATGCATGTAAAATGAAATTATAGACTTTATATGTAGTTAGCCTTATGACCATCGTGTTTTTATTTTCACTGTTTGTATACATTACAAAGTAGGGAAGCTTCAGGCTTTCCAGGTAGCTGAAAATCAGACCAACTTTACGTGGTTCGGATTCCAAGTAAAGCTGTAGGTTCTTAGTTGCCCTAACTATTCGGCTATTATTATAAATAGCTCTTTATGAGGAACAGTTGACCTTAGTTAGTTTATATGAATACACTCGTTCATTTACACTCATCACACTCATTCGCCCCTCATATTCGCCCATATCTTGACGATCGGGGTCTTACTAATGAATATTGAACGAATAATGAATACCTAATCGCAACCAATTGTACAGTTTACTCTGATATATTGTATTTTGTATTTCTAAAGAAACTTATTTTATTAAAACATTCAATTTAAAGCATCCAAAATAAATAGCATGGAATGCTCTTTGTGAAGTGCTATAAATACATTAAAATTAGAAGATACGCACCACTTAAAGTACTGTAATAAATAGAACGTATTCACATATTTAAATATATATATATATATATATATATATATATATATATAAACACTAAACAACAGCGGAACAATAAGCCGAAAAAATTTTTGGAAGCGTTTTAAGGTTCACCATTTCCCAATTCCAGTGACTACGTCTGCTTCATAGGGTCAGTAATTGAATTTAAAAGGTCTATAAATACACTCTAAAAGTATCCGAGATAGTAAGTTGAACCAGGGATACGGACAAATGTTGAATTGTATTTTCCTTTACTGATTGGATTGAAATTATCCTCAAATGTTTAGTTCTGTAAAGAAAAATTGTTCTGATCAGACACATGGATAAAATTTAGATTACTCAAACCTAAGCTTTTCGATTTATCAATAAATATATGTATTTCCCATATACATTCAATTCTAACTTCAAATAATGATCCTTGTATGTTAGATATGTAGGCTGAAGTTATACCTGTTGTTCTATTCAGACCTTGGAGTTAAGGAAAGATAGAGAAGTGCCCTGGCTAGCTTTTTCGGTTGCAATTTTCTTCACCTCAGTATTTCTTTCTTAAGGACCTCGATAGTATTAATAAGGAACTCCTACTAATTGTCGTGGCTGATGAGGTCTTTGTGCTGCCTACTGAGGAAGTATCCCGGTCCTTACAGTAAGGACTCACAAAACCAGTCCTTCTTCGAACTTCTCGTCTTCTGTGGCACACAGTTTCGTTGACACTCAGCCCCAAACTGTCACAAGAAAACACTAGTTTTGCAGACACGAATGTTACACAAGCCAAAGATGATTTTCAGAGGGATGTTAAGGTCAAAAGAAAGTAAGAAAAAGAGAGACAAGTAGTAATAATGAACTATTCATGAGCTCACCGTGCCAACGAGGGTTTCTTACATCCCCAGCCAGCCGTTTGGTTTCAAGAGCACTCTATTACACAGACATGAATATAAGCTTAAAAAGTGATTTTTAGAAGGGTGTAAACAGCTAAATAATAGAACAAAGGAAAGAAAAGTAGTAATGACGTTCTATTCATGGGTCTTACGTGCTAACGAGGGTTTTTTACAGCCCCAGCAAGCCGTACTTCTATAACAATCTATAACATAGTTAAGAATATTATGTGTTATATGGTACTTTTAGATATAGTAAATATATATATGTTACGGAAATGAGACATAAATAATAGAAAACAAGTACTGAATGGTAGACAATTTGACTATTAAAATAGAGTGGGGTTTTGTGTTAATATTTTAGCCCATTAATAAAGTACTTATTTTAGATAAATTTACAGTAAACACAACGCAAAATTGCTTAGTAGTCTTTTGAGCTTTTATTTTATTAAAAAATAGAATATTTTAATGGACTGTCATATTTTATAATTATGGAAAACAGAATATAGAAAAAGCGATATTTACTGTCACGGTACATCACTCGGTCTGATGGACTTCTGTGGTCAGTTTAATTAAATTTACAGGCCAGTTATAACGAATGGATTTGCGAATTTATCAAATAAAATGTGCCGACAGAATCACGACTTAATAAACATGCGATCATTTGTTACTGTCTATTTATTTGGCAAATTTTTAAAAATATAAACCCTAATAGTGCAGTATTTTTATTAATATTTCACGAATTTAATAAAAAATAATACAGTATTACACGTTAAAAAATATTTATTATTACAGTAAGTTGAAAATCTCTGTTGTAACACCATTCTACAAACTACCCACTGCTTAGCTAAATTTCTTGGGTTTTTTATGTACGTTTATTTAAAAACGTTGTAGTAAAAGATACCTCATTAGTTCTGTAGGTATCAGAAGTATTGTATAATGTGGTGGATCCGTAAAATGTACTGCTCATAGCAGTTTTTTGTCCTCCCACACACACACGCACGCACTCACGCACACATGCACGCACGCGCGCGCACGCGCACACACACACACACACACACACACACACACACACACACACACACACACACACACACACACACACACACACACACACACACACACACACACACACACACACACACACACACATTTTAGCTCGCCGAGAGCTATCCGAAGACACCTTTTATCTCCATGTCCATAGTTGTGTGTACATTGCATCGCCAACGGTCTTTAATCAATAACAATATTACGAATTCATCCGAATACATTTATTGCAGACCATTCACTATGGTCGTGTCTCTACCGAGTTAAATTAATGTAATTTAAAGCTCTTGAGTAGATACGAGTGAGTTAATGAAGCTTTACTTCACCTAACAAAGGAGACTGGCCCACCCACCATTCTACGTACACACCCTCCTCTCTTAGGTAAAGTAAATGTGGATCATTGGCTACTCAGTGTAAAAACAATCGATAAATACGTAAAAAAATCCTCCTGACGTTTGTGCACTTAGTAAATAGTAAGCCAAATAAAACGCAGTTCATGTATGTAAGTTTCAAAACTTAGCAAAAGGATTAGGTTTTTTTGTTTTTAAATATTTCAAAAATGTTTTATTATTACCTTATGAAAAATATTGACATTTCATTGTGCTCTAAATTTACAATTAGCGAAGTGCCTATAATAATCA
Organism: Stictocephala bisonia; assembly: GCA_035578905.1. NCBI lineage: Eukaryota > Metazoa > Arthropoda > Insecta > Hemiptera > Membracidae > Stictocephala > Stictocephala bisonia. The sequence goes on from JAQJVL010000788.1 coordinate 220,730, forward strand.
ACAAAAATAGTTGTATGAATTTGTTTTCAATTAACAAAATCATACTTCACCTCTATGCTCTTATTAATAAATATTGGACTAGGGTTATTGTTCACAAATTTAATCACCTTGCACTGTACACAACAACTTTACAATAACTAATTAGTGACTGCATATGTTTGATTATTTATTTTACATAAATAATTAGCGTTTATAAACTAGGTTTTCTAGCAAATTAAAATTGTATTATTTCAATATATATTTACATAAAGTATAGTTTTACTGTAGTTTTTTTAAAACTAATTATTAGTAGTAAATTGATCGCCCTATTAAAATTAAGATGGCCACGAACATCATAAACGCAAAAGAGTCAATGAGCAGTCTTACTATATAGCTGACCACCATTACAGGAGTCATGAAATAGAGTTGGTGTAGTTTTGTACTCCCTTTATGTCTAGACGCAAGAGTAAAGTGCCAGAGTATTATGTAGAACAGAGATATATTACAGTACATGCCAACTACTCACCTCTAAGTATCGGCGATAGTGGTATTACACCGACCTCTATATAAATAGCGTAATACTGCTGACAGCTTCCTTAATAATTGTTTACAATATATATATGTGATATAGGACATAAACAAAAATCCTTCTATGAGTTTATTATGTTTTTTAATTAACTAAAGCGGGGCTTTTGAACCACAGGTACCAAATCAAAAGGAGGAGGAGGGAAAAATAAAAAAATCAGACCGATACATAAAATCTTAAGTACAAAGTCTTAGTGTTTAAATATAGGTCTTTCGTCAACGAGCTAAATCCAGATTTCTTAATCACTCAACACCTGCTTTACCTATTGAACGAAGTCCAGCTAATCACCACTGAAAAGAACGCAAGGGGCAGTCATTAACTATGTGATCCATAGTTAGAACGTCGACTTTGCACTCGAATGATCATTTCTCAATTATATTTCCATTACTCGTATCTTCCCACACCCGAGCGAAAGTGACTCATCATAGTTTATTCCTTACGAGGAAGGTTCATTCAACCGATGACGGTGGTTTTTGGTGAAAGTTCGTTTGAGAATAACTCGGAAGCCAGTCGAAGAGGTGGTTTTCTAGATTGAAGACGCCCTGAATATTTTGGTTTATCTTGCAAAATGGACGGATTCTGAGTAGATAGGATCTTTTTGAATTCTTCGAGTGCCGATTTCCATCTTATATAAGGAGGAACTATGTTGCGCAGCATGCGAGCAATGGTAAAGAGGTTGCAATGAGACGCTTCTCTCTATTTGATTGTATATCAACCTATCGCAAATGAGTTCTGTTTACAAAATATAAAGCTCAAATAACATAACGCATATAGTTACCAAACTTCTATAAGTTAATAAAATAAAGGGTAAAACCTGTAATGTTCCACCCCTATTTATAATTACACAATGTAAACTACTATCACCTGAAACAGCACCCCCCTAAGGGGGGGTACAGACTACACTTGTAGTCCCCCCCCGGCATTGCCAGTATTACAGAGCGTATATTAATAACAAACCTCCAGCATTTCACACTTAGACTTCAAATCTACCCCCAATATTATTTTAAATGGACCCTTAACCCTTATTACTATTACATACCCAATGTCATCTAAGAGCTGCCCCCCCCACCACCTTAATTAAATAACATAGATCTCAAGGTCACATACGTTCATCAATAATAAGTTTATAAGTTGGTGCAAGTAATCATCAATTTTGTTTGTCTGAAATTTGCCATGAAATTCTTGATTTCTAAGTTATGAATTCGACGGAACAATACGTTGCGTTTAAACAGTAAAAGGGAAGAAAAACGTCCTCCCATAAATGTGTATTGAAAAAGAGGAAAACAGTACAATAGTAAATCGAGTTTCAATATCAAATTGAATCAACTCCAGAGTTGATGGTTCACTTTTCACACAAATTTTTATTTACCTCTTCGTGTAGTATATAAAAAGTCCAACAAAGATATTTAAACCTTCATATTTTGAAAAATATATGCAACACTTAAAGTGATATAGATAGAACATATTCACTACTTGAAAAACTTGTACACGATCTCTAATTTATACAATATTATTAATAATTTTGGTTTTCAAGATCTATAAACTTCATGATTTAAATACGATATTTTATGAACGGTATAAATTTCAAAATAAGAAATTGAATGTGTACAGAATTAACAAATATTCTTGCACATTATGATCCTTATTTTTACCTTTAAGGAAAACGCTCCTGTGTTTCTGGACGTAAAGTTGTTACGACTAAACGCTGCGTTTACTAATGTCATTACTGGTTTCTTGGCAAATTTGAGAACATAACATTAAAAATGTGACACAATATTTTCTAAACGATCCAAACTATATTTCTAGAAATAAATTATCATTTAAAAACCAGGAATTTCTATACTTTACGCACACTCGAAAAGCTGAACACTTTCTTTTTATCAGTAACTACTTATTAATTATGTTATTTTAACTGTTCTTCCTAAATTATATTGACATATTACATATTTCTTAGTTAAAAAGTAATATGTATATAGGGTAGTATGTGGAGAAAGTTGTGTAGTGAAAGTGGGAGGGCCACTTCTACAGTGTGTCACATGGGCTAGGTAAGATGGTTAATAATAGTTGTACGTTTAAAAGAATAGCTGGTAGGACTGTAACTGATAGTATTTTGTATAAATTAGCTTTGTGTGAATGGTAGCAAAGCTAGTAATGCAATTATGATATCAAAGTACCTAACCTAGCCAGAATATAAAAAGAGCCATTAAGGTTCATATGGTAAGTACATTGAGTTTGTTTCTAGATTTACTGTGTAGATAATTGAAAACAGAGGTAAACCTTTACATTTTAAGGTCTTAAATCCTGACCTTAACGTAAAGTTTCGCCTGTTTCTGATATTGACTTAGCACTAGGCTGAAAAAATAACCTTAGTCCCATTTTGGAGAAACTTATACGTTTTCACAACACTAATGGATCGTCAATTTTAAATTTCACAATCTAATTTAAACTTAATTTCAACTAAACTCAAAACACCACTAAAGATATTTAAAAGCCGTCCTTAAAACAGTCCCTTGGCCTTAAACTCCAGGTATTCAACTTAATGCTATATGTATGGCACAATGTACGTGAATTTTGTGATAAATTCATGTTTAAATAAACTAATGTACACATTTCTTGAAATATAGATCTAATGCTAAATATGTACTGATATTCTGTGGATGTTTTTCTTGCATTACATTTTAGTTTGACTTAAACAGTTCCAAAAAATCCAATGAAACATTTTATGGACATCGGATGAAAATTTTATGACGTTTCAAACGTAGTAAAATGTACAAATTTATTTTATATGTTCATCAGTTTTAGTTTAGGGTATAGACTTTTTGATTATTATATTGAAATACCGAAGGGCTGACTAGTTTACAGAAAAACATTTATCAGCTGTTTGTCAAACATAACAAACTAACGAATTATGTTTTTGTCATGATTCCTACCTTGAATTTATCCACAACATTCATGTGGACTTCATGTTACAATAATGAGCGTGACTATTCATTTGTGACATCACAATGAATAATTGACTAAGGCTTAGTCATAAATATAAGAAAGTAGTTTTGGATAATTTTCATTAAAGTTTTCAAGGTAAAACACCGTTGTCCAACTTAAAGAAAGTCTTTACTTAGGATTGATACACTTTTAATCTGTAGAGTAATTAAAAGCATTTTATTACTGTAGGGATTTCAGTAAAAAGATTGCAATAGTGGAATAATGAACTAGACATCTCAAATCACAGCTGCCTTGATTACGACGCCAGTGACATTTGTAATCACCTCCCTGTCGAGCAATCAAGGAACCACTGAATAGGTAAACCTGAATCGGACATTTCAGGATATGTGAGATTGGGCTGATAAAGTTACTATAGCTAATATAGACTTATTTGTTCAACAAGCTCACAACATTTTTCGATATTTTACACATTTTCGATATTTTACACAACATTTTCGATATTTTACACAACATTTTCGATATTTTCTGCAGTTGGCTGTGCAAGGAGGCATAAATGAACTTAAGTGTTACTGCATGTGCTTTAGGATTATTACTATTTTAACATTAAATGTTAGGATTAGAGATTAACTAGCCAATTAAAATTAAAATTGTAATTATTTTATTTATGATCAGATAGACTAAATTTGTAGTCACTTAATTAAACGTTAACATGAAGCCAGTGATAAAATGTTTAGGAATATACGTTTTAAAAATAAAGGAGTTCTTTTCTTTGTAAAAATAATGTCATACATTTAATTGCAATTTTTTTAGTAATATTGTACCCCAAACAAATAGTATTGATAAACAAAAATAAATATACTAGAAAATTGTACTATCTTGTAATAAATAAAATTTATAAAGATATTAGCAGAATATCCTTCCTTTTCCACGAGGTATACGATAATTTGTTTTGTGCTTATTGCATTCTGTAATACAAGAAATGGCCGAAATAAGTTAAATCTAGATTGTTTGAACGATTTTTAACTTGATTAGGTATATAAAAAATATTTTTTATAAAACAGACTTATAAAAATATTTACAGCTTCATTTCCTTTGTGGAAATGTACAGGTTACTTCCGCTTGTAACAAGTGAGTGCAAAAGTGAGTTATGGTTAGATACCTAGAAGAGAAGACGATAGGTATCCCGCGCATCCCCAATGACGCCACATGGGCGAAATGGTAAAAATAAATATAAAATTACTGTTCTAATCCACGTAATTAAAATTCTAGCTGATAAGTGGTAAATAACTTGCTTACTGTTTAGCTGAATGCTTTTAAGTAATTGGTAGATTTTCGTGATTGAGTAACACACAGACAGTCAAACAGACACTATTAGATTTTTATATAATAGTATACGATAATATGAAAAAATATTAGGAACGACTGGTTATAAAACAGGTACAGTATAACAGAAAAAAGTGATTCTACAAGCGTTATAAGTAATAATTTAAATAAGAGGTTAGTATAGGTAATATAGTATAGGTAAAACTGTAATATAGGTTAGTGATAGAAACTCAGACTCAAAAACTCAAAAATATTGTTAAATGGTTAACTTACTGTGCAATAATATAATATAATATTAATAACAGCTGTAATAACTCTAATATAATAAATAGCCAATTTCAAAACATTCAAATAATAATAACATTCCATAGAACACATAAAAAACCAAATGGCTCACACAGAATTACTTATATATATTTATCTTTAGAAAATTATTGATTAAAATTATTTACTTTTTATGAAATTCCCTTTTAAATCTGTCGCATCACTCCAGTCTAGAACGGGAAACTGCCGGTCTAAAATAATTAGTACATGTACAGGATAAGTGTTTTTATCTTTCTCATGTCGTCTTTCGTAAAATGTCTTCGTGTGTAAACAACGTTTTCGTAGTTTTAACAAGACAACCTGAATTAGGAAATTAGTCTCCCAAGCCTGATGATGAAGTTTTAAACTTTGAAAGAGCTGTAGCTTACAGTTAAATTTAGATACCTGACGGAATTAAGGTAACATTTTAACCCATATATTACAAAAAGATGTTTATATAAAGTAGGGATTTTTGTGTGAGGGACTAAAGTGTTAAATAAATCGGAACAATGAATATTTTGTTATGAGATAAACAGTTGAAAATGTGAGGGTTTTAAGGAAAACATTTCCATAGTTCATATCTCCTTAGTATGTATAAATAAAAAAAATGATCCACTCACTCATCACGAAATATCCGAAACCACGGATAGATTTCGACGAAATTTGGAGCGAAGTTAGCTTTTGTCTCTTAGAGACCCACTAAGAAAGAATTTCTAGTTAATCCATTCCGAAAAAGTAAAAACAGCCCCTCAAAATTTCTTTTCCCATAATAGTATTATTGGCATTGATTTAATAATTTATTTGAAACAGCTGATATAAAAATATAAACATGACACGCTTATTTGATTTAGTAGACTATACAGCTTCTAGGCTATTAAATTGTATTAGATTGAATGCTCATAATTTACTATACAATGCATTAAACGATAGTGTCCAACTGATTGTAAATATAATCAGAAACACATTTACATTAACGGTGTTCTATTTGTCAGTTGCGAACAATTGAACTCAGTGACTGAAATGTGCTGACCATTTCATTCTACGTACGTGAAGTGTACGATACGGCAGAATGGATGTTCCGATAATAATATCAATACGTTAATCACCTGACGATTTTATACAACAATTTAATCCTAGACTATACGGAACAATAATATGCCCATTCTCTTGCATAGACAGATGTTTTGTTAAGATCATTTGAATAACTTAATTTATATATTAGAAATCAGTAACTTATTATAAAATTCAAAATAATAAAACTTTGTTCTAGTTTTTCTACATTATTTTCTCTAAAAACTCATATAAAAAAACGAAAAGTAGAGTATTATTTTCGTTTTTTACTAAAGATTCACTCGCCAGTTACGCCAGTCCGTGTGCGTGTGTGTGAATTTTATTCGACGAATAACAAACCGACTTACTGCTCTGTTAGAGATTCGAACCTTGTACAAAGGGCCACAAAATCCGTAGCCTTACCAACGACACCACTTGGTAAACTTTAGTATTTAACAGATTAGCATACTTCATTTAGTTCTGATATCAACACATTGGGAACAGTATTTTCCGAGAAATTTAAATATTCAATAAAATATGTTAAGAAATTATAAGCATTTAGTCACTAGTTGATTGTAATGAGAGCATGTTAATTGCATTTTACCTAAATAATACTTTAATATTATAAAGTATATAAAAAAAACAATTGTATACTTCGATAAAATAATTATATCATTGAGATTATTTAATGCTTAGAAGCTTAAAACATAAAAAGTACATATGTAATGGAAAACTCATACTTGATAGGCAGTTGTTTGTAAAATATTTTTAACTAAAAGATACTAGATGGCTCTAAATCAGATAAACAATTTTGTTCTTTATGTGTGATAAATATCAGACGTTTTTTTCAGATAACTTAAGTAATTACAATAGTAGTATGCTATATGTTCGATGCCATCTTTGTTCTCATACGAAGAGTTAGAAAGAATTTCAATGTATTGAAAATTCCATATATCAGGCAAAAGAAATATCTGCATTTTGCAAGGTTAAAAAGAATAGGAAAAAGAGACACAAGTAGTAATGAGCCATTCAGAGACTACACCTGCTAGCTAACGAGGGGTTTCTTACAGCCACAGCCACCCGTAGGGTCAATCACCACGATACAATGGAAAGGCAAGTAGTAATGACGAACTATTCAGAGACTACACCTGCTAGCTAACGAGGGGTTTCTTACAGCCACAGCTACCCGCAGGGTCAATCACCACGATACAATGGAAAGGCAAGTAGTAATGACGAGCTATTCAGAGACTACACCTGCTAGCTAACGAGGGGTTTCTTACAGCCACAGCCACCCGCAGGTTCAATCACCACGATACAATGGAAAGGCAAGTAGTAATGACGAGCTATTCAGAGACTACACCTGCTAGCTAACGAGGGGTTTCTTACAGCCACAGCCACCCGTAGGGTCAATCACCACGATACAATGGAAAGGCAAGTAGTAATGACGAGCTATTCAGAGACTACACCTGCTAGCTAACGAGGGGTTTCTTACAGCCACCCGTAGGGTCAATCACCACGATACAATGGAAAGGCAAGTAGTAATGATGATCAATTCAGAGACTACACCTGCTAGCTAAGGAGGGGTTTCTTACAGCCACAGCCACCCGTAGGTTCAATGACATTGATACAATGGAAGGACAAGTAGTAATCATGAGCTATTCAGAGACCACAACTGCTACCTAACGAGGGGTTTCTTACAGACACAGCCACCCGTAGGATCAATCACCATGATACGATGGAAGGACAAGTAGTAATGACGAGCTATTCAGACACTACACTCACTAACGAAGGGTTACTTACAGACACATCCACCCGTACGGTTCGATCACCGTGACACAATGGAAGGATCAGTTGTAATGACAAGCTATTCGGAGACCACACTCACTAACGAGAGGTTACTTACAGCCACATCCACCCGTACGGTTCGATCACCTTGATAAAATGGAAGGATCAGTTGTAATTGCAAGTTATTCAGAGACCACACTCACTAACGAGGGGTTCCTTATAGCCACAGCCACCTGTACGGTTCAATCACCTTGATACATCGGAAGGACAAGTAGTATTGATGAGCTATTCAGAGACCACACTCACTAACGAGGGGTTACTTATAGCCACAGCCACCCGTACGGTTCAATCATCTTGATACAACGGAAGGACAAGTAGTAATGACGAGCTATTCAGAGACCACACTCACTAACGAGGGGTTACTTACAGCCACAGCCACCCGTACTGTTCGATCACCTTGATACATCGGAAGGACAAGTAGTATTGATGAGCTATTCAGATACCACACTCACTAACGAGGGGTTACTTACAGCCACCCGTACTGTTCGATCATCTTGATACATCGGAAGGACAAGTAGTATTGATGAGCTATTCAGATACCACACTCACTAACGAGGGGTTACTTACAGCCACGTCCACTCGTAAGATTCAATCACCTTAATACAATGTAAGGACTAGTTGTAATGACGAGATATTCAGAGACCACACTCACTAACGAGGGGTTACTTACAGCCACAGCCACCCGTACTGTTCGATCACCTTGATACATCGGAAGGACAAGTAGTATTGATGAGCTATTCAGAGACCACACTCACTAACGAGGGGTTACTTACAGCCACAGCCACCCGTACTGTTCGATCACCTTGATACAACGGAAGGACAAGTAGTATTGATGAGCTATTCAGAGACCACACTCACTAACGAGGGGTTACTTACAGCCACAGCCACCGTACTGTTCGATCACCTTGATACATCGGAAGGACAAGTAGTATTGATGAGCTATTCAGAGACCCCACTCACTAACGAGGGGTTACTTACAGCCACAGCCACCCGTACTGTTCGATCACCTTGATACATCGGAAGGACAAGTAGTATTGATGAGCTATTCAGAGTCCACACTCACTAACGAGGGGTTACTTACAGCCACAGCCACCCGTACTGTTCGATCACCTTGATACATCGGAAGGACAAGTAGTATTGATGAGCTATTCAGAGACCACACTCACTAACGAGGGGTTACTTACAGCCACAGCCACCCGTACTGTTCGATCACCTTGATACAATGGAAGGATCAGTTGTAATGACAAGCTATTCAGAGACCACACTCACTAACGAGGGGTTACTTACAGCCACAGCCACTCGTACTGTTCGATCACCTTGATACAATGGAAGGACAAGTAGTATTGATGAGCTATTCAGAGACCCCACTCACTAACGAGGGGTTACTTACAGCCACAGCCACCCGTACTGTTCGATCACCTTGATACATCGGAAGGACAAGTAGTATTGATGAGCTATTCAGAGGCCACACTCACTAACGAGGGGTTACTTACAGCCACAGCCACCCGTACTGTTCGATCACCTTGATACATTGGAAGGACAAGTAGTATTGATGAGCTATTCAGAGACCACACTCACTAACGAGGGGTTACTTACAGCCACAGCCACCCGTACTGTTCGATCACCTTGATACAATGGAAGGATCAGTTGTAATGACAAGCTATTCAGAGACCACACTCACTAACGAGGGGTTACTTACAGCCACAGCCACCCGTACTGTTCGATCACCTTGATACAATGGAAGGATCAGTTGTAATGACAAGTTATTCAGAGACCACACTCACTAACGAGGGGTTCCTTATAGCCACAGCCACCTGTACGGTTCAATCACCTTGATACATCGGAAGGACAAGTAGTATTGATGAGCTATTCAGAGGCCACACTCACTAACGAGGGGTTACTTACAGCCACATCCACCCGTACTGTTCGATCACCTTGATACAATGGAAGGATCAGTTGTAATGACAAGCTATTCAGAGACCACACTCACTAACAAGGGGTTACTTACAGCCACAGCCACCCGTACTGTTCGATCACCTTGATACATCGGAAGGACAAGTAGTATTGATGAGCTATTCAGATACCACACTCACTAACGAGGGGTTACTTACAGCCACCCGAACTGTTCGATAACCTTGATACATCGGAAGGACAAGTAGTATTGATGAGCTATTCAGAGACCACACTCACTAACGAGGGGTTACTTATAGCCACAGCCACCCGTACTGTTCGATCACCTTGATACAACGGAAGGACAAGTAGTATTGATGAGCTATTCAGAGACCACACTCACTAACGAGGGGTTACTTATAGCCACAGCCACCCGTACGGTTCAATAACCTTGATACATCGGAAGGACAAGTAGTATTGACGAGCTATTCAGAGACCACACTCACTAACGAGGGGTTACTTATAGCCACAGCCACCCGTACGGTTCAATAACCTTGATACATCGGAAGGACAAGTAGTATTGATGAGCTATTCAGAGACCACACTCACTAACGAGGGGTTACTTATAGCCACAGCCACCCGTACGGTTCAATAACCTTGATACATCGGAAGGACAAGTAGTATTGATGAGCTATTCAGAGACCACACTCACTAACGAGGGGTTACTTATAGCCACAGCCACCCGTACGGTTCAATAACCTTGATACATCGGAAGGACAAGTAGTATTGACGAGCTATTCAGAGACCACACTCACTAACGAGGGGTTACTTACAGCCACATCCACTCGTAAGATTCAATCACCTTAATACAATGTAAGGACTAGTTGTAATGACAAGCTATTCAAAGACCACATTCACTAACAAGGGTTACTTATAGGCCCTTCCTGCCTATATGTTTACAAGAACATCGTATTACACAACACAACAAACAACACATATTCATTACAATATAAGCACAAAATGCACAAATATCATGGTGATCGATTTCGGTGAACGACGCTCATCTTCCTCAGACCAGAGAGACTCACAAAAGAATCTACTGTCTATATATATATATATATATATATATATATATATATATATATATATATATATATATATATATACACCAACACGTATTATGCTAATTAAAAAACAATCTTATAATTTGTAGAAAAGAAACTTTACTATTCCCATAATGTACACGCTTATTGAATGAGGCCTTTCCTTGTCAAAGACAACATCATCAGAACTGATAAAAAATGTAATATTTACACTGAAAAAAACATATGTTTTAATTAATAGAGTACAAATGAAATTTAAGAATAAATGTATATATAGTTGTATAAAGAGAAATTATATGTATAAAAATGAAAAATAAAATAAAAAATAACAAAAATATATATATAAAATAAAATAACTGTTAAACATTTTAAAAAGTTAATAAAGGAGAATTTTGATATAGGTTCATTGTTTACTAGGTTTTTTTACTTTTCCTTAATTTTAATGGTTTCATGTGCATCTAAATAGTTATTGTTATTTACATCTTTTATAAATTAATTTTATAAAAAATATGATTGTTTTCAATAGGACGTTTAGCTATACCTAAACATATAAAGAAGAGCTTTTAAAATAAGACATTCTTGTTTGTATTTTTTTGGGTGTGAATGTCACTAAAGATAGATACAAAGGAGAAACGTTAACGAGTTTTAAATTAATTCACTACGCAGAAGTATAGTTTAAAAGTACGCTAAATTAAAAGAAAATTTAAAATATTTAAAACCCATAACTGGTTCCGTGAAATCTACAGCCTTGACTGGTCAAATTGGGTCTTTTGAGACTTCAGCTAAAGAAAGATTATAATACATTTGTTTATAAGCATATATTACTGAAAGTAATTTAATTGTACACCACTATACGTTTTGTATGAAAATGAAGCAAAATGGGTGTTGTACATGAGCGAGTTGTATTTTTTATAAATGTTTAAAATCGTCACGACAAAAATAGTTACCTTTGTAAAATGTGAATTTGATACACTTTTTTTTTAATTTTTAGTTATTTATTTCAAATTCTTGTTGTGTTTTCTTTGTTTTAAGAGTCTATCTAGCTACCATAATCAACAAAATCTCGTATTTATCTGTCTTTAAAATAAGCATTAAATTTATTTTTTATAAAATAAGTTAAACAATTTTTCTTAAATTTTGCACGTAAACTTGTTTATTATACCCAACAACTAGAATACCTAAAATGACAGTACACATAATATTATTTATCTCAAAAATAAAAAAAGGAATATCTACTGGGGTCTCTAAAAATCCCACGTGACCAGTTAAGGGTTAAAACATTATATGTAGTAAAGTTTCAACTTTACGCCAAAAAGTGTTATCCTAGATTAGTATATAGAACATCTAATGTCATATTATAACCCTACAAACTATTCTGCAATAAAATAGAACTTACCCAGTTCATAGAGATGCAACGTTTTTTCTTAGAGCCTGTATCACAACTGCCCTGTTTATGCATTGTTAAAGAACCTAACTAAGAGATTTATTTTAAAATGTTACATTCAAAGATTTTACTATAGTGAGAGCACTTTCCCTTACACGTCCCATGAATTTTTTAGACTATATATACAACAGACAATTTTATTCCTTTTCACAGGAGAATCTTTCTTCAAGTTACACTACATAGTCATGCTAAATAGCCTATCAAATCCAATAAAGACCATGCATGAGTGGAAAGTTTTTTACACACATTCTATAGTACGATTTAAAATTAGACATCATAACCTTATCATAAATTGCATATCAACAACTAGGTTTAAAAAAAGTCATGCAAATTTAAGATTTATTAACATTAACAGGAGGACAAAAATCTTGACTACAATTCTTTTAGCTAGTTTTTGGAAACTAAAGGTTCACCAGATAAAAGATTCTAATCCGATTGAAACTTTGACATCATGTGGGAAATTGATACTTTAAACTATTAAAAGACATTTAGAATTGTTTCCTATTAGATAACATTATTATCAATGAAATCCAGTGATCCATTAGCTATGTCAATTTGAGACAATATAGTTAACACAAAGCACGTCTTCATTGGCTAAGCCAATTTAGGATGTATAACTAACACCAAAGCGTCACTATTAGATATGCCAATTTGAGACAATCTAATTAACTAAGAGCAAGTCTTGATTAGATAAGCCGATTTGAGACAATGTAACCACCACAGAGCAAGTCTCCATTAGGTAAGCCGATTGGAGACAATGTAACCAACACAGAGCAAGTCTCCATTAGGTAAGACGATTTGAGACAATGTAACCAACAAAGAGCAAGTCTCCATTAGGTAAGACGATTTGAGACAATGTAACCAACACAGAGCAAGTCTCCATTAGGTAAGCCGATTTGAGACAGTGTAATAAACAAAGAGCAAGTCTCCATTAGGAAGACGATTTGAAACAATGTAACCAACACAGTGCAAGTCTCCATTAGCTAAGACGATTTGAGACAATGTAACGAACAAAGAGCAAGTCTTCATTAGGTAAGACGATTTGAAACAATGTAACCAACACGGAACAAGTCTCCATTAGGTAAGCCGATTTGATACAATGTAACCAATACAGAGTAAGTCTCCATTAGGTAAGCCGATTTGAGACAATGTAACCAACACAGTGCAAGTCTCCATTAGGTAAGCCGATTTGATACAATGTAACCAACAAAGAACAAGTCTCTATTAGCTAAGCCGATTTGAGACAATATAACCAACACAGAACAAGTCTTCATTAGGTAATCCGATTTGAGACAATGTAGTTAACACAAAGCACGTCTTCATTGGCTAAGCCAATTTAGGATGTATAACTAACACCAAAGCGTCACTATTAGATAAGCCAATTTGATACAATCTAATTAACGAAGAGCAAGTCTTGATTAGATAAGCTGATTTGAGACAATGTAACCAACACAGAGCAAGTCTCAATTAGGTAAGACGATTTGAAACAATGTAACCAACACAGAGCAAGTCTCCATTAGGTAAGACGATTTGAGACAATGTAACCAACACAGAGCAAATCTCCATTAGGTAAGACGATTTGAAACAATGTAACCAACACAGTGCAAGTCTCCATTAGTTAAGACGATTTGAGACAATGTAACCAACACGGAACAAGTCTCCATTAGGTAAGACGATTTGAGACAATGTAACCAACACAGAGCAAGTCTCCATTAGGTAAGCCGATTTGAGACAATGTAACCAACAAAGAGCAAGTCTTCATTAGGTAAGACGATTTGAAACAATGTAACCAACACGGAACAAGTCTCCATTAGATAAGCCGATTTGATACAATGTAACCAATACAGAGCAAGTTTCCATTAGGTAAGCCAATTTGAGACAATGTAACCAACACAGAGCAAGTCTCTATTAGCTAAGCCGATTTGAGATAATGTAACCAACACAGAGCAAGTCTCCATTAGGTAAGCCGATTTGAGACAATGTAACCAACACAGAGCAAGTCTCCATTAGCTAAGTCGATTTGAGACAATGTAACCAACACAGAGCAAGTCTCCATTAGGTAAGACGATTTGAGACAATGTAACCAACACAGAGCAAGTCTCCATTAGGTAAGACGATTTGAGACAATGTAACCAACACAGAGCAAGTCTCCATTAGGTAAGCCGATTTGAGACAATGTAACCAACACAGAGCAATTCTGTATCAGCTAAGCCAATTTGTTTCCCATCAGAATGAAATCAACCGTCCGACTTTGTTTCCATGACAAATCGACGTTGTTTTGTTCGCTGTTCAACTGGGCTTGTGTTATCCAACGAATTTACAATAAAGACAAAATAACGGGTTTTATGTTTCATGCAAAAAGAAAATGTAATTTGTTTATTTTGTTTGAAAATCTACTAAAATAGGTTTCATCTTATGAATTAAATGATCATCTTAAGGTTTTTTAATTTTATGAAAATACTTCTCTTTATTTGATAATGTTTATATAATTATAAAAATGAAATATTGTTTAAAATACAGGAATAAAATTTTTTATAATACACATTTTTCCAATACTTATCATGGCTGGTTAACAAAAATTTGAAAAAAATAACTTTCAATTTTAGATGTTATATAAAAGTGTACTTTAAACGGATAGATGCAAATATGTAGGTAGTCTACAGACCACAAAATATTTTGCTGAATAATATTTTTTTAAATTTAGCTTAACGATTCCAAATATTTAGCTGCCATGTATTTCATATTTAGTTCCTTACTTCCATATATTTCACATACTTTAAAATTTAATTATTTTTAAAAGACCGTCAACTATTTGAATTTATCATAGCAGTACACTCTAATAAAAGATTTTCTAATGTTAAATGAGAAAAATAAAACTGGTTTGTGGTTATTAAAGATTCAGTGCTTTTTAATTTAAACGGTACTTAAGGAATATTTATATTTTGAAAGGGATCAGATAACTATAGATTATTTATTAATAAAACTTTATAAGGAGTTGTCGGTCTTAGTTTGTAACAAAGACTACATTCGATCATCTACACTCATTCAAAATCCACATTCACCTATACCTTGACAATCGGTGTCTAAAGAATAAATAAATTAAAATACCTTAAGTAAAGGAATAAATGTTTTTATTGGTAGGTTATTAAAATGGTTTACTTAATGTAAGAAAATATACAATAAGATTCAATATATTATACAATGAGACACAAATTAATAGTACAAGTACAAATTGTTGATTAGAAAAACAGTTTAGTTGTAAAGGAAATGTTGTATCATAACAGACAATTATTAAAAAAATTTTACAGAATCTAATACTTTTATTCGTTTTGAAATATTTAAAATTTGTTGAATGAGAGAATAGTTTTGTGAATCAGTATTAATTGGGATGACAAATTGTTACCCAAAATATTCCTTTACTTCACTATACTGTTTTCCAATCACAGCACATTTCAATACCAATTACAATTCACTATCTTAAAATAGAGCCATTCAGTATTTCTATGTTTCACATAATTTGAAACTAAAATATAACAAAATGTTTTGCGATGTTTCTTTTTTTAGAGTTTTTCAGATATCCACATTTCATCTCCCAATATTGCTGGTTCTGTTATATTCATGTGAACTGCACTGATTGGAAAAATCTGTATACCATTACCCTCATTGTAACAAAACCAAATGTTACCATTTGTAACATATAATTATGTATTTAAAAAAACAAATAACTCACCAAAATAATCCAACGTTTTATGGAACCTGAAAAAATAAACATATATATAATTTTATGTAAGAACACTTACAAAACATTTATAAAAAGAAAATAAGAACAATATTAGATATAGAAAAAATCAATGTCTTAGTAAATTCTGAAATGTTCTGTTGTCGTTCAGATTACCAATTCTGTAGATCCAAAGCTAATCACTTACAAGAATAAAAATAATAATAACGTCTTTTAAATACTATTGGAATGCAAAGTAGAATTGGACGAATTTACTTAATAATTGTTGGTTTTACATTATAGACAAGAATTCAAAGTAAATATGTAAACTTAGTGAGTGTCAAATGTCAAAGAACATTACTTAGCAGAGGGTGTAAAGTCTAAATAAAAGAACAAAGGAGTGTCAAGTAGCAGTGAGGAGCTCTTCACCCTCTACACTCACTAATGAGGTATCTACTTACTGTCTTTGTAGTGACAATGTTACCAACACTACGAACATATATCAATTATAGGTAGCAGTGACATCTACACGCACTAATGAGGTATCTACTTACTGTCTTTGTAGTGACAATGTTACCAACACTACGAACATATATCAATTATAGGTAGCAGTGATATTTACACTCACTAATGAGGTATCTACTTACTGTCTTTGTAGTGACAATGTTACCAACACTACGAACATATATCAATTATAGGAAGCAGTGACATCTACACTCACTAATGAGGTATCTACTTACTGTCTTTGTAGTGACAATGTTACCAACACTACGAACATATATCAATTATAGGTAGCAGTGACATCTACACTCACTAATGAGGTATCTACTTACTGTCTTTGTAGTGACAATGTTACCATTACTACGATCATATACAGTTATAGGAAGCAGTGACATCTATACTCACTTATGAGGTATCTACTTACTGTCTTTGTAGTGACAATGTTACCAACACTACGAACATATATCAATTATAGGTAGCAGTGACATCTACACTCACTAATGAGGTATCTACTTACTGTCTTTGTAGTGACAATGTTACCATTACTACGATCATATACAGTTATAGGAAGCAGTGACATCTATACTCACTTATGAGGTTTCTACTTACTGTCTTTGTAGTGACAATGTTACCAACACTACGAACATATATTAATTATAGGTAGCAGTGACATCTACACTCACTAATGAGGTATCTACTTACTGTCTTTGTAGTGAAAATGTTACCAATACTTCGAACATATATCAATTATAGGAAGCAGTGATATCTACACTCACTAATGAGGTATCTACTTACTGTCTTTGTAGTGAAAGTGTTACCAACACTACGAACATATATCAATTATAGGTAGCAGTGACATCTACACTCACTAATGAGGTATCTACTTACTGTCTTTGTAGTGACAATGTTACCAACACTACGAACATATATCAATTATAGGTAGCAGTGACATCTACACTCACTAATGAGTTATCTACTTACTGTCTTTGTAGTGACAATGTTACCAACACTACGAACATATATTAATTATAGGTAGAAGTGATATCTACACTCACTAATGAGGTATCTACTTACTGTCTTTGCAGTGACAATGTTACCAACACTACGAACATATATCAATTATAGGTAGCAGTGACATCTACACTCAATAATGAGGTATATACTTACTGTCTTTGTAGTGGCAATGTTACCAATACTACGAACATATATCAATTATAGGAAGCAGTGACATCTACACTCACTAATGAGGTATCTGCTTACTGTATCTGTAGTGACAATGTTACCAACACTACGTATTGGTTACCAACACTATTAATTATAGATAGAAGTGACAGTACCTCGAAGATGGTAATCTTCTGACTGGCTTTGTAGTGATTATGTTGCTAACACTAATAACATAAGAAAATACTAAATAATAAAAAGTAATAAACTTTTCGGATATGAAAGAATACCAATGTTTCATATTTGTTATTTATTTATAAGATTTTTATACAATATTACCTATATTGTCCTATGTGAGTTGACATTTGATTGCGTGATGACTGACTGTCTCACTCACTCACATATATAATTAATTAGCTTCATAAATTTAATATAAGGTACAAAATTGAAAATTGGCTCGTTTATATCTTTTAACGAGCAAGTATGAAAAAAATCTGATAACAAAACAGTTTTAATTCTTAACCATTCCAAAAAATAAAATGGCGGCCATGTAATTGTAACAGCTTGCTGATTTAAACTTGCCGATAAAATTTTGATATAGAGGATATCTGACTACATTTTTAGATTTTTAATGCCATTTTATGCAACTTTCATTGGTACTTTTCGATTAATTTACTACTACTACTATTTTTTCTTGTTTCTGTTAGTTTACTACCACTTTATATATTTTCTATTGCTCTAAAAACTCTTTCCCAATCATTTTACATCCACTGTGGTATTCCTTATCTGCTAGGAATCCGATATCGCTAGGCATATCTTATCGCTTTCAGAGAGTGATGAATAACTAACACACGGAGAGCGCATTCGGTGGTTAGTCAAAATTGGATTTACCAGGTTGTGATCAACTTAAGTAGCCACCTAACCTAACTGTAATTGCGATACTACAATACAATAGTGGTAATATAATAGTGGTAGTGAAGTAATGGAAAATGTCCCTTGGAGTCTAGGTCGACAACAATGATAAAAAAATCAATTTTCGGCTTATGGTATTTCCTTTTGCTGCAGAATCGTATCTTTTTAATGGTACAATTAGTTTTTCTCTAGCTAAATTACTTTTCATAAAAAATGCACTTATCCACAGCATTGTCCCAGATGTTTTCTGTTTTTAGACAGTCATCATGCCAGTTGTGCAAACACTTTACAGAATACAGTTTTTTATAGATTGTTTTTGATATCTCATGGATTTTTTGTTTCCTATTGTTGGCTAACCTGGCTTCTCAATATTTATTTATATTTGAAATATATTGGTTTGTTTACTACTGTCAGAGATTACTTTTGTTACATTTTTTTGTGGTTAGGTTGCAGTGTTTATGGAAGTGCTAGTACTAAATACGTGTACTTTATTTGAATAAAAAGTGTTATTTTTCCACAATGGGTAATAAAAAGAAGATGGGATCCAGTAGAAGATGTTTTATGAAAAGGAAACTTGTTGGAGTTGGACCATCTACCAATTCATGTTATCAACAATAAACACATAGGCCTAGCTCTAGTATTACGGAAACTTCTAGTTCTTCATAAAGAAAGTATAAAGTAGAAGGTAATTTTAATTACTACAGTGGTAATGAAGACACATTAGACTCATTAGAGTATGATATTGTGGATTTAAATTCTCTGAAAACAGCAATAAATGATATCGCAGTTTGTAAATCTTGCCATCAAAGTTTGATTTTTTTGAAAAGCGTTCAATTGAAGGACTTGCCGTAAAATTAAAAATATTTTGCTCTAATTGTAGTAATATTGAATCCTTAGATAATTGTCCTACTATAAAGAAGCTATCTGATGAAAAAGAGGAGACATTTTATGATTTAAATTTGAGGTTAGTTAATGGAATTCAATCTATTGGAAACGGTTTCCCAAATGTTGTGTGGTGCACAAAATTTACCTCCTCCTCCTTCAGCAAAGTTTGGAAAGTATGAAGAAATTTAGCTTATTTCATGTGACCAATTTAGATAGTTAACATGATTCTCAATAGACATTCCTATTACTAAAACCAGTAACGATTTCTCCCAAGCATTATTGCATTTTATATTTTATCAAAATTAAAATAAAGATTCATATGCTGGAGAGAGATATTTTTTAAAATAAAATTAAAACAAGAATAGTAGATACTAAAGTATATTCATTAACTTTTTCGTTGAAATTGAATATAAAAATGTCTTTTTGACACAGTTACTAGTCACTTTACTATTTAAGATTTAACTTTCAATGTGGATTTTAAATATAAAAAGGTTTAATTCATTTATGTTGAATAAATCATTGTTTCTATGCAAAAGTCCCAAATTTGAAACGTGTCAAAACATGATATTTTTCCGACTACCTTAGAAGGTAATATTAAGAAAAGCTAGAAACAATATCAGGTAAAGTTTGATTTATTAAAACCATATTCATTTAAATACTTTTATGATACTTTATGACATACTTTTATGATAACTGCTATTTATAACCCACCATTATCAATTGTGTTCACAAATTAAAATTTGTAATTAATATTTTTATTTAACAATTGGTTATTTAACATTAACATTGTAATTAATATTTTATTTAACAGTTAGTTAACAATTGGAAAAATTATAACAATTTTAGAAATTCTATTTTACACAAATTCTTTGATATGGAGACAGCAATGGAGGTTTGAGTAACGAGGCCCATAACGAGTAAAACCCAGTTTGGGAGTAATAAAGTTTTATTATTTAGGTTTTGTGTATAAATTAAATATTTAAATAGATAGTAGTTAGATATACACAACTTGATAAAACAGAAATAATATATATTTACGTATATGCTACATGGAAGTGCCATCAATATTTGTGTTAAAAAATTCGTCAAGTACATTGTCTTAAGTTGTATGTACTACTGAGATAAACTATGGAACCGAAATAAAGAAAATAATATGAAAATGTTCATAAACGTTAAAATAAATTAAGTGCCATCAAATAAATAAAATTATCTGCATGACGTATTGATATAAATTGTGTCTATTAATTAATTTATTTTCAAACAGGAATAGTGGAAAAAAGTACTTAGCTAGACTGTAATAAAATAAATTTAACTGTGGTGAACATTTATAAATTCCACTAACTTTACTGCTTTACAGGATACTTAAATTAAATAATCAATTCATAAAACATCTAACTTTAGTCTGAAAGAGATTTATTCACTAATATAACTTTACAGTATGAAGCATGACAATATTTGAAGGGGAAATCACATTCACAAACAAGCAATAGCTCATCAACTGACAGTCACAACAGATGGATGACTTGTTTACGTGACCTGTGCAAGTGACGCTGATGAGCAATCTCCTGGCAACGTCAGATATGACGTTATACCAGTCCACGTTACAAGTATTGGTTCTTGTGCAGCAACTGTAGTTAGGCATGGCTCGTATTAGATGTTTCACGATAGTTACTTTCATATTAGTTATAGAAAAATATTAGTTGAAAATATTAGATGTTACTAATATTTTTCTCCACAACACACTCATTTAATAAGGTCATCAACAGTAATACTTCTAGTCGTGATGTAGCCTACTTGTAATATTAGTAATTGTTTAATATAAACATGCTATAACGACATATAGCAGGTTATAGCATCAACTAAGATACACATTTTGATCAAATAAGGGAAAAATAACGTTAGCCCAAAACTATAACATTTGATAATATTTCACCTAGAATTAGGTTTACTAACATAACACTCAATAAAACTGCAGCAATGACACATACAAACTATAAAACAAGAAATAGTTACAATAAGTCTAATCTGAAAATTAGAATTATTGAAATGGTTGTATAGCCGTGTCATCGATCAGAAAAAAAGTATTTGGATATTAACTAATATTTCTGTAAAAATTAATCTCTGTTCGCATTCATAATAATATTAATATATCAGCAATAGCCAGTGATAATATTTATTATGCCAAGATTGCGCTAGAAGACTAGCCAGCAGGCACCAGCAAATCATATCATATCTGGAATAAAAAAAAAAAAAATATTAATATCGTCTGGATCACATATTAGTTACTGTGTGTATTAGTTACTGTGTGTATTAGTTACTGTGTGTATTAGTTACTGTGTGTATTAGTTACTGTGTGTATTAGTTACTCTGTGTATTAGTTACTTTTATGCATCTGATGCGAAAAAACTAATACTAATATATTCAGCCATCCCTAACCGTAGTACCACCCTAATGTTATATAAAACGGGGACCATTATTGGTATTGTTACAACAGATGGATGACTTATTTACGTGACCTGTGCAAGTGACACTGATGAGCAATCTCCTGGCAACGTCAGAAATGACGTAATACCAGTCCAAGTTACACATATTGGCTATTGTGCAGCGACTGTATAACTGTACAAACGTTGGCTATAACGGTAAACATTAATGGTATTGTTACAACAGATGGATGATATGTTTACGTGACCTGTGCAAGTGACGCTGATGAGCAATCTCCTGGCAACGTCAGAAATGACGTAATACCAATCCAAGTTACACATATTGGCTATTGTGCAGCGACTGTATAACTGTACAAACGTTGGCTATAACGGTAAACATTAATGGTATTGTTACAACAGATGGATGATATGTTTACGTGACCTGTGCAAGTGACGCTGATGAGCAATCTCCTGGCAACGTCAGAAATGACGTAATACCAGTCCAAGTTACACATATTGGCTATTGTGCAGCGACTGTATAACTGTACAAACGTTGGCTACAACGATAAACATTAATGGTATTGTTACAACAGATGGATGATATGTTTACGTGACCTGTGCAAGTGACGCTGATAAGCAATCTCCTGGCAAAGTCAGATTTGACGTAGTACCAGTCCAAATTACACATATTGGCTATTGTGCAGCGACTGTATAACTGTACAAACGTTGGGTACAACGGTAAACATTAATGGTATTGTTACAACAGATGGATGATATGTTTACGTGACCTGTGCAAGTGACGCTGATAAGCAATCTCCTGGCAAAGTCAGATTTGACGTAGTACCAGTCCAAATTACACAGATTGGCTATTGTGTAGCGACTGTATAACTTTACAAATGTTGTATACAACTGGGAACATTAATGGTATTGTTACAACAGATGGATGATATGTTTACGTGACCTGTGCAAGTGACACTGATGAGCAATCTCCTGGCAACGTCAGATTTGACGTAGTACCAATCCAAATTACACAGATTGGCCCTTGTGCACCGACTATAGAAATAAACATATATTGTTTACATTTAGGAAATTTAATTGATTATTTTTCACTATATCGTTGCTGATTGTTTAAAATCTAACATTATCATGTTCATTTATGTATATTACCATAGTTTATTAATTATTTATTGTTTGAAACTAGAAGTTATT
This sequence comes from Stictocephala bisonia, assembly GCA_035578905.1. Lineage (NCBI taxonomy): Eukaryota > Metazoa > Arthropoda > Insecta > Hemiptera > Membracidae > Stictocephala > Stictocephala bisonia. The sequence continues at coordinate 244,002 of JAQJVL010000788.1, forward strand.
TTATAAGCATGTTGTACAATCATTTTGAAGCTCATGAGAAAATATTACAATTTTACTTCCTGTACTTGTTTACTGTAACTCCCGCAAATTCTGTGGAGAGGCAGCAATCCTTTCTTGTTAATGTATTGTGATGTACAAAAATCGTACAATATCTATACGAAAAAACATATTTTCATTACATCTTTTTATTTAATATTGATCATTTAAAAGCAATACGTGATGTCAGTCCAAAGAGATTTGTTTAACCAAAGAATTAAAAATATCAATATACTATATTTTCCGTGCAGTACCGATATAATAGTGAAATTATGTATTGAGTATTGACTAGAAGAACGTAACCAAAAAGGTTTTATTATTTTAATCTGATTTTATTGGTCATGTTCAAAAGTGCATTATAATTAGAAGCGTGAACTCTCTATCAGGGAATCAGTGCATTATAATTGTAGTATTTTGTAAAACGTTAACAAATAAATAATTAAATTTGATATTTTCATTCAGAGTAATAATTGCAGAAAATAAAATTACTGTAGTCATTTACCGTTTTTTCTCTCTCAATATGTACAGTTAAACTTAAATTTATAAGCAATAATAATCTATTAATTCTTAACCATGCAAAACATATTAATATAAGGACTTATACATCTGCTTGTTTTGTACTACTAACAAAGTTAGTAAACTTAATGAATTTTCTATAAAATGTTAACTGTAGTGTTTGATATTTTTTTTCAAATATATGGAAAGTTGAAGCAAATTTACTTTCGTCGCTCTTTTTGTCTTTCTATCCGTTGGACGTGTTGACCAGAGGTTCACACTTTGTTAAAGTTTTAGCAGCAGATAAAAACATTGTTAAGGGTAAAAAATCCAAACCCTTTAGGTTATTGGACCTATGAGATTTTAACCCGTGAAACTCCACATTGAAGGCAGAAGCACAAACTTCTAGGCTGGCAAGATGCCGAGCTTACTTCAGTTTGTATTCTTCTTGAATATTGGGTTTAATACAGATAGCAGAATTTTTACGTGCAATAAACATTCTTCTCACAATAAAGGAAACTTACACTTCATTAACTTGTTGTTTCTTGAAGTCCTAGCACGTTCATTCTCTAGCAGAATGAGTTGTAGAACATGGATTCAATTAATTTTAGCTGTTATCTTTGTTATATTCCTAATTAAAAATGTAGTCTTTGTCTTTTAAGTATCTGAATAGAGATGATAAACAAGTCTTTAGATTGTTTTGTAATAGGTTTTACTTAAACATTATATGATATTATAAAATTTTAAATTAAGCTATTCTGATAAAAATATAAACTTTCAAATGAGGAGAATAAGTAATATAATCAACATATAACTGAATAAAACTGATATTTGCTGTTAAATAATATTCAATTTAAAAATTTAAACCTAATTCAATTTAAACCTGATTTAGCAGGACTAATTTTGTTACAGCGTAAAGCCAACGTATTTACAACATCTACTCGTTATATTCTTCTTTACAGAATTATTTAATCTAGGGAATATTTTATTCTCAATTTCCGTATTCCCTAAAATCAGTTTCTATTAATCTACTATAGGTAATCTAGTTTTTTTTAAGTACATACAAATTATACCTCATTAAATATATGGAGTTATGGCGTCAAATTATTTAATGTGTGTTTATAGTTATTCCCTAAATTATTGAAGAGTCCTAAAGAAATTCCAAAAGTATATAACAAATAAGAATACAAAGTTATATTGAATACTGTAAGATTTTCACAGCTAAAAACTGATATACTAGTAAATACACGCACACGTGTGTGTGTGTGCGCGCGCGCGCGTGTGTGTGTACACATGATACTTCGTATTTCTAAGGAATATCAGCTAGGGGATTGAGGTTCGGGAGGGGGAAGGCCGCGGCCTTGATTGGAATGCGGAAAACTCGTCACTAGCTTATCACATCGATGATTATCAGTCGTTTAAATGGCTTAAAGGGATTTAAATGTCTGCTACCACCCAGACTTCTCTAGTAGTGTCCACGTCGATGGCAACCATTGCGTCCACCACAAGGTTAGACATAAGGCCAGAGCAAGATTGAATATTGAATAAAGAGTACAATGAACATTTATTACCTTAAATTGTACTTAAAAACATAACAATTACTCATGACCCTTAGCATTAATAATAGAGTACTGTAAGGAAGTGAGAAGGTGTTTTGTAAAGTAAAAGAAATATTACAATTCTTCACACCAGCGTATAAGGGGACCCTACCTTACAGTTGTCCACTACAAAAACATAACAAACACTTGACACAACCAAGTAACGAGGAAACAAATCAACCAAGCAAAACCTCTCACTGTCGCATAACTGTGCCTTGCCTTACAGTTGTCCACTACAAGAACATAACAAACTCTTGACACTAACAAGTAACGAGGAAATAAATCAACCAAGCAGAAACTCTCACTGTTGCAGCTAACTGTGCTCTACCTTGCAACTGTTCACTACAAAAACGTAACAAACTCTTGACACTAACAAGTAACGAGGAAACAAATCAACCAAGCAGAAACTCTCACTGTTGCAGCTAACTGTGCTCTACCTTGCAACTGTTCACTACAAAAACGTAACAAACTCTTGACACTAACAAGTAACGAGGAAACAAATCAACCAAGCAGAAACTCTCACTGTTGCAGCTAACTGTGCTCTACCTTGCAACTGTTCACTACAAAAACGTAACAAACTCTTGACACTAACAAGTAACGAGGAAACAAATCAACCAAGCAGAAACTCTCACTGTTGCAGCTAACTGTGCTCTACCTTGCAACTGTTTACTACAAAAACATAACAAACTCTTGACACTAACAAGTAACGAGGAAACAAATCAACCAAGCAGAAACTCTCACTGTTGCAGCTAAATGTGCCCAGCCTTACATTTGTCCACTATAAAAACATAACAAACTCTTGACACAACCAAGTAACGAGGACATAAGTCAAACAAGCAAAAACTCTCACTGTCGCAGCTAACTGTGCCCTACCTTACAGTTGTCCACTACAAGAACATAACAAACTCTTGACACTAACAAGTAACGAGGAAATAAATCAACCAAGCAGAAACTCTCACTGTTGCAGCTAACTGTGCTCTACCTTACAGCTGTCCACTACAAAAATATAACAAACTCTTGACACAACCGAGTAACGAGGAAAGAAATAAACCAAGCAGAAACTGTGACTTTTGCAGCTAACTGTGCCTTGCTTTACAGTTGTCCACAGCAAAAACATAACAAACTCTTGACACAACCCAGTAACGAGGGAACAAATCAAACAAGCAAAAACTCTTACTGTTGCAGCTAACTGTGCCTTGCCTCACAGTTGTCCACTACAAAAACATAACAAACTCTTGACACAACCAAGTAACGAGGGAACAAATCAACCAAGCAGAAACTCTCTTTGTTGCAGCTAACTTTGCCCTACCTTACAGTTGTCCACTACTAAAACATAACAAACTCAAAAGCTAACGAGGGAACAAATCAACCAAATAGACACTTTCAATGTTGCAGCTAGCTATGTCCTACTTTTTTTTTTCGTCCACTACAAAAACATGACAAACTTTTGACACCAGCTAACGAGGGTGTCAACCAAGCAGAAACTCTCACTGTTGAAGCTTGCTGTGTCCTTCCTTACCTTTTTACTCACTATGTATATGACAAACTCTTGACACCAGCTAACGAGGGTGTCAACCAAGCAGAAACTCGCACTGTTGAAGCTTGCTGTGTCCTTCCTTACCTTTTTACTCACTATGTATATGACAAACTCTCCATAAGGTATAAGGTGTTTGCTACTTATACATATTGTATTACGTGTGAGTTTCTTTTGTTACGTAAATTTACCTCTATTAAATACCTTTTCAAATGGAATAAGCAATAACATCTTATATATTCACAGATAAAATGTATGTCAAATTATCTTCAATATTACAGTGTTAATGACCAACAAAACAGTGTTTTAACAAACAACAAACTGTTTCCATAGTTAAGCAAGAACGTGATGTTTGGTTTCAGCTAGTCGATGGTTGGCGAATCATAATAAACATAAACCATAAACACGAGAACGCTTTGAATAAACAATTACCAGGAATACAGATTGACGTGTTTATTTTATAATATCAACTTAGCTGTAAATTTATAATTTGTTTAGTAAATTACACGTAAGTTGATTACATAAGCAGAGTGTATTATAGATTAAGGAATTTTCTGTATAAATACAAACTGAACATACAAGTATTAAAACCAATTTATTAAGTTAAGTTTACTAAACTCATCAAGCTTAAAAAAAAAAAATATATATATATATATATATATATATATATATATATATATATATATATATATATATTGGGCCGTTGTCTAATAACTTGTACGTGACTAGTGATTGAAAACTTAATACTAGTTCGTTGGAGTATTTCGAATATGATTGGAGGATAGCGTGAAAGAAACATTTTAAATTGCAACTTGCAAATAGTCTAGGTAACTAAACGAATCTGCGCTAGCTCTGCGGCGTAGTGTTGTAGTCCAGCTACTTTGGGGCTGAATGTCGTGGATAATGAAGGGAATGGATAATCCCATCCATAAATTATATATCATCAACTACAAAAGTGATGCAGAGGATTTGTTTATACATGACAAAATGAATACATACCTGAATGATACCAGAATTATTTTAAATTCATATATTTATTTTGCTTATTAATTTTGATAAACAGTATTAAAATCACTCACGTTTCATCCCGTACTATAGCCTAAGCCTAAGTTATTTGGGATTACTTAGTTCCCACGTGACACGTGCTTACTAATGACACGTGCTTAGTTTAAAAGAGGGGGTTTTCTGTAGTTTAGATTTTTCGCTATCAATGTTACTTATAAATTTTGGATTCTAAGACAAATATTAAACTCTGCTTAATAAAACTACTCTAGGAATGTTACAAATAACGATTTTATAAACGCATCATACTTTTTACTAGAAACGTTGATACAAATTATATTTTAACTTTTTTTTTTAAGGAGAGGCCAACCTCCTTCTTAACTCTGTCCATTCCTCATAGACTATTTATCTCTGCGAGGAACTTGATCAGACAGAGTAAGGGGGCGAACCAGTAAAGTAGAAGGTGAATATTACTGATAAATCTTCCGGTCTAGGCCGGATTCGAACCAGTGCTATCTCTAACCCAAGCTCAAAGTCCTGACGCCTTAGACCACTCGGCCACCAGCTCGCCCAAATTTATTTATTTATTAAAACTATTGCTTTACGGAATCCATTTGGTCTGAGAAATGTCAACTTAATTTACAGAAATGTACCAGCATAATATTTTTTACATTTTGTACTTGTATTATAAATGTTATACTGTGTGACGTTAACTTATTTCGTAAATAATATTTGAATAGTATAAAAATAAAACAGTATTGTAAACCTATAATATAAGTTTATTATATAATTGTAATATTAAATATTTTTTACAAAATGTCACCGCTTTGTAAAAAAATGAAAATGAAGTCATTAATGTTCCTTAGTAAACTGTAAAAAGTTTAATTTCTCATATAGTAATGTTCATTTATTTCCTTTGTATAAATACAAACCAAACCTGAGCGAACAATGTAATTCTACACCTGAGATAAACAACAAAGGTCCTTTTATAGCCTACATAATCCAGATGTCTTTATACTGACTATAATCTTGTAATTGGATTTTAATTAATAATATTTTTACTATCTTGGGTGTTAGTTTACTGAGATTGCTATAAAACTGTTTATCCAAGTCTTGGTTGTGCACTTAATTAATGCAATAAAGACTTAATTTACTGTTTGTACAAGAGTTATTTTGCTTTTCACAAAAACTGCAAATTCTATTGAATATAATTTTAATTACAATTCTATATTGTTTTGGCACGTTAATATTTTTTGTTCTTCAGTGTTTATAAATGTGTGTGTTTTATTTTAGTACCAAAAACATTCGGTTATTAATAATTTATTTTTGTATCATTAAAAAAAAAATAATCTACGCACTTTAATCAGTATTCATTCATTCATTCAATATTATGACGCCGATCATAGAGATGTGGGCGAATATGAGGGGCGAATGAGTGTGATGAGTGTAGATGAACGAGTGTAGTCATTTTATTTACCTAAGGCCGACTGTTCCTAAAAAGAGCTTTTTATTAATAGCCCAAAAGCTAGGGAAACTAAGAGACATACAGCTTTAGGTACGTGTAATCCGAACAATTAAAAAATATGATTTAATCAATATGCGCTCCTTATTTTGTTGTCACTACATCAACTGACTTGTAAAAATGTGACTATCAGTTCTTTTAATCACATTAGTCCCTCATACAAACTGGATGTCCGCACAGTGCCCTAGGCTACTTCACAACATCACTACATCAAACATATATTGACAGACACATCTCACAATGTTAACACAGCGGTTGACAGAGAGCAAAAGTGTTTTTGCACAAATATGTTTGTATACTGTACTATAATTAATTGATTAGAATAATTAATTAATAACAATGGAGGTGCCATTATAGGCTATTAAAAGAAATATTTGGTATTACATCATCAAAATATTCCACGGTGGCATATGTCTTATTTGTGCAGTATATACTAAATGTGTCTAGACCATGTAAATAATCCAATTAAGGGCGTTAGTAACCTGCGAAATTAGATTATGTACATCGATCTAATTATTCATATCCTTACACATAATCTGAATATTTACAAAAACCTCAGATCTATTCGATGCTACTTGGGTTTGTGGCAGTTGCAATGAGTTTGGGCCAAGCCTTAAATAATGCAGCATTATTACTCCCACAGCAACGCCTGGTTGGTGTAACAATATCTGACTTACTTGCAGGCTATCACAAATATACATAAAACCTACAATAAAAACTATAGAAGCACATGCAGGGTAAATATCATCTAAATAAAGTAAATATTTCAACCCCACTATTGTACTTTGATTGTTATGGGTTTCATTTTTATGGATATAGAATAAATAATTATTACTCTTTAGTTAAGATGAACAATAACAAAGTAAAAAATTACAAAGCATGATTATTATTAGGTTATATAATGTAATTAAAAGGTACGAGTAAAATTTGATCAAAAGTTTAATTTGACATGTATACTAATATTTTATAAATATTAAGCAGTTATTGATTTATTGTTTCTTCACTGAGATGAATTTTATAATTAATTCTAAAACTTATTATTTGGATTTATTCAATCCAAAGTATAACTTGTAGTTTAAACATTATCATTTAATAAATTCTAACCTTCTTCGTTCTAGTGTTTTTAACAAAAATGAAAAACCTTTTCAACTACATATTATTTCACATAAAGTACTTAAAAAGTAAAAGAATTATTCTAAAGTTTTAGGTGTTTTAGTAGCAAAAACGTTCAATTAACTTGAAATATATTAATAAGAAAGTTGGAATACAATTTGTATAAGTACTATTGTACTTAAATGTGTTGGGAGTGTGTAGAAATAAAACGTAGTAGTGCTTATAGTTTAAAGTTTATATCTAACCTACTGTCACAAAAAGTAATAATGAATGTTGATTCATCCACTACCAACAGCTCAACACGTAACAAGATGTTAGTGTCTCCTTGATGTGATGGATAGATGCTGGACTCATATTTGCTCTAATGGAAGGCAATTTAACGTAACATGTTAATTCCCTGACGCCTCATTGACTGGTGTGCAGTCACCTCACTCACGCCACAATGTATGAAAGTCTCCCTGATGTAATGGATGGATGCTGGACTCATATTTGCTCTAATGGAAGGCAATTTAACGTAACATGTTAATTCCCTGACGCCTCATTGACTGGTGTGCAGTCAGCTCACTCACGCCACCAGATATGAAAGTCTCCCTGACGTGATGGATGGATGCTGGACCCATATTTCCTCTAATGGAAGGCAATTTAACGTAACATGTCAATTCCCTGACGCCTCATTGACTGGTGTGCAGTCAGCTCACTCACGCCACCAGATATGAAAGTCTCCCTGACGTGATGGATGGATGCTGGACCCATATTTCCTCTAATGGAAGGCAATTTAACGTAACATGTCAATTCCCTGACGCCTCATTGACTGGTGTGCAGTCAGCTCACTCACGCCACCAGATATGAAAGTCTCCCTGACGTGATGGATAGATGCTGGACCCATATTTCCTCTAATGGAAGGCAATTTAACGTATCATGTCAATTCCCTGACGCCTCATTGACTGGTGTGCAGTCAGCTCACTCACGCCACCAGATATGAAAGTCTCCCTGACGTGATGGATGGATGCTGGACCCATATTTCCTCTAATGGAAGGCAATTTAACGTAACATGTCAATTCCCTGACGCCTCATTGACTGGTGTGCAGTCAGCTCACTCACGCCACCAGATATGAAAGTCTCCCTGACGTGATGGATAGACGCTGGACCCATATTTCCTCTAATGGAAGGCAATTTAACGTAACATGTCAATTCCCTGACTCCTCATTGACTGGTGTGCAGTCAGCTCACTCACGCCACCAGATATGAAAGTCTCCCTGACGTGATGGATAGATGCTGGACCCATATTTCCTCTAATGGAAGGCAATTTAACGTAACATGTCAATTCCCTGACGCCTCATTGACTGGTGTGCAGTCAGCTCACTCACGCCACAATATATGAAAGTCTCCCTGACGTGATGGATAGATGCTGGACCCATATTTCCTCTAATGGAAGGCAATTTAACGTAACATATCAATTCCCTGACGCCTCATTGACTGGTGTGCAGTCAGCTCACTCACGCCACCAGATATGAAAGTCTCCCTGACGTGATGGATGGATGCTGTACCCATATTTCCTCTAATGGAAGGCAATTTAACGTAACATGTTAATTCCCTGACGCCTCATTGACTGGTGTGCAGTCAGCTCACTCACGCCACCAGATATGAAAGTCTCCCTGACGTGATGGATAGATGCTGGACCCATATTTCCTCTAATGGAAGGCAATTTAACGTAACATGTTAATTCCCTGACGCCTCATTGACTGGTGTGCAGTCAGCTCACTCACGCCACCAGATATGAAAGTCTCCCTGACGTGATGGATGGATGCTGGACCCATATTTCCTCTAATGGAAGGCAATTTAACGTAACATGTCAATTCCCTGACGCCTCATTGACTGGTGTGCAGTCAGCTCACTCACGCCACCAGATATGAATGTCTCCCTGATGTGATGGATGGATGCTGGACCCATATTTCCTCTAATGGAAGGCAATTTAACGTAACATGTCAATTCCCTGACGCCTCATTGACTGGTGTGCAGTCAGCTCACTCACGCCACCAGATATGAAAGTCTCCCTGACGTGATGGATAGACGCTGGACCCATATTTCCTCTAATGGAAGGCAATTTAACGTAACATGTCAATTCCCTGACTCCTCATTGACTGGTGTGCAGTCAGCTCACTCACGCCACCAGATATGAAAGTCTCCCTGACGTGATGGATAGATGCTGGACCCATATTTCCTCTAATGGAAGGCAATTTAACGTAACATGTCAATTCCCTGACGCCTCATTGACTGGTGTGCAGTCAGCTCACTCACGCCACCAGATATGAAAGTCTCCCTGACGTGATGGATGGATGCTGGACCCATATTTCCTCTAATGGAAGGCAATTTAACGTAACATGTCAATTCCCTGACGCCTCATTGACTGGTGTGCAGTCAGCTCACTCACGCCACCAGATATGAAAGTCTCCCTGATGTGATGGATAGATGCTGGACCCATATTTCCTCTAATGGAAGGCAATTTAACGTAACATGTCAATTCCCTGACGCCTCATTGACTGGTGTGCAGTCAGCTCACTCACGCCACCAGATATGAAAGTCTCCCTGACGTGATGGATGGATGCTGAACCCATATTTCCTGTAATGGAAGACAATTTAACGTAACATGTTAATTATCTGACGCCTCATTGACTGGTGTGCAGTCAGCTCACTCACGCCACCAGATATGAAAGTCTCCCTGACGTGACGGATAGATGCTGGACCCATATTTCCTCTAATGGAAGGCAATTTAACGTAACATGTCAATTCCCTGACGCCTCATTGACTGGTGTGCAGTCAGCTCACTCACGCCACCAGATATGAAAGTCTCCCTGACGTGATGGATGGATGCTGAACCCATATTTCCTCTAATGGAAGGCAATTTAACGTAACATGTCAATTCCCTGACGCCTCATTGACTGGTGGGCAGTCACCTCACTCACGCCACAATATATGAAAGTCTCCCTGATGTGATGGATGGATGCTGAACCCATATTTCCTCTAATGAAAGGCAATTTTACGTAACATGTTAATTCCCTGACGCCTCATTGACTGGTGTGCAGTCAGCTCACTCACGCCACAATGTATGAAAGTCTTCCTGATGTGATGGATGGATGCTGGACCCATATTTGCTCTAATGGAAGGCAATTTAACGTAAAATGTTAATTCCCTGACGCCTCATTGATTGGTGTGCAGTCACCTCACTCACGCCACAAGATATGAAAGTCTCCCTGACGTGATGGATGGATGCTGAACCCATATTTCCTCTAATGGAAGACAATTTAACGTAACATGTTAATTCCCTGACGCCTCATTGACTGGTGGGCAGTCATCTCACTCACGCCACAAGATATGAAAGTCTCCCTGACGTGATGGATGGATTCTGAACCCATATTTCCTGTAATGGAAGACAATTTAACGTAACATGTTAATTCCCTGACGCCTCATTGACTGGTGTGCAGTCACCTCACTCACGCCACAAGATATGAAAGTCTCCCTGATGTGATGGATGGATGCTGAACCCATATTTCCTCTAATGGAAGGCAATTTAACGTAACATGTTAATTCCCTGACGCCTCATTGACTGGTGTGCAGTCACCTCACTCACGCCACAATGTATGAAGGTCTTTCTGATGTGATGGATGGATGCTGGACCCATATTTGCTCTAATGGAAGGCAATTTAACGTAAAATGTCAATTCCTTGACGATTCTTTGACTGGTGTTCAGTCATCTTACTTTCGGCATAAGATGGTTGTCTATTATTACTTTGACATAAAAGAGAGTTTTCTAATGTCATTGGATTGTGAGTGAAACGCTCACTCGTGAGAATACAACCGTACTTGTTTTTCCAATACTCTTGAACTGTATTGGTGGATGAGTGTGCCAATGGTTCAGTACGTTATCAGTTGTGCAAGACTACTTACCATGTAGCTCTTCAATCGTGTATTGATTCAGCAGTGATGTTCACGTGTACTGGACCGTTCACGCTATTTCTAGATAACCCAGTTAATCTACAATCTGCACATGCTGGTTCTACCATACAATCGCTTGATACTTTTCTAAAACATTCTAAAAACGCAATTTGATGTTACATTCTACGTCTTACCCTGATGACATCATGTTATACAACTGTACACATGATGTACGACACCCTACATCACAGAGTAGTGTTCTACCACTGTGAACATGATGTATGACTCCCTTCATTACAGAGTAGTATCACTGTACACATGATGTATGACTCCCTACATCACAGCGTAGTGTTCTATCACTGTACACATGATGTATGACTCCCCACATCACAGCGTAGTGTTCTATCACTGTACACATGTTGTATGACTTCCTACTCCACATAGTAGTGTTCTACTACCCAAAAAATAGGGTGATAAATAACATTAAAAAATTATTAATTTATTTTTATTTACCTAATCGATTGTTTAACTGTATATTATATACTTAGTTAGCTTTGCTAAATAGGTTGTAAAAACTAATTATTTGTTACAATATGTCAAAGATAATACATATAACCTGTTTAGCATAGGAATATATGTAATTGAATATCAAGACTCGTTCACTGGAGACAATTCAATACTTCACATGGTAATAAAACTTTACACAGTCATTAGGAATTAGCCACCAATTAACAAACCGAGCTATAAGCTTTTCGTTGTGATTGCTGAGTCTAGCTGGTGCTGACTCAACGGCATGGTTGCTACTTACTCTGTGCTGAAATTATAAACTTATAGATACTATAATTCCAGGGCTTTATAGGTCATACAAGGTAATTTTATTGGACAAGAAGCTTAGCGTTCATTTACATTAATCATTAATAGTAGCCAATTATACGGAAATGCCACGTTTTATTAAGTACTCTTTATATTTTTAATTTACAAAACTTATTCTATGCCTGAACTTTAGTCAACGAGTGAAGTACCAACCGTTAGCTCAGTTTGGGATTCGAACCTTGCCCTTCGTAGTGCGATGCCTTAGCCATGGAGCGTCTATATGAAATACATTTTAATTATCTAAATAATTTTTCAGACCGAATTAATTTCATTAATTTGTGATTTAAAGGTGGAACATGTAGAGGTAACAAAAGTTAGGCCTTTATGGCCTCACCAGTGATATATTAGATGGGTAGAATCACTGAAGCTAAAAAATAAGTTATTTAAATAAAGCTGTTATTAATAGCTATCGTAATGGGGTTAGTTATACATATTGGTGAAGGAATCAGATGACCTTTATAAAGAGTTTAATGCCACCGAAAACTCCAACACAGCTAATCTGCTGCTGCACTCTTTAGAAAGTGCCAAGAGAGAAAAATGGGTTCAATCCGTTGAAGATATAAACTTTACCCACAGCAATATAAAAGCGTGGTCACTTTTAAGGAAATTCTCTACTGGTAAATCTCCAAATTAAAATTAAAAAAGTGCCCTACTCTAAGGCTGCTAATATAGTTAAATGGATAGTCAGCTTATGAAAATCAACCCAACATCCTTATGACAAACATGTGCTTTACAAGCTAAATGAAATTAAAAAGAGCCGATTGGTATCCCTGGAAGTCTCCAGAAATTTCACAGAGGAAGACATAGGTAGGGCGATTTCCGCTATACCAGCAGGGAAAGCAGCCGGTCTTGACGGTATCTTCCGAAATTTCTGATGCACGCTGGTAGTAAAGTGAAACAATGGCTTCAAACTGTCTACTATAAGATACTAGCTACAGGTAACTTGCCAAAAGCATTCATGCGTTCAAAAGTAGTAGCTGTTATGTGAAACGTGGCAAAGACTCTGAACAAGTGGAAAAATACCGCCCTATATCTCCTCTTAGTGTTTGTTATAAGTTGCTGGAAAGACTGTTATACAACAGAATATCTCTCATTCTTGATCCTAATGTTTCAGTTGAGCAGGCTGATTTTCGCCCTGGCCGAAGTTGTTGCGACCAGATCCTGGCTCTGACATTATTTATTGAGAATGGGTTTGAAAACAAGCTAAAAACAAATGCAGCTTTTGTTGATCACACAGCGGCTTATAACACAGTATGGAGCAAATGTTTAATATTAATTAAAGTTCTACAGCCTCCTTTCCTGTCCTTTCCTTTTGCGACTTCTAGAGGCAATGCTTACTGACAGACTAATAAAAGTTTATATAGGTCGTGAAGAAAGCTCATATAGACAGCTGAAGAATGGTCTGCGACAGGGGTTTGTACTTGCTCCAATTTTATTTAACGTGTATATCGCTGACATCCCAATCACCAAGTCAAGAAAGTTTATATATGCAGACGATTATTGCTTTAGCTTAACAACATAAGGACTTAACAACTACTGAAGAAACGCTCACAAACGATCTTGCAGCTTTTGAAGAATATTTTTAAGCCTAGAAGTTGAATCCTAACCCATCAAAAACCGAAGTAGATTGCTTCCGCCTAAGTAATCGACTAGCTAATTGAAAATTAAACATCTTTCTAAAAGGTGTAAAACTCCTCCACAACGATCATCCACAGTAACTGGAAGTAACATTAGATCGATCACTGACGTTTAATAGCCATTTTCAAAAAACAGCATCCAAAATTAAAACCAGGGCAAATGTACTACATCATATTGCTGGAACAACTTGGGGACCCAACGGACACGTCCTGCGTACTACTGCTTTGTCACTGGCTTATTCAACTGCTGAATACAGTGCTCCCGTATGGCTAAATAGTGCACATACAAAACGATTGATGTCCAACTTAATAGAGCCATGAGAGCTATTAGTGGTACTCTCATGACAACTCCACTACCTTGGCTCCCAGTGCTGTGCAATAAAGCTCCTCCAGAAGTAAGACGTCAGGAGGCACTACGTAAAGAATTCAATAATATCTTGAATGCCACGCACCTCCCCATTACCCAGGATCTCTTACGTCAGAACAGGCGCTTATAGTCTCGAAACCCACCTCTACGTGCTGCTTTCGTGTTGAGCAGATCGAATTTCTTGCCCAATACTAGCTGGGCCTGAATTGGGACACACTGAACGTGGAACAGTTTTGGTGGACGAAATAAGTTCCTTATTAACGATCCATCAATACCTGTACGTGGGATGAACATCCTTCGTAGACAGTGGACATTATTGAATCGGTTCCGAACTAACCCACTCGTTTCCCGAGTGGAATTGACAGTAGATCAGTCATGTGATCGCGAGGAGTCTATCTAAACAATGAATCACATAGTTACAGAAGGGATTAGCTAGCATAAATAGAATCAGTGAGGCAGGTCTTAAATGGCTTGATGGGCTGCATTTAGCTTTGTGAAAGAAGATAATTTATTATTTATTTATAATTTTTATTATAGTGTCATGACTTTTGGACTTTTTGTTCAACTATAAAGCTCAGTTTTGAATTAAAATTTGAAATAAAAATAAATAATAATAATTTTTTTTATTATTATAATAGTATAATAATAAAAAAAAAATAATAGTAGCTGGCAAAAAACCATACGATATATATATGCCTCTGTACAATATATCTGGAAGGAAACAGAGTCTAACTCACTCTGACATACTACAATTAAGGAAATAAATAAGTATAGATTTTTATAATACCCGCGAGATAAACAATTTCAATGGATTTATATTAAAATATTAAACAGTTATATAACGTAATAGGATCTTTTCCGTTAATTCACCACCACTATTTTTTTTGTTTCCGTTAGTTCACTACCTCTTGATAAAAACTCTATTGCTCTAAAAATTATTCCCCAATCATTTTTACGTCCACTGTGGTATTCCTTATCCACTAGGAATCCGATATCGCTGGCCTTGTCTTATCGCTTTCAAAGAACTTACATATAGAGAGCACATTCGGCGATAAGTCAAACATTGGCTTTACCAGTTTATGATAGACTTTAGTAGCCAACCCTAACCCAACCTAACCTAACCTGACCTAACTTCTCTGACCTGACCTAACCTGACCTAACCTAACCTAACTGTAATTATTGCGATAAAAAAAGTATTGGTAGTGAAGTAACGGAAACGATTCACGTAATGTTTTGTTTTGGGCCAGTTTAGATTCGAGTTCAATTGAAGAACAAATATCCCCAGAACTGTCTCTAGAAATATTAATAGTTTAATACAAATTTAATTCAATATTTTTATAATTCACGCAGAAACTATTAATTACGAACACAATTTCCTCATTAAATCCACTGTATTGTATTAGAGTAATATATATATATTTAAATATATGGTAATGCTATAAAATTAAACATTCAAGGATAATAGCCAGTGGTCGTTTCTTCGATTAAAAAGTAGTCTCAATTTATGTACGAGTAGTTTAAATTACTGCAAGCTATGATCTTGCAGACCCTCTTTGACTGGCCACAAGACCAATTAAGGATTCTACTTGATCGCTCTTAGCTCGTTATCTTGAATGATTCATCAGACTACCACCTAATCCCTGTGTATTACATTACTGACTCGGAAAATTGGAGGTAGAATGTAATAACTGAATACTTGTTATCATCAGTGTGTTGGTGTTGAGGGAAGGGGAGGAGTATCATGTATTAGCTGAAAATCAGACCAACACTACGTGGTTCGGATTCCACGTAAAACTGTAGGTCCCTTAGTTGCCCTGGCTGTTGGGCTATTAATAAATTGCCCTTTCTGAGGAACAGTTGAACTCAGATAGTAACCAGACTACACTCATCCATACTCATCCTACACTCATATAACCATTCATATTCACCTTAAAATACCAACAACGTTGTGTCGGCGTCTCATATGTAAGAATATTGAGAACTGGATACTGGATCTATTTTCTAGTATTACCATGCAATCTTTGAAGTCTTAAAACTTGATTTACCACTTAAATAAACGATTTTGTCTAAACATGATTTAACATGTAAATACATAAATAATTATCTTTTCCTATACGATGTAAAATTTTACTCAAAATCATTTCAACTTTAAGGTGTTTGTTTCTCTAACTGCTAAGCCACTACTGAGAGTCCTATATTAGTAATACACTCTTCCGTCAGCAGGCTAACACGCTGCTCTGTTTCAACTGCATGGTTCGTATTTATTATTATTATTAGTTATAATGAACACTGTATGATTATAAAAGGTCCAAATGGACCATAAGTTATAATTATAAATAAAAAAATATATAATTATTTCCTACCTGGAACCCTACTATTTATTTAGACGTGAGGTGGCCTTTTGGTACCTATAAGTTTGGTCTGTTAATACTTTGCTGTTGATCATTGAATTTTTTGAAATACTCTTAAAACTATTATGAACTCAACATATATGCCTGCTCACTAAGAGATAAGACTCATTTTTAAGCTAATTTAGAAAAAAGACTGTTAGATAATAAGAGATTTTTAGAGAATATTTAATATTTACAATAGTTAGTTATACTGTTAAATGATGAGGCTGGTTAGTGGTTAGCAAGTAGAAAGGAGTGTCATAGGCTATATAGCCGTAATATTACAAAGCAGGGCTGACTGTGAATTATACAAACCTATAATCAATCACGTAGATTGATCGTGACGTGTTAGGAGCCTGTGATATGAGGGGCATAACTGTCTATTGAAGGTAAGGCTGATTAAAAAGACGACACAAGTAAAATATCGTAAACTGACATATCAGCTAGTATTAACATGTACATCTTGTATTATGTATTAGATAATGAAATTTTAGGAGCTAATTATATGAAATATTTAATTGCCCTATTGAATTGAGAAGTGATTCACAAGTGAACAATTACTTTGATGTTTTATCTATAGACATGGTAAAAAACGTAATTAAGTAATGAAAGAGAGCTCGTATTTTAAATTAACAACGTTTTTATGTTTAGATGGATTAATTATAAAAAGTTAGTAGCTAATTGTAAGCGTTTTAATGTCCTAATTAAAAAAAAGCCAGTTAACAACAAAGGGGCGTTGGATCTTTTCCGTTAATTCACTACCACTACTTTTTTGTTTCTTTTAATTCACTACCACTTGATAAATATTCTATGTTTCTAAAACCTGTTCTCAAATCATCTTTATGTCCTCTGTGGCATTCATTATCCGCTAGGAATCCGTTATCGCTGGCCTTATCTTATCGATTTCTCAGAACTTGCACACGGAGAGCGCACTGAGTGGTAAGTCAATCATTGGATTTCCCAGTTTGTGATCAACTTTAGTAGCCACCTAATCTAACCTAACCTAAACCTAACCAAACAGTAATTGCGATAAAAAAGTAGTGGTTGTGAAGTAACGGAAAAAGTAGTGGTAGTGAATTAATGGAAAACATCCGTGGCGTTATATTTCTATCGATAAAATTAGGCATGAGAAATCACCATACTATGTTTTAACTAATAAAACCTGTAGTTAGTTGACTGTAATGCATGAGTCACCAAATATTTGGAAGGGTGCTGTTGTTTTTTAAACCATAGATTAGCTCTCATATAAGTTTATGTAATATAGAGCATGGGTGTTTTCAATGAAATGATTCAAAAGTCGACTCATCTATTTTTCTGAATTGATACGGCCAAAACTATCGTAACACAATACGTTTACATAGGTCTTAAATTGAGATGTGTATGGCATTCCTTACTTAAATGTAGCAAAGCAATTTGAAGTTAAAGTTATATGGTTTATGTATTTTGTTATTCTAATCTTGCAAGTGTGTAAAAAAGGACGACTTTTTAATCAGAATAGTTACACATATCTTATATATATTTGAGACAATTAAATATCAAATGCCTTTATTGCTTATGGATGGTCAAAAAATTGACCAAATAAACCAATTTTCATGTAATTTACCAGTACAGTGTTTGGGCTTTAAGGACATATTTAAAAATATGTAGTCTCTTCAAATACTTGTAACAGTTCTCTTAACAGCAAAATGTAAATGATGCTAGTTTATTTGTCAAGTGAAATGAACATTTTCAAATAATCCATATAACATATAGGTCAAGATTTTTTATATATGACTAAAACATTTGGTCAACAGTCTCCTTGTATAACCTACCCTCTACATGGATTTAACATGTAATGGCCATACTATCCTCTATATACACATGCAATGAAATCGTATGACCCACCTTTCATTGCATACCCTTTAACGATCCACCTAACCTGTTTAGGCCCGGCCTCCATTTGCGATTCCTTTCCGTGACAGTCGCATCATAGTGAAAATACGACACTTTTGCATCTTTTAAACTCAGTCGCAAAACAATCTTCTACATTTTACGTTGATACGTTTTTAAATAAGGAAACATGTAAAACATAGTACGTCATAATGTGTCACATATTTTGTGTTCTACAAAATAACACATAATAGTTCGTGTGCTACATAATAGGTACAGAAATATATTTAATAAAATTATATAACTTTTTGCACCAAATCCTCTATATTTAGTTAAAATTAAATTTTATTTAGTTATTTATTTAAATGTTTATTAGAAAAATATGCTCGTTATAATACTTTTTGTACATATTTAAAAATAAGGCAAAAATGGCACACGTTATTTCGAGTAAAATGAAAAAATATTCTACCCATAAATATTACTGTACAACTCAAATCATCCGAACTGACCTGTGGATTTAATTAAATTTCACCACCAACAAAGTCCATCAGACCGAATACACAAACACAGCAGTCAAAAGAGCTTTTTATACATCAGTTTGTTTTAATATTATTACGGTTTTATTAACTATACTTGTACATTGAACACAAAATGAACAAAGAAAAATACTTCACAAAACAATCTGTGTGAAACTTCACTTAATTGATTTTTTAGGCTCACTTGTTTTTTTATTGATGAGATTAATCAAAATTAATTATATTTTCTACTAAAAAATTATTTGTTGGACGATAATTTTTGTCCAGAAAATTACAATTATATACTGTATTTACTAAGAACACACTTCCAAAATGTAAAATAAAAGTAAAATTACCTTTAGGACACTCACCCTACGTTAAAGTAGAGAAAACCACACAATTCTCTTAGCCAGTAAGTTCAATTAACATATCCTGGCTGAAATTTAAACACATATTTACCTTTTGAAACTACCCTTTCAGAGTGTAAATCTGAATGTTAGTTGGAAGATCAGTCAGTAATTGTTGTACCGGGTCGTTTTGACCGGTACATTTCGTTTTTTCGTCGTAGTCTGCCGGCCTGCCTGAGATTCGCTTGTGCCCGGCGATTCACGTACTTTGGTGGCCGTTGGCTCGGACTCGGTCGTTCCGTGTTCCAGCCTTCGTCTGTCAGGTTGGCCATCATTTTGGTTTGGTCTACGCCAGCGTTAAAGAACATGATAGGCTAGAAGCTCCAAAACGTAAGTGTTCATTAGTAATTTCTAATATCTAATCACCCTTTTGGTGAAAATACTTTTGTTTTAAGGATAATAATATTCAACGGGCTTACTTGTGTTTTCAGGGTTTTGTCTAATTTATATTCTTTGTCTAGATGTGTTAACCTAGGTTCGAGCCACGTGCTCAATGTTACAGTTTTACCAGTAATTGCTTTATTATATCTGGCTTTATAATTAATAGTAGTTCTGTATAATGTTTTGTTGAGCTTTTTGTTTAGTTGGAGTTACCGATTTACCAAGTTTTGTTCTTTGCCAATTACCTAGCCTATCTGTACCGTTTGATTTTCATGTTATAACATATTGCTCCTGTTCTATAGCCTAGTTTTCAGTTTGTCATTTTTTTTTAGTTCCATACGTCTTTTATAATGTGTTTGATTTAAATTATTCATAGCCTAAAAATGGATCTTTTATTTTTCTAGTGTGCTCCAATCATGTATAATTTTGTCTGTTCTTGTGTTGTTTTGCCATTTCATGTTATTAGTTGTTATGTGTAATGTTTTTGTTGTTGTGGCTGGACTATTTTTAATGGCTGTGTTTGACCTTGCAGTCCAGGGTCCTCGAGTGGGACATTTTCCCTCAGCCTGTCGTCCGGGGAAAGTTCGACCATCCACACTGCCAGCCTGGCCTGAGGACCATGTATAGAGGCCTTTGGCGACCCTGCTGCCCCACCTACATCTTTGGGTAGGAGTCTTCTGTCCTCAGGTCAGTGCTTTCCATCTTGTTTTCCCGGCGGCTGAGCTGGGGGTTGATAATGTGAAACATAGAAAAAAAGAAGAAAAAAATGTTTGTGGAACTTTATGTGGCCTAGGCCTAAACTTCTAAACTTGGACAGTGATTTTATGCAACACAGCCATTGGGGATTTATATATTTTTTATTAAAGGGAAAAGAAAACGTGAAATACAAAAAGAACTTTTTGGATGTTAATATTTCTTTATATTTCTTGTTATTAATTAATTAGTTTTATTTGTTGTTATATTTTTTAGATTTTATAGGTGTTAGGTCCCTATGGTTAAGTTATGTTATTTATTTATATGTTTAGGCCTAGTGATTGTTATTTATATTTTTCGTTCATTGTGTTATGGAGGTCGTGAAGTGACTTTCTACTAAAACGGTACCGGGTTATATTTTATTTTTAATTACTTCTTTTTTTAAATGCTTCACCAAAAGGGGATTATTGTACTTTAACGTAACTTCTAATTCGGAGCTGTCCAGGGATTCCGGCTTACTCCCTGGCCTCGGTGGAATTACGGGCTGTGGGCTAAATTGCCGGTTTAATTGTTGTTTTCCTGGCGTTTTCTAAATTTTCACTTTTTTTTGGGCATTAAATTTTCCTTACGTTTTGGGGGTCTCAGGCTAAACGGCAGATAGGCCATACAATCTGTAATTGTTATATTGGGTATTTGTAGAGTTTGTTGTTTTGGTAGCGTCTGTATTATATTGTTAATTTTTGTTATCTTGTTATTTATTTAAGTGCGAATTTACATGGTGGCCTTCTGCCAGCCAGTTTTGCAGTTTTCTTGATAATAAATTTAGTTTTGCTCAGCTGCCAAGTTTTATTTTGACCCTCCAACTGCCACCCGTGATCCCATCGCTTGACTTGTTTTGAGCCATCCTCCGGTTGGCACGCTTTCCAGCTTTGGTGGGGGGATGGGTCTCATTGTGTAAGGCCGATATATGTGAATGAAATCAATGGAGAAGCCTTGGTGTATATAAATAAAGCATATAAGTCCCAACCGATTACATATATAGTCACAGTCATAAAAATAAATGAGTCGTACACAATGAAGGTAAAATTAAATGCATTTATTTTTAAATAGTTAGAATATTAAAAAAAAAAAAAAATAGTCATCTTTTTATTTAAATTATTTAGACGAAAGTTTTATATAA
The DNA here is from genome assembly GCA_035578905.1 of Stictocephala bisonia. Lineage (NCBI taxonomy): Eukaryota > Metazoa > Arthropoda > Insecta > Hemiptera > Membracidae > Stictocephala > Stictocephala bisonia. The sequence continues at coordinate 265,547 of JAQJVL010000788.1, forward strand.
ACTAGATCGAAATTAATATACAGATAATAAAATACCTGCATGAAAAGAATATTAAAACAAAAATAAACATGACATAAAAAAGTGTATAGTTCTGCCACACACAACTGGAACCAATCGTACACCTTTATCACTAACTGTATCTATCAATCCATCTGCCAATACACGTAAAGGGCGTGTGGTCCACTGTCCGTACGAGTACCCGCAACCACAGCACCGATTTTCTGTTTGACCTCCAATAGTGCAAGAGTTATTTAACGCAGTCCTCTCTTTGCGTGACAAATCCAAATCTTATTCGTTGTGACATATAAAAATAAACTAATTCTGCGCTTTAAACACATTCCAGGGTGCAAGCCAACTGGATGTTTTTGAGAAATAATTTGCAATAAACTGGAAGAAGTGCAAGGGACTGTAATCTGCCTTCATTGCAGGGAGACTTTGGGAGAGGGGTAATTTGGGAGTGACCTGTTATATTCTTGAACTCTGCATCGAATGTAATGAGAGTCTCATTAACCAGCTTGTAGATCATTAAGTCTGTTATCGATTCTCTGGTGCATGAACACTGTTCAGCCACACAGGAGCACAATACTGAGCTACAAAAAGTAAGGAAAAGGGCATTGTCCACAACTTTGTGCTTTGTTCCCCAAGATGCGCCAATCTGTTGTTGAACAATATCCTAGATCTGGCGTTGATCGCTGCTTTTGATTGTTACCTATAAAAGGTCACATCGATCTATCATATCGATCTAAGGCGACTCCCAAATACCTTAGGTAAATGTTATGCTATAATATTAACATGTCAAATGTAATATTAAGCTCTAGTGTTGCAAGTCTATGAGTCAGGAACAGGATACTTCTTAAAATATAAGGATTGGGTCTAAGCTTTCATGTTCTAACACATTCTATGAGAGAATTGAGTTCATTATTAAGTGTTATTTCAGAGTGCTTTATGTCCTTATCTTGAACTGCCAAAGCAATTTAATCGCTATAAATGTCTGAATATAGTTGTTAGGATGTCTGCAGTGTAGATATCAAAAAGAGGAGCCAGCTCAGATCCCTGGGGTAGGTCATCATTTCTTAACCCTTTCTCCACAAAATATCATTGATATAAGAGTTGAGGTCTACTATTTTTTATTATACTGGTTTATCAATGAAGTTTGTTAGAGTGATAACTTAGTTACATCAGTTTCGTCCTGGTTAGGAGCCAGCTAGCTTGTTAAATAGAAATGTTGGAGTAGTACTTTAGATGTGCTGTACTATAATATATTGTCAACCTTCAGCAGTGGCTTGGAAGTTTTGGAAACGACCATCATAAGTACTCTGAGTTTAAAGCTAAAGTTAAAGATCGTCTTATTTTACCAGGCGAAGTTAGGGCTAGGAAGCCCTCTCTTACATTTGACCTGGGGACCAACAGCTTAACGTGACTTCCGAATCACGTGAGAGGCGGGAAAACACTGTTAGAGGTCTTATCGGGAATCGAATCTCGAAACCAGACCGGCTGAGTGGCAAGCCACCGCCTTAGCCCCCTAGCTATGACCATTACAAAGATTATTTTTAAGGTTTATATAAAATAACAATAATAATAAATCTTTATTTGTGTGTGACAACATATTGTTGTATACAAAATGGCATAGTATATACTAAGAATGAAATTAAAAAATTAGAAATATGAAACATGAAACACAGCACTCATCCTCTCATTCACACATACATTTCCAATATTAATTCATACTCAGGCAAGTTCCTTCCCAGCTCTAAGCCGAGATTCGCTCTCCCAGTTGTATTGGAGGAACTCCCCCAATACAAAATTCAGTAAAAGGCCTTTTGAATCAAGAAACTCTTCGGGTTGGCTTTTAGTGCCTGGGGCACTGCAGCATTTTTCATTGAGTCAGGTAGGCTATTTATAAACGTAGCACCAGGCTGCGATGGTAAGCGCTCATTAATTGCCGTTCTGTGTTGTCCAATTTTGTAACTGTCCCTGTTTATGGTTCCGTATGTCACTACCTCACATAAGGCGATACTTGGTCATACATAGGAGAGTAGTTTCAAGGATGTAGAGACAGGGCAGTGTTAGTAATCCCAGCTCAATAAAGGCTGTTTTACACTAATCTCTAGAATTCAGTTGTGAGATAATACGTACTGCTTTTTTTGAAGTCCGAAAATTCGAAGGAATTGAGTGCTTGAGTATCCACCCCATACTGGGATTCCATGGATGTAGTGGGAATGAGTTAGACCAAAGTAGGCCGTGAGAACTTGGGTTGGGCAAAACTTTGACAGTTTTCTCAGGGCGTAAACGCCTGAGAAACTTTAGCACAGACTTGGTCCACATGGCTAGTCCACGTAAAACGTCGACTTTTGCTTTTAATCACAAACAAATGTGTTACGTGAGCTTTCTTTACTTATCTTTAAGTAGTACGCACGTCCTTTATCAATTTAAGTAAAATTACACACATGTTATATCATTTTAATTATGTTAATACATCATGTCGGCACTGGTGGCGCAGTGCTGTAACCCAGCTAAATGGGGACAAAGTGTTTGGGAGATTGTAGGCGATAGGTTGGATGCTCGGTCCTCTTAATATCGACATGGCGTCCGCTTGATGGTTGCTATCGGCGTGGACACTACTAGAGAAGTCTGGGGTGTCCATGTTGGGTGGTAATCATTGTGCAGATGTTGTGTGGGGGAGATGACTGAGTATCAGGCTTGTCAATTAGCTGAAAATCAGACCAGCACTACGTGGTTCGGATTCCACGTAAAGCTGTAGTTGCCCTGGCTGTTTGGGCTATTAATAAATTGCCCTTTCTGAGGAGCAGTTGAACTCAGATAGTAACCAGACTACACTCATCCACACTCATCCTACACTCATATTCGCCTTAAAATATGCACAACGTTGTGTCGGCGTCTCGAATGTAAGAATGTAAGAATTTATAAGTTTAAATAAGGGATTTTATAGATTTATAAACGGTATCAAACAAACAATTGTTGTCTTAAAATTAAGCAGGCATTACAAAATATTATAGTACAGTACTTTAACAATAAACCAAATTTATTCAGTAATGTTTTAGTTCCGTATTAGCCTACATGACTTAAATATTTTTCAACTAATAAAAAAAATATTACAGTAGAGAAAATAATCAATTTAACGGGAAGCTAACTGTTAATATTTGTTAGAACAACTTTAAAACACCCTTGGACTGCCAGATGGCTTTCTTCCAGAGTTTCTTACTGATCTAACTTTAAAACTACTTTAAATTTATTAAAAATATATATATAGTAAAGGCTTTATAGTGATTATTTATGTGTACGAAAAATAAACATATTTAATTTTCGTTTTGTATCAGATGTTAATATTGTTGAAATATTGTGTTTTTATCTTCTTATCCAAATTTGTGTTTAAGCCAGTTTGTATTAAATGGTTTAATTAATAATTAAAGAATAGATACAACGGCTGAAATACGAAACCTATTTTAGTATCTTTCTGTAAAATAACTATTATACGATATTACAATCTTTTTTCCTTTTAACAAAGACAAAATTTAATTTGTTCTCACAAAAGCATTCTACTTATATTTAATTTTAAATTAAATTCGACTTTATTAAAAAAAAGAAAAAATAACTCGTGAAAAACATAAGTCGTTTTAGATTTTAATAAGTAAAAAGTCTTTTTAAAATAATTTTTAGTTTCAATTCAGCAGGTGACACAGTACACAGGGAACAAACATATTGTACAACATACACAGTTTGTTGGAACTTTGGGTGTTCTGGGTGTATTGCAGAACATTTTAAATCACGTCATGAAATTGGAAGATACGATCGCAGGTTTTGTGTTGTGATTTTGCCAAACAGCAGGTGAAATGTTGTTTGGAGGACAGATTGTACTGATAAACACATTACAAAGTGTGTTGGAACATTGTGTCTTGTTTATAATGTTTGTATCAAATCACACGATGACATATAGAGGTGATATCTTATGGAGTAGTTACAATGTCTTATGTTTTTCTCGATAATTAGCTGGACAAAGATTGTTGGGATTCAGTTTAATAAATATGTCACGATATTCCCACATTTGATTGTGTTGGGCATTGCAGGTGATATGTCCATTGAATATGAAAACACGAACTATCTTATATATTCCAGTGTTTTGTAAAAATAAAATCAACGTTGGAACTAATTAAACAAATATATATATTTGAAACGAAATTACTTTCAGATAAAACGTTTTATTCGTGTTTAGTGATGCAAGTTAAATATAAGTATGAATATACATATATCGCGTTTTCCTCACTGAATGCTTAGCTACAAATATTAAAATCTGGATCCATTGCTAAACAAGATAAGCCAAGTTGACAAGTTCATTACGCCTAGGATTAGCACTTTGCTAAATCACAACAGTTTTATCAGTATAATGTTTTAGGGTTATTTTCCGCTAATTCCCTACCACTTTATTAATATTATATTGCTCTAAAAACTGTTCCCCAATCATTTTTACGCCCACTGTGGTATTCCTTATCCGCTAGGAATTCGTTATCGCTGGCCTTATCTTTCCAAGACTTTACACACGGAGAGTAAGTGCAAGAACTTGAAATCGGTGGTAAGTCAATCATTGGATTTACCAGTTTGATCAACTTTGGTAGCAAACTAACCTAACCTGATCTAATCGTAATTGTAATAAAAAAAGTAGTGGTAGTGAATTAACGGAAATGATCCTGTTTTAGTCTATTGATATAAAGAAAAAAAAGGTTCATGACAGCAATATAATAGTACTTACAATTACACTAACTAATTAAAACAATATGCAACAAGTATGGAGTTGTATGCAAATAAAAATTAAGCACTGAATTACGTTCATACAATTTTACAACGGAAATACATTACTTACCGCCATTAAACGTTTGAACTTGGTATAATCAACCACCTAAAACAAAAAACGATGCTTTAATAGTACAAAAATATCAATTTTTAACTACATGCTGTTATTTCATAACCTAACAATGAATGGAATCAAACAAAAAATATGACAAGAATGTCAAACTGTTTTAATTTTCATCTGAATTCAACTTAATCGACTTTAATATTCACTAGAATACTATTACCGCTAATCTATTCATATTTATATTTTGTATTATGTAATGATAATCGTCACCTGTAGAGAGATCATATTAGTTATTACGATCGAATTGTTTTTTTTTTGTTGTTGATGTTGTGGAAAAAGCTTTACTTGGCGTCTAAAATATCAGCTGTCTCCAAACTGTATTTGCGCTTTGGAATTTGAAAGCATATTCTTGTGTACTGTTTACGTAGCCAGGCTTAAGACATTTCTAATATTGACATGTTATAGAAGCACTTTACTGAAGTGTTTTTTAAACATAAATAAATAAATATAAATATATATATATATATATATATATATATATATATATATATATATATATATATATATATATATATATATATATATATTAGGATGTAATAAAATTAAAAAACTGAGTACCCTTATAAGGGTACTCAGTTTTTTAATTTTATTACATCCTAAAATACGTAAGTAGCCCTAATTTTTAACTTTATATATATACTGGCCCAACACTCATACGATGACTTACTATACTAATAATGGTTTTCTTCAGAAATTTATGCTGAGTTTGTATGCGGGTACTGAAAAATGAGTTATTGTCAATGATATTTGTGTGATATTAGAATAATACTATTGAATGAAACAAGAAATTGGGACTTTTTCCGTTAATTCACTACCACTCTTTTACTGTTACTTCACTACCACAACTTTTTCTATCGCAATTACGGTTAGGTTGGGTCATGTTAGGTTAGGTTAGGTTAGGTTAGATCGCTACTAATACAACAAATCTAATGTTTGAATTACCGCCGAATGCGCTCTCCATGTGTAAGTTCTTGGAAACCGATAAGATAAGCCCAGCGATATCGGATTCCTAGCGGATAAGGAATACCACAGTGGACGTAAAAATGATCGAGTAATAGTTTTGAGAGCAATAGAATATTTATCAAGCGGTAGTGAAGTAACGGAAAAGATCGTACATTATTAATAACTAAGCTTCCGGTGACGACCGCGGCAAGGTGTTAAAAGTCTAAGTCTACGAAATAAGATCCATAAATTGTTTAAATATTCATAGGCACATGTTTATTTTTATTTATTAAATTATACGATCGGTTAAATTGAAAACCATACGAATGAATAAAAAAAACACGGGAAAAGGACATGAGTGGTTGATTAACTTCTTAACGAATATGAATTTAAAAATAAATAGAAAAAAACCGTCAATTACCATCTACTTGCCTAATATGAAACAGAATTGGTTACTTAATAGTAAAAAGAAAATAAAAAATTAGGACGAATAAAAGAACAGTGAGCAAGAACAATATTGAAATAAATTAGAGGTGCGTCGCTTGCCACTTTGAAAGATACGCCAAGAAAATATTTACCAAGAAAGGAGACACTGTCAACAAAATGGAAGCTTCTCTCAGTCAGTTGTTGCCTGTTACAAATTATAATATGCTTCAAATAATTCCAGTCGTTTATGAAAAATTACAGGAAAATATTAATCTGTAATCATTGAGGAGTTTCTAGGAATCCTTTCTAAATATTGGATAGATTAAAAAATGCTATTTGCTAATGAATTAGTATTATAATGAACTAGAAAACATGTTTATCGCTATTCCCTATTGTATATGGGGGATTTTACTGCAATCACCGATAAGAGAGCGTTCGTTGTAAATAAGTTACATGAGCAAAATCATTGTAAACTGTGAATTCATAATTTGTCTAAACATTAAATCAACGAAATATGCATAGTACCATAAATAAGTACTTTTAAACTTTGGTTTAAATTTGTTTGTTGATTTCTATGATGTAGATTTTATTGAGTGTGTGTTTTTTAAATAACATTTATTTAGTTTACATTTTACTTTTTTTTACAATTTGATTAAACGCTAATCACTTGAAAAACACAACTCAAGACATCAACTGAGCACTTGCAATTGCACCAAACACAAAATCATAATTCCTATTATCCCCAACAAATTAACAAGCTATATAAAATGAAATAAACTGAAAGAGAAGAATCACAATAATATTATCCTAATTAAAATAAATAAATACATTTTCACTTCACTACTATGAGTTCAGCTGTTTTCGTTATGTGTTTACAACCTGCGAAACATCATATTTTCAACAGCTGTCTATTGTTTACTACCGAAAGTAACATTGTTTACAACCGAAAGTTTTCCACAGTCAACAACACCTGTTTTTAAAACGTGTTTCTAATTTAATAAACACTTAACATTCCAAAAATGAGTTTATATTCCGTAGTGTAGTGAAAAGTATCGTTCAAAACTCGAGTGAAAGTGTTTTGTATGTTCTCGACCATTTGAATTGCTCCAAACATATGGTCTCAAACATGCAAAACCCCACTTTCCACTCTTGTTATGAAATATACTATTTCAACACAAAAATCATATATTTAAATCAAACATAATAGTTTTAATTAGTTTATACACACATTAAGTGCTATAATATAAAAAAATCGATATTTTAAGCTCTTTTATTTGACCGAAAAACAATGTATATTCTCTTTCAAACTATGTGGTTAATTTTGAGTTTTTATACTTGATTTATGATACATTTTATGATATGTCTATTATAATTTGAAAAGTAGATTGAAAAAGTAGCATAAATGTAATGCTTTTGATAGTTTCCCATCGTATGCAGATATTAAAAGTCGCAATATGGAGATATTAAAATGACGATTGAAATAAGCTTTAGTTATTAAGAGAATGTAATTTAACAAGACCTAAACAGTGAAGAAGGGCACTAAGTCATAATTTACATGGTTTCTCGTAGAAACAAAATTATTTTACGATGAGTTAGTCACCTAAAACTTGAGCATCTAAACACATTCTAGTTTTAGTTATTCTGTGTGTTAGACAGTAGGCAACATCACTGGTGTTTTACATTTGTAATGAGGAAAATGTTTTTTTCACAACACTACCATGAGTTCAGCTGTTTTCGTTAAGTGTTTATAACCAGCGAAACGTCATATTTCCCATAGCTGTCTATTGTTGACAGTCGAAAGTAACGTTGTTTACGTTCGAAAATGTTCCACCATCAACAACTTTATAACTTTCAAAAGTTTTTAAAAACATTCTTGTTATCGTTTCGCCAACTGAAATGGAAGTGCCCTTGTCGTTAAAAAGTAGAGCTGATTTTATAAAATGTTCCTAATTAAATAAAAAGTTAACATTCCAACATTTTTTCTCCAGTATTGTTGTGAAAAATATCCTTCAAAACTCAAGTGAAAATGTTTTTCTTGTTCTCGACCAAATGAAGTGCTCGACAAGTCTCGCACTTCAAACATATGGTCTCGAACATGCAAAGTCCCATTTTCCACTCTTGTTATGAAATATACTATTCTTTTATCATCTGTTTATAATTTTTTATAAACACTATCCGGTAATATACAGTGAAATCTCGTTCACAGGGACCAATTGACCACTAAAGTATTTTATTTTATATATTTTTTTAATTTTTATTTTCTAAGCCAGTGGTATTTTTAATATACTATTGAAGTTGAGGGACAACTGTCCAAACCTTATGGCAAATTTAAGTGGACCTCCTGGAATTTGAACATGTGACTGTAAATTTAAATATTACTAATAATTTAACAGTTACTTGATCTATATAAAATTAAAATTGTTAAATAATAAATAAAAGTTCAGTCTGTTAACACTAAACTAAACATAAGGATTTGAACAGTCAGTCGCATTACATAAATTAGTTGTAAAAAATCAATTAAACAGTTTTAAAGACAGAATGAACATGGAATATTTTCGTTATAGTGTCCCCTCTCGGGAAGTTTTCTGCTGTAAACACTAGAACTACAATCAACAATATGAGACATTATTGGTTGGTGTCAGCTGGGTGTAGGAGTTTTGATCCGTGAGGCACAGACCGTCATAAAAGTGTCAACCTAACTGGTTGCTCCTCTGGGCGGCGTTTTGATCTGCGAGAAGGAGAAAGTGAGACTACCGAACAGGGAGGGAGACAGCAGATGGGGAATGTGGAGGTGAACAACCGGGAGGTTACATGCTGGTCACTCGTCAGAAACATTTTACCTAACAAGGATAGATATACTTGCTTTACGTATACTGAATCTGCGATCGTATTAACACTTATTACAGTTACTGATGTCTGACACAGATCGTTACTACTACTTCCACAGTGGTTCATTATTGGCTATGTATTTAACGACAATGTAGATCAATGGCTATGAATCGGTTTGAATTAATTGAAATTTTTAATCTAAGAATTACATTATTCAATAATAATGGTAATTTTCCCCATAAGCTTTATTTGGTTAAACTACCTACGTTGCATTGCAATTAAATTTAGAAAGTAAACATAATATGCTTTCTAATAAATCTATATAAGTTAGTTAAAAATCCAAATTATAACTAAATGACAGATAGCAATTTTATAAATGTAAAAATCAATAGGGGAGAAAATAGGTGTAACGTTTAGGTAAACTGATGCTTATCGTCTGTATTTTATTTAATGAATAAAATTATATTATAAAAAAATATTAAAGGTGTAGAAAATAAAATGTCATTTAATAAAAGCGAATTCTGCTAACCAACTTCATGATATTTTGAGCTTCATTGAATTATAGTCGTTGTATTATGTTAGTTACAATAATGCCTAAACTATGGCTTCAACGCCACATTTTTATTTTATAATTTTACTCCCGTTAGGATTAATATAATAATAATAATATTGATTGCATCAAACCTCAAATGAGGTATTACAATATATAATAAAATAAAAGTTGAGTAAAATGTACAGTTGAATTTTAAAGAAGTCTTCAAATTTGTATAAACAGTCTTCTAATAAAAAGTTGCATATTACTTGTTTAAATAGCTATAATTATAGATTTATTAAATTTTAAGGCAGTTTATTATATAGTTTAATAGCCATAAATTAATGATTTTTTTGTGTTGTTGAGTATTTACATTGTATAATTTTCAGTTGATTTGAATTTCTTTTTTCATGCTTACGTATACTTTTGTTTTAAGGAAATTTATGTAAATTATTTCCTATAATTATGTATATTCAAACTATAATTTAATAAACTGTTTCTCTTACTTTAAAATAAATATAACAATCTTAATATATTTTTGTCACTTCCTCGATCTAGGGCAGCAGTTTTATCCGCAGTTTTATGTTTAAAGCTAATGGTTGTTTAATTGTTATGTACCCATATTTAACAACAAGTAAATAATTAAGAAAAAAGCAAACTTTCTTACGTATGTTATATAGCCAAACAAAATGGAATAAATAAATGGAAAAAATTGATACACATTTTCAAAGTGATACGTTTTAATTTCTCTCTTTTTCTGACGAACTACGATGTATATTAAAAATATAGCTTTTAAAAGCAGTAGGCGCTGTATTATTGTTACGTTTCAAATGACACCTCATTCATACAATTTCGATGATAAACAATCAAAATATTTGGTTTCAATGTTAACATTGCAGCTATGGGAATAAATCCAACATGGATGCCAGCCTCTGCAGATTCTTATGCAAGAATTCTCCTTTGGAAAGTGAGTTGATGAACCACCAAATGAGTAATATCTGGTACGTGTAAAAGAATGTGGTATACTGGGATGCCTTGAGTTCGGTGTGCCACGTACGGCACCCTTAATACATTATAACAAGTTGTGCTGCGGAGGCTGCTCCAAAAGTGATTGGTGGTCTACGAGATCACTAAATCAATAAACTGTTTTATTGATTAAGTGATCACTAAAATAAACAATTTATATTGTAAGTTTATATTGTTATTGTTTGTCAATTCAATATTCCTCTGCTATAATGTTTTAAAGTTTAAAGATGAAAGTTAGTTATGTTACGACTTATTTTAAAGGAGGTTAAAGTTTATGATTGAAAGTTTCTCCCTCACTCTCACCACCCCTTCCACTTTCACTTTTTCTTTCCGCTTTCTCGTTCTCCCTTCATACACAGGACACTCCTTATATATACGAAATATACAGCATGAGATCTCTCACCCACATTTCATTCATATACGTTGAACGTCCTTTATTTTACAAACTTATCTTTAGTACAATTACTACTTATGTAAGTTATTTTTAGAGCTTATAATGCTACATATGACGATTATAGTGATAAAATGTAATTACAAAAATATCGATTGTGATTATATAGATTTACCTTCGATAGGATTCTATAGATATATAAATTCTATAGATATTAGAATTTTGGATAGGATTTTTGAAGACAGTTTAGGTGAAAGCTAATGTTTGTTTGTAATTAGGTATGATTAAATCAATCTATCAAGGTATCTACTAAATGCAGAACTAATGACTGTAAATTACATTGAAACTTATCTTTAACAGCTCGCCACATACTAATTGTGGAGTTGAGTTAATCTAGCATTAATTTAAAGCCCATATAAAAGAATGTTACACACATATAACATTACAAATGCCAAATTCAGAGTGCCTAGCAGTGACAAACATAAATTTATTTACGTATACATAAATGTAGATATGTGAAACGAATATATTAAACTTTTTTAATTTTACTAGTGAAAATTTACGACAGTAAAGAAAGTGCCCAATCATCCATACCACCGTACAATTTCCAATTCGATACCACACACTCCAGTGAGCCGTGTACGTTTCATTCAAGAGAGATCATCTGTAAACTTACATTCCAGTTGTGGATGTGATGGGTTACATGTCGATCTCTTCACCGTTAGGTTGAACGTCAGAAAGTCTTCATGTTGAAAACTAACAAGTGAGTAGTTCACTGTTGTACTCTAGTATGTTTTCCAGTAAAACACAAGGTCAACAAGTTTACTTAAAGCTAATTTATCGTAAAAATCATGACTAAAAAGGACGAAATAAAAGTTTGGTTTTTATGTTAATATACTTACTTATTTTACTAATGAAAACAGCATTATATAACCTTAAATTTGAGTTTTTTTGGCAATAAATGGTTTTATAGTTTTTCATAACACTTAACACAGCATTTACCATGATGCTCGGCCCAAATGGTTTTGTTACAGATGCATCAGCACAATTAAGTCATTCTTCTCTTTGCCGCTGGACATATCTTGTAAATTTTCCTTTATTGTTGGATGACCAAATTTGGGTTTTGGCAACAAAATTTCCAAACATTTTGCTATGGATTGCCGGAGTTGCCTTCGTAGATTTGGGGTTTACATAAGCACATGTAACCTGTGTTTTACTAAGTCACTACAGAGATATTTTGCAAATCTTCACCTTGTGTTCGGCTTTTGAGCTATCTTCACAACATTGTTTACTTATATGACGTAGGAATTTACATACACAATGTTTATCATTCCAAAAAGCTAGCCAACGTCTGGTTTTCCTACTACGTGACATGTTGACAATGTTTCAGTTTTCTTTAAATAACGTACCATATTATTTTATTATTTGTTTTACGAATCCTTTCCTCCATCTTACAATCACTTAAAACTACACACACCAATAAAAACTAAATGTTGCATGGTAAAATATTAAAACACTAAAAATAACAAGAACTTATCGCTATGTTTATTTATTTATAAGAACTTAACGTATAAACATATACACAGTACAATTAAACGTCACACAACACAAATTTATTACAATATAAGTACAAAATGCACAAATATATTACAATACAAGTACAAAAAGCACAAATATTATGGTTTGTTAATAATACAAATAATATAAGCACAAGTACAAAAAAGTTATTTGTGCTTTTTGTGCTTATATTGTAATAAATTTGTGTTGTGTGACGTTTAATTGTACTGTATATGTACCATCACGTATTATGCTAATTAAAAAACTATTTTAAAACATATACATTAAAGCTAGTGTATTGTAAAATTTACGAGCAACTTCCAAAACTATGGGGTGAGAAACTGCAAGTAACACCAACATGCCAGCGGTCCGGGGTGGAGGGGAGTAGAGGAGTCCATCGCTACCCACTTCAAGTGTGAGGGAACTAAATAAATTTAGAAACTTACTGAGTTACGAATCAGTTTTTTTATGAGGAAAACCTATTTAACCATTTATTTAAAAAAAATACACAGATAAAAATAAAAAAAATTATGAAGATAACATTTACTTATATGCGATAAATAATTGATCACTGTAATTTTTTTTACACCCTCATACATGGATTATATTTCATTTTCGATTATCTAAGTGACCTTCAGTCAAAAACTGGTAGAGCAGCTCAGCTTAAAAAAAGCACAAATTCTATTCCTGGACCTCCAGACTGCAAAAAGGAGTTTGTTAGAGATATATGGACCAAATTTAACTGTAATGGCCAATAGAGAAGAATAGAAAACAGAAACAAGAATACTCTTTGTAGGCTAAAAGATACTAGCAAAAACTATGCTGTAAAAGAAAAAATATAATAAAAAATATACGTTATGAACAAGTTAAAAATGGACAATAAATCGGTCATACTAATAAAATTTCTACAAATAAATCAGAGTAGAAATGATATATAGTTACACTATATCAATTTATTTAATGCTACCCGATAATGCAGTTCTAATATTGTAGTATATGATTTAAAATTTTGACTTTCTTGGTCATTTTTTCTTTTATTCAGCGAAACTAACAACTGTATAACAACTGTTTGATAAAAGTATGTTTTGCTCAACTGTTAGTAGTTCTTTTAAGAATTCCACTTCACTTTCATAAGATATTCAAATATTTCGAACGTTGTTGGATGATTCAACCTTCATCACATGTATATTTTAACATCGTGCAACCTTAGCAGTTGGGAACTCACGATCGTTCCATCACAAGTATATACTAGTTCCACTAGAGTTATACTTTCAACATCCAAATCTATTGAACAAAATATACATTTTTACGTTGAAAACTCCAATGAAAGTTATCAAGTAAATGTGTGAATTACTTTCATCTATCCGGCAGCTTCCCTTTTGTGAGGAAATTTGCCTCTAATCAGTCAATTCCCAGCATCAAACGTGTGGTATCACTTCCAGTCATTTTGACGTCGTGTGTTAACGTGACATGACGTATCCACTCACTAACGTGGTAATCATAGCTTTCACGTAATGGTTTATGATTCCATTTGCCATTGTTGTCTTGATTAGTCATTTCGTGGCTCCAATTGCAGAACTAATCAAGTTTCTGAATTTTAAATTGTGCTTTGATCTTAATAAGAGTTTTTTTAAAATTAATTCATATTTGTTAGAAAAATTCAATCATAATACGTTGATGTGTGAATTTTTAGTTCATATTTTCAAGAGTTATTGCGTTATTGAAGAATAAAACAAAACATAATGGTTTTATGATCATATTGTATCAGAAATATCAAAATATTCATGATGTTGAAATTTAATATAAATTATTTGATCAAATGAAAGCAATACAAATTACTGATGAATATAAATTGCTAATGACGTAAACGATTTCATTAATTTGAAATTAAAACACTTTTACATTGAATTTCTATTTATAACATACAAAAAGGTTTTTGCAAGATTCGTTGTTATTTAATAATAATAATATCGTTATTTATACTACAGTATTTATTTTTGTGTGTCAGTATGGATAATAAATTTGAATAAAAAGTTTAATTGGTTATGCGTGATATAATGACTAACATAAATGTATTATATGACGGATGTTACTATTTAACCAACTTAAATGATTGCTTTTATGACTATCAATAATTTTATATGCTTGGTGCTAATAAATTAGGCCTTTAACATATAAAAAAAGTACCACATATAGTTTTAATTATTCCTGAAAATATCTACCATATTAATTTATAAATATATAAATTATAAATAAATAATAAATAAATATTATAATTATTTATACACCAATTTCTTAAAAAAACTTACGTTTGAACAATGGGGTTAAACACTTTCGAGAAAATTCTAGTCGTAGAAATTTCTGTAATACTGTTTGCCAATCCGAATATAATGTGGTCTGCAATATATTGCTACAAGGAAGATCAATTCTACATTGATCTATCCCAGATACCGAAAGCTTTATGCTGATGGAATAGCAGATCACTACTACATAGATTTATACCAGATAAATCGAACCTTTATGCTGATGGAATAGCAGATCACTGCTACATAGAGCTATCCTAGATAAATCGAACCTTCATGATGATGGAATAGCAGATCACTGCTACATAGAGCTATCCTAGATAAATCGAACCTTCATGATGATGGTATAGTTGATCACTGCTACATAGAGCTATCCTAGATAAATCGAACCTTCATGATGATGGAATAGCAGATCACTGCTACATAGAGCTATCCTAGATAAATCGAACCTTCATGATGATGGTATAGTTGATCACTGCTACATAGAGCTATCCTAGATAAATCGAACCTTCATGATGATGGTATAGCAGATCACTGCTACATAGAGCTATCCTAGATAAATCGAACCTTCATGATGATGGTATAGTTGATCACTGCTACATAGAGCTATCCTAGATAAATCGAACCTTCATGATGATGGTATAGCAGATCACTGCTACATAGAGCTATCCTAGATAAATCGAACCTTCATGATGATGGAATAGCAGATCACTGCTACATAGAGCTATCCTAGATAAATCGAACCTTCATGATGATGGTATAGTTGATCACTGCTACATAGAGCTATCCTAGATAAATCGAACCTTCATGATGATGGTATAGCAGATCACTGCTACATAGAGCTATCCTAGATAAATCGAACCTTCATGATGATGGTATAGCAGATCACTGCTACATAGAGCTATCCTAGATAAATCGAACCTTCATGATGATGGTATAGTTGATCACTGCTACATAGAGCTATCCTAGATAAATCGAACCTTCATGATGATGGTATAGTTGATCACTGCTACATAGAGCTATCCTAGATAAATCGAACCTTCATGATGATGGTATAGCAGATCACTGCTACATAGAGCTATCCTAGATAAATCGAACCTTCATGATGATGGTATAGTTGATCACTGCTACATAGAGCTATCCTAGATAAATCGAACCTTCATGATGATGGTATAGCAGATCACTGCTACATAGAGCTATCCTAGATAAATCGAACCTTCATGATGATGGTATAGCAGATCACTGCTACATAGAGCTATCCTAGATAAATCGAACCTTCATGATGATGGTATAGTTGATCACTGCTACATAGAGCTATCCTAGATAAATCGAACCTTCATGATGATGGTATAGTTGATCACTGCTACATAGAGCTATCCTAGATAAATCGAACCTTCATGATGATGGTATAGTTGATCACTGCTACATAGAGCTATCCTAGATAAATCGAACCTTCATGATGATGGTATAGTTGATCACTGCTACATAGAGCTATCCTAGATAAATCGAACCTTCATGATGATGGTATAGTTGATCACTGCTACATAGAGCTATCCTAGATAAATCGAACCTTCATGATGATGGTATAGTTGATCACTGCTACATAGAGCTATCCTAGATAAATCGAACCTTCATGATGATGGTATAGTTGATCACTGCTACATAGAGCTATCCTAGATAAATCGAACCTTCATGATGATGGTATAGTTGATCACTGCTACATAGAGCTATCCTAGATAAATCGAACCTTCATGATGATGGTATAGCAGATCACTGCTACATAGAGCTATCCTAGATAAATCGAACCTTCATGATGATGGAATAGCTGATCACTGCTACATAGAGCTATCCTAGATAAATCGAACCTTCATGATGATGGTATAGTTGATCACTGCTACATAGAGCTATCCTAGATAAATCGAACCTTCATGATGATGGTATAGTTGATCACTGCTACATAGAGCTATCCTAGATAAATCGAACCTTCATGATGATGGTATAGTTGATCACTGCTACATAGAGCTATCCTAGATAAATCGAACCTTTATGCTGATGGAATAGCAGATCACTGCTACATAGAGCTATCCTAGATAAATCGAACCTTCATGATGATGGTATAGTTGATCACTGCTACATAGAGCTATCCTAGATAAATCGAACCTTCATGATGATGGTATAGTTGATCACTGCTACATAGAGCTATCCTAGATAAATCGAACCTTCATGATGATGGAATAGCAGATCACTGCTACATAGAGCTATCCTAGATAAATCGAACCTTCATGATGATGGAATAGCAGATCACTGCTACATAGAGCTATCCTAGATAAATCGAACCTTCATGATGATGGTATAGTTGATCACTGCTACATAGAGCTATCCTAGATAAATCGAACCTTCATGATGATGGTATAGTTGATCACTGCTACATAGAGCTATCCTAGATAAATCGAACCTTCATGATGATGGTATAGTTGATCACTGCTACATAGAGCTATCCTAGATAAATCGAACCTTCATGATGATGGTATAGTTGATCACTGCTACATAGAGCTATCCTAGATAAATCGAACCTTCATGATGATGGTATAGTTGATCACTGCTACATAGAGCTATCCTAGATAAATCGAACCTTCATGATGATGGTATAGTTGATCACTGCTACATAGAGCTATCCTAGATAAATCGAACCTTCATGATGATGGTATAGTTGATCACTGCTACATAGAGCTATCCTAGATAAATCGAACCTTCATGATGATGGTATAGTTGATCACTGCTACATAGAGCTATCCTAGATAAATCGAACCTTCATGATGATGGAATAGCAGATCACTGCTACATAGAGCTATCCTAGATAAATCGAACCTTCATGATGATGGAATAGCAGATCACTGCTACATAGAGCTATCCTAGATAAATCGAACCTTCATGATGATGGTATAGTTGATCACTGCTACATAGAGCTATCCTAGATAAATCGAACCTTCATGATGATGGTATAGTTGATCACTGCTACATAGAGCTATCCTAGATAAATCGAACCTTCATGATGATGGTATAGTTGATCACTGCTACATAGAGCTATCCTAGATAAATCGAACCTTCATGATGATGGTATAGTTGATCACTGCTACATAGAGCTATCCTAGATAAATCGAACCTTCATGATGATGGTATAGTTGATCACTGCTACATAGAGCTATCCTAGATAAATCGAACCTTCATGATGATGGTATAGTTGATCACTGCTACATAGAGCTATCCTAGATAAATCGAACCTTCATGATGATGGTATAGTTGATCACTGCTACATAGAGCTATCCTAGATAAATCGAACCTTCATGATGATGGTATAGCAGATCACTGCTACATAGAGCTATCCTAGATAAATCGAACCTTCATGATGATGGTATAGTTGATCACTGCTACATAGAGCTATCCTAGATAAATCGAACCTTCATGATGATGGTATAGCAGATCACTGCTACATAGAGCTATCCTAGATAAATCGAACCTTCATGATGATGGTATAGTTGATCACTGCTACATAGAGCTATCCTAGATAAATCGAACCTTCATGATGATGGTATAGTTGATCACTGCTACATAGAGCTATCCTAGATAAATCGAACCTTCATGATGATGGTATAGTTGATCACTGCTACATAGAGCTATCCTAGATAAATCGAACCTTCATGATGATGGTATAGCAGATCACTGCTACATAGAGCTATCCTAGATAAATCGAACCTTCATGATGATGGTATAGTTGATCACTGCTACATAGAGCTATCCTAGATAAATCGAACCTTCATGATGATGGTATAGTTGATCACTGCTACATAGAGCTATCCTAGATAAATCGAACCTTCATGATGATGGTATAGTTGATCACTGCTACATAGAGCTATCCTAGATAAATCGAACCTTCATGATGATGGTATAGTTGATCACTGCTACATAGAGCTATCCTAGATAAATCGAACCTTCATGATGATGGTATAGTTGATCACTGCTACATAGAGCTATCCTAGATAAATCGAACCTTCATGATGATGGTATAGTTGATCACTGCTACATAGAGCTATCCTAGATAAATCGAACCTTCATGATGATGGTATAGTTGATCACTGCTACATAGAGCTATCCTAGATAAATCGAACCTTCATGATGATGGTATAGTTGATCACTGCTACATAGAGCTATCCTAGATAAATCGAACCTTCATGATGATGGAATAGCAGATCACTGCTACATAGAGCTATCCTAGATAAATCGAACCTTCATGATGATGGTATAGTTGATCACTGCTACATAGAGCTATCCTAGATAAATCGAACCTTCATGATGATGGTATAGTTGATCACTGCTACATAGAGCTATCCTAGATAAATCGAACCTTCATGATGATGGTATAGTTGATCACTGCTACATAGAGCTATCCTAGATAAATCGAACCTTCATGATGATGGAATAGCAGATCACTGCTACATAGAGCTATCCTAGATAAATCGAACCTTCATGATGATGGTATAGTTGATCACTGCTACATAAATCTATTCCATTTATATGGAATATTCACACTAATGGTATACAATTTAACGTAATATATCCATTCTCTGGTGCCTTATTGTCTTGTGTGCAGTCATCTCACGAGGGCACAAAGTGTGAATGTCACATAGATGGATGGATGTTGGGTTAATTTTTTTGCTCTAATGGTATACAATTTAACGTAACATGTCCATTCCCTGGTGCCTCATCGGTAAGCGTGCAGTCATTTCACTAACGACATAAAAGGTCAAGGCCACATATATGTGACAGATGTATGTTGGACCAATATTGCTCCAGTGGTATGCAATTTTACGTAACATGTCCATCCCCCGGGTGCTTCATTGGCTGGCGTGCAGTCATCTCACTCACGGTACAAAGGATCAATGTTACATAGATGTGATAGATGGATGGATGTTGGGTTAATTTTACTGTAGTGTCGGGCAATTTTACGTAACACGCCAATAACTTGACGCCTCGTTAACTCTTGTTTAGTACCAACACTCAATCACATTAGTGCTTCTTATATAATAAAGTTATGTTTAGTAAATACAAACGAAACTACAATAGAATTTAAAATAGCACATATATATTGGTCCTTAATATTATTAAGCTACTCTCAGTTTTTAGTGATTAACAATATTGTCACCTTTACAGATTGTTATTTGGAATATCAAGTCTTTATGACAATAAAAGTGAACGTTTGATAGGTTAAATTAAGCTGTGGGATGATTTTATTTAAGTTTTTAGTTTAAAAAAACAGTATGTAAAAATGAATTTAAGGATAAACTATTTCTGAACATAAATAGTATTTATATATATTTTTCAAATAACTTCAGATAATCAAATATACAAGATAAAAAAAAACACTCTTTAATAAAAAAATAAAAAAAAACATTTTCTTGATATAAATAAAAAGTAAACGTCGTTTCCCAAGAATATTGGACATTTAATACATACATGTTAGTTTAGACACTATAAACTGAAACGATTCTTATCTTAAATTCCGTCCGTCTAAAAAATTCTGTCGTGTTTTGTTCCCCTTTCACCAAAAAACAAAAGTAAATATTTCGAATATTTTTATGCATCTTCAGGCATGACAAGATTTATCATAAGTTAAAAATGTGAGTGAAGAAAATGGAAGATACTAAAAATAACTATTTTTAGAACGATTTCGTAAAGATCTTCTTAACTACCTAGTGTGTTTTTTTCTATAAGTTTTTTTCTTTATTCTGTACATCTATAAGAAAATCGTGAATATGTATTTAATTTCTTACTAACCATAAATTTTCACTAGCTTAGTATCTAAAATTTCTTCGTTACTACTATTGGAAATGCTTTATTTCTTAGTCGCTATTGGTATTTTATTCTCATTTATTATCACTTGTTAAAAATAATTTTGCAACTGAATATACAGTAATATACAGCAGAACTAGGTATACTAAAATATATAGTTTTCTAGCTAAACATGGATATTCAGCCATAAATTAAAATTAAAACATACAATAATTGTAATAGAAACATTTACTTAAGCAAGAACGTTCTCCATTTTTTAACAAACATCATAATCTTATCATAAGAATCTACATCACAACAGTGGTTTGGCATTTAGCCAATACCGCCGTAAAGTTTTCATTGTAATTGCTGAGCCAAGCTAGCTAGTGTTGGCATATTTCTGCTCTAATGTAATATATAAAATAGCTTACGATTCTACCGTAACATCTAGGATTTAAAAGTTTTAAAACCGTGAATAGACATGTGAAACACCAACATTTCCACTTGCATTGATGTCTAAAACAGTGAATAGACAGGTGAAACACCAACATTTCCAGTTGCATTGATGTCTAAAACAGTGAATAGACAGGTGAAACACCAACATTTCCAGTTGCATTGATGTCTAAAAGAGTAAATAGACAGGTGAAACACCAACATTTCCAGTTGCATTGATGTCTAAAACAGTGAATAGACAGGTGAAACACCAACATTTCCAGTTGCATTGATGTCTAGAAGAGTAAATAGACAGGTGAAACACCAACATTTCCAGTTGCATTGATGTATAAAACAGTGAATAGACAGGTGAAACACCAACATTTCCAGTTGCATTGATGTCTAAAACAGTGAATAGACAGGTGAAACACGCACATTTCCAGTTGCATTGATGTATAAAACAGTGAATAGACAGGTGAAACACCAACATTTCCAGTTGCATTGATGTCTAAAACAGTGAATAGACAGGTGAAACACCAACATTTCCAGTTGCATTGATGTCTAAAACAGTGAATAGACAGGTGAAACACGCACATTTCCAGTTGCATTGATGTATAAAACAGTGAATAGACAGGTGAAACACGCACATTTCCAGTTGCATTGATGTATAAAACAGTGAATAGACAGGTGAAACACCAACATTTCCAGTTGCATTGATGTCTAACACAGTGAATAGACAGGTGAAACACCAACATTTCCAGTTGCATTGATGTCTAAAAGAGTAAATAGACAGGTGAAACACCAACATTTCCAGTTGCATTGATGTCTAAAACAGTGAATAGACAGGTGAAACACGCACATTTCCAGTTGCATTGATGTATAAAACAGTGAATAGACAGGTGAAACACGCACATTTCCAGTTGCATTGATGTATAAAACAGTGAATAGACAGGTGAAACACCAACATTTCCAGTTGCATTGATGTCTAACACAATGAATCATCACGCTTTTCAATAAGTTCTCTTCTATATTGAAAATCTGTCGTATTCAGTTCAAATTTACCTAGTTTTGCAATGGATTTTTGTTACAATCAGTGCTGATAATGAGTGTTAGCCGTGGGTTTGGTTTGAAGCGCAAAAATAGATTATTTATACAATCATGGTACTACGATTTTGTACAGGAAGTAAGAATAATTTAATGGGCAATAAACAAACTCGTGAAAAACTAAGCCATCTTTTTTTTACGCACTCTCTAATTAGATTGTAATCTGAACAAGTGAGGTCAAATTAATACTATAAAATATACTAAAAACATGTACTTCACATGATGTTTTAGTATTTGGACAATGTACATAGAGGCGTCTCTTTCTTAGGTTAATTTGTCACTTGTCTAATTACATTCCACGGTGATAACAATCAGTGTCGCAATACTATTATGGCCTTGTCTAACAAAAAGAGTTTCCTACATCCCTAAGGATCTAATGTGAAGTTTGCTATACTTTCTGGTTGCTGTAGAATGGCTATGATTGAAGATATTGGCTGTTCAAAAGATCAGAAGTGTCTTTCAGTAATGAAGGGTAAAAAAAGATAATAACAGTTTTATAATCATGGTTAAAGAATCAAGTAGGTCAAATTATAATTTGACATTACATTTCTGTTTTACTCCTGATTGCAATCGTAAAGAAAGAACGCTGTTACTGTTTTAATAACGTGGAGTGGGTCTGGTGAATAATGTAATCGGACACGAGTATTAATAACGTTAAAAAACATTTTTATTGAAGATTAGTACTATGTGAAATTGCAGTGAAATAACAAGTGAATATTATATCTCTATTAATTATTTTCAAAGGATTTCTGACGTTTTATAATTGATTACGTAACATAATCTGTGTTTAATTTTAAATTTGTACAACCCACACCATCTCTGATAAATTTAAGGATCACTTTTATATTTCATTGTTAAAAACTATATATCTACTTGTATGTACACGAATAAATAAATTTATTTCTCATTAAAACATGTTACATTAATGACAATAATAATAATAATAATTATAATAATAATAATAATAATAATAATAATAATAATAATAATAATAATAATAATAATAATAATAATAATAATAATAATAATAATAAAAAGTAATATAATAATAAATAAACAAGAAATATAACTGACCATCTTGTCGTGGCCAGTTATACAACACAACATTGTACATAAATTAACATCTATATATGAAAGGTAAATCCCTGGCTCACTCATTCAATCACTCATCACTAATTCTCCAACTTCATATGTAGTTGACATTTTGTACACTGTTTCTCCAGGTCCTAAATAGGACAGCTAAGGTATTTTCTTGTTGATAAAGTACTTCTTGGAGGTACAAGCCACCCCTAAAATATTGATCCATAAGGATGACATTAGGTTGATTTTAGTAAATTAATAACAGCTGTTTTGTAAATAAATAAACGTGTTTATTTTGTATGTTTGACATTATACTACTGATGTGTTTTTAATACTATACTATGAGTTTAATCTTCAGTGTTGATAAAAAATGAAATCAAACCCAAGTGATACCATTGGGTATTTATACTAATAAATAGGTAACAACGCATGTAAGTGACTGAAATGGTGCAAATAAATTTAATATTGTGATTTTACGTTATACAGTTAATCCACTTCCATCTGTAGTCAAAATTCACATGACGAGGTGTATCGAGCACAGCAAGCGTCGGGGTTGGCACGCGAAGCGTGCAGGGTTGTCTACTAGTTAATAATAAGAGTTAACTAATCCATAATAATGTAATTAATATAACCGCTATCTTTAACATTTATGGGTTTACATTGAGACTGAGTTGTACAAAATATAAATAATAATAAATAATATGAATAGAATATATGTAATAAATTAAGTTATGAGAATCAAAATAAATATAGTATTTTTATAAAAATATTGCATAAAGGGGAATGTATTTACTTTAAGATATTGTTTAGGTATTCCACAGAGGAGAAATGGGGTAATTTATTTACAAGAAAAATTGGGATTTTAATATTTTTAATTTGAAGATGTATTTATTTGAATAATATTTCAGTCATATGTATTGAAAAGAATGTCTGAAAAGAATTTTGTTTAGTTTCGGTAATTTAAAACAAATTTTACCAAGACTTCTAGTATTGTAAAACAAATTTGGCATGTTATGTTCTGTCTATTTATACTTCTAATAAAAAACAACCTCAGAATTTGAAAATGAAAAGGTCCTGAATTGGTAAAGTTTAAAATTTATGAAGAAATAGATAGGAACTAGGTTTTTTATATTTATAAAAAAAAAAAAAAAAAAAAAAAATAACCATGAAGTAATTTTGTGTTCTGAATTTATCAATTAACGTTCAAAAATTTCATTTTTATGAAGAAAATCATACATTTAAAACCTCATAAAATGTCTTGTCAGGATTTCCCACACCCTGTTGACACATTCCTGTGTAAACCAGCTGGGACTATTGCAATATGTTTTATAGACATAATTAATGGGAACTGGTAAGACTTGGTTGATGTCACTAATATGACCTTGGAATTTAATTGTTTAGCAGTAAATTATTGGAAAACTCTACTAAAAATTGAAATTTTAATTTTCATAAATTGTAATTCCGATATAAAGATTTTAACGTTTTGAGATCTAACACATTATTAATGATTGAAATCGGCCCGTTTACTTTAAAGTTGTTAATGGCATATTTGTTACGTACATTTTTATTTTTATTTAAGACGAGTTAAAACTGTTGGAGAATATATTTTGCAACTGAGTGCATAATATTATTCACTTACTGACTCTAACAATGAGCCATTTATAACAGCTCAGCAGCCAGCGCACGATGTAACCTACAGCTTATCAAGGATCTGGGTGATGTTGTATTGTTGTGATTGTTGGCAACTTTAAAATCTCTATACTTGGCCCTCTCACCAAAACAACATCAAACCCCTGGCCAGATTACATCTCAGACAGCTTAGACTTCTCTAGTATTATCCATGCTGATACCAAACAACCAGCAGATGTCATGTTAATATTAAACGTGTCCTACTCCTATTATTATCAGTAAAACTGTGCAAAACACGCGTTGTTTCGTGCAACTATCATAACAACATTGATATCACCAACTTGCACCCCCCATGCTGGACACCGTTTATTTAAGGTGTACCCTACTAAACGGTCTAATTCTAAGCAGTTGCACGGAAAAAGTACCAGCTGAACGAAGGAATGACAAATATTTTCAACATATTGAACTATGAATATATCACAAACCAAATATCGATCTGACGATAATATCGAAAGAAAAATATCGATATATTGGTTAACCGATATATCGAATAGTAAATGATTGATCTGTTTAAAATTGTTCATTATCTTTTATGTCATAAAAAAAAATACATTCATTTTTGGTGTCATTATTTAATTGACTACTGAATGTAAAAATTAAATACATTTAGCTGCACGAAATAAATTGTGGTATGTGGGATTGAATAACAAATATTCAAAATGAGAATAGTTATAATTTTAATTTACATTACTATGTTAATTACAATAGAATAATGTAATAACATTTTTATTTTTTTTCCACATTTAAAAATGTGATTAGGCTTCATATAAAAATTAAAAGTTAAGAAAAATAATTCATTAAACATACTTCCAATACTTTGTCAGGTAAAACATTTTAAAAATATAAGTTTGGAAATCAATTTTCCACTTGGCCGTGCGTAAAAAAACTAAATAAATTTTCTTTATTATTTCAATGCATGTTTTGTAGGCATAAGAGGCAATCTACATGTGTTTTTGTTATGATCGTAATGATTTTGAGGAGAGAGAACGTCAATATTTAGTGATATTATATATCGGACTAAAATATCTATACTAATATATCGATATATCGGAACATATTTATAGATTTTTCCGATATATCGATATATCGTTGTCATTCCTACCCGAATCTGAATCTAAATGATAATCCCTAACGTTGTACCTGGTCACAGTACAACACCGTAGACCCCTCGATTGATTGAATAACAAAGGTGTCTCAATATTTTTGCATAAATAAGCCATGGTGCAATATTACGTCAATCGGATCTGAAGATGTTTACAAGTTTAAGAAAATATGTGTTTCAAATGAGTGAGGCCTTTGTCATTAACTGATACTTAAAACCATCAATTTATAATAGCTCAACAACCAGCTCAACTAAGGGAATTACAGCTAAGCTTCTTTGTATTGAGGTGTTTTTTTGGCTACTTTACAATCCCGAATCCCGACCTCATTCTTCTCCCCCAGCATAACCCTTGCCACAATACATCACAGATACCTTAGACTCGTTTAGTAGTAATCAGCCATATTAGTATTAAAATGGTTAACAAAACAGCCTGTCGTTTACAATTTTCAAAACACTTTGACCCCAAATAATTGTGTTTAATAATTAGGGGTACTATGATTCAAGGATTTAGAATTGATAATTAGTTTTAGTAAAATTACTTGTGGTGTAGTATTTAAATACTTTATAATTTTGTTTTGTGTAATATAACAATATAAGTTATTACTATGAAGAATATAATAAAATTACTATCACATATATTATTTTTAACTTATATTTAGTTAGGCATTTCAAACTACTATAAGCCTGTTTGAAATAAGGAACCTCTTGATTGGGCACAAGTCCAATTAGGGATTCTCCTTGATCGCTCTTTGCTCGGTAACTTGAATGATTAATTAGACAACAATCAGGCATCTGGTTTTGTAATGGATATCGTTTTACAGTTCTTAATATAATATTTAGAGAGATAATTTGATAAAAATATCAGAGTTTCAAAACTTATACAATAAATAAACGGTAAATTTCGGCTACTTACTAAAAATCAACTAACACTATTCAAGAGACTCAAATTATATTTCTTTTAGATATTTATGCTTTTACATGTTGCCTTTATTTCTCTTAAAATTTTGAACATTTATGGAGAATTAATTGAAATTTGAAGGAAATTAAATTGAATAGTCTGACTAGAATTAGATCAAATACACATGCACTGAAATACATTTATACATTAAAGAATGTTATTATATAAGCAAGATACCATGCACTGATAGAATTATTGATTCCTTACATCTATAAGTCTTATTGACTCTTGTTGTGAGATACCAACAGCCTTTAGAAGGTTCTCCTTTACATTTAAATAACTTAGGACACGTTTAGATATAAAAAGTAAGTATATTACTGTAGCCGCATGCTAGGATGATACCTATGTCAAGGCCTATATTATTTTTTGAAGGCGCTTCACGCCGTTACGTCGGCCTTTCTATGTTTACTGTATGTTGTGTGATTAACGAACTACACATGAAAACGATTTTTAACTAACATAAACAACACTTTAATAAAGTATCATATTATAAAATAAGTAATGGTTGATGAGCCTTAATAATATACTCATAATACAAAATACATAATTGCACGTGTTTCAAATTTTGACTAAACGAGCAACATTTTAAATTTATTTGAATTTATATTAAGCACTTTGCGTTAATTATCAACAATTTACCTATTCCTAAAATTAAACCTAATAACTATAATAAAAGTAACATAACTTAGAAACAATTTAGTCTTAATATGCATTTTAATTATTATTAATTTAATGAAATTGTAAAAAATGAATAACTTTAAATATAACAGTATAATTAAATATAATATAATTAATTATAAGATACATTTCAATAACAAAATGTATCTAATAAAAATGTTACTGTTGTAGTGCGCTTTTATGTGAAAGCGCCTTCATTATCGTGATACTCTTTGTAGGTGATATGATGGCCACTCCAGGTCTAATCTCGTCCTGCGCCCACAGTACGAGTACTAAGCATGGTGTACACTATACACACGGATTGACTGTTAGTTAAACAAACGCAAAATCAGTCACGTAGATCGATGGTAATGTATAAGAACATATGATTACAGGAGCTGTACTGTCTATTGAAGGTAAGGGTACGTAGAGACGATGTTTATTTACATACCAATGTATATTTATTGAAGGCAAGGGTACGTAGAGACGATGTGTATTTACATACGAATGTATATTTATTGAAGGCAAGGGTACGTAGAGACGATGTGTATTTACATACTAATATATATTTATTGAAGGCAAGGGTACGTAGAGACGATGTGTATTTACATACGAATGTATATTTATTGAAGGCAAGGGTACGTAGAGACGATGTGTATTTACATACGAATGTATATTTATTGAAGGCAAGGGTACGTAGAGACGATGTGTATTTACATACGAATGTATATTTATTGAAGGCAAGGGTACGTAGAGATGATGTGTATTTACATACGAATGTATATTTATTGAAGGCAAGGGTACGTAGAGAAGATGTGAATTTAAATACGAATGTATATTTATTGAAGGCAAGGGTACGTAGAGATGATGTGTATTTACATACGAATGTATATTTATTGAAGGCAAGGGTACGTAGAGACGATGTGTGTTTACATACGAATGTATATTTATTGAAGGCAAGGGTACGTAGAGACGATGTGAGTTTACATACTAATGTATATTTATTGAAGGCAAGGGTACGTAGAGACGATGTGTGTTTACATACGAAGTATATTTATTGAAGGCAAGGGTACGTAGAGACGATGTGAGTTTACATACGAATGTATATTTATTGAAGGCAAGGGTACGTAGAGACGATGTGTGTTTACATACGAATGTATATTTATTGAAGGCAAGGGTACGTAGAGACGATGTGAGTTTACATACTAATGTATATTTATTGAAGGCAAGGGTACGTAGAGAGACGATGTGTGTTTACATACGAATGTATATTTATTGAAGGCAAGGGTACGTAGAGACGATGTGTGTTTACATACGAATGTATATTTATTGAAGGCAAGGGTACGTAGAGACGATGTGTGTTTACATACGAATGTATATTTATTGAAGGCAAGGGTACGTAGAGACGATGTGTGTTTACATACGAATGTATATTTATTGAAGGCAAGGGTTCGTAGAGATGATGTGTGTTTACATACGAATGTATATTTATTGAAGGCAAGGGTACGTAGAGACGATGTGTGTTTACATGCGAATGTATATTTATTGAAGGCAAGGGTACGTAGAGACGATGTGTATTTACATACGAATGTATATTTATTGAAGGCAAGGGTACGTAGAGAGACGATGTGTGTTTACATGCGAATGTATATTTATTGAAGGCAAGGGTACGTAGAGAAGATGTGTATTTACATACGAATGTATATTTATTGAAGGCAAGGGTACGTAGAGACGATGTGTGTTTACATACGAATGTATATTTATTGAAGGCAAGGGTTCGTAGAGATGATGTGTGTTTACATACGAATGTATATTTATTGAAGGCAAGGGTACGTAGAGACGATGTGTGTTTACATGCGAATGTATATTTATTGAAGGCAAGGGTACGTAGAGACGATGTGTATTTACATACGAATGTATATTTATTGAAGGCAAGGGTACGTAGAGACGATGTGTGTTTACATACGAATGTATATTTATTGAAGGCAAGGGTACGTAGAGACGATGTGAGTTTACATACTAATATATATTTATTGAAGGCAAGGGTACGTAGAGAGACGATGTGTGTTTACATACGAATGTATATTTATTGAAGGCAAGGGTACGTAGAGACGATGTGTGTTTACATACGAATGTATATTTATTGAAGGCAAGGGTACGTAGAGACGATGTGTGTTTACATACGAATGTATATTTATTGAAGGCAAGGGTTCGTAGAGATGATGTGTGTTTACATACGAATGTATATTTATTGAAGGCAAGGGTACGTAGAGAAGATGTGAATTTATATACGAATGTATATTTATTGAAGGCAAGGGTACGTAGAGACGATGTGAGTTTACATACTAATGTATATTTATTGAAGGCAAGGGTACGTAGAGACGATGTGTGTTTACATACGAATGTATATTTATTGAAGGCAAGGGTACGTAGAGACGATGTGAGTTTACATACTAATGTATATTTATTGAAGGCAAGGGTACGTAGAGACGATGTGTGTTTACATACGAATGTATATTTATTGAAGGCAAGGGTACGTAGAGAGACGATGTGTGTTTACATGCGAATGTATATTTATTGAAGGCAAGGGTACGTAGAGACGATGTGTATTTACATACGAATGTATATTTATTGATCACATTACTATGACGGTGGCTGTGCAATAAGAGTCTAGGTAATGAATATGAAATTATGTTAGTTTGAAAAAAGTACTATTAATAACACGGATTCTGAGCTAAACTAGTGCTTAAGGCACCATTAATGGCAGTACAAGCCATCAGCTACTAAAACATGTCCATCATCACATCATCACCTTGACCACATTAAGATGATAGCGACGTAATAAGAGGGTTTCTAATGGAATGTAAAATTATGGCGGTGATAAATACTAAATATTTAAATGAAACACATAATTCGGTTGGTGAATACTTTATCAACAACATTAATAGTTTTCTGCACTACTAGCAAAACTTAATAGCTTTTTTATTAATCATAGTTGCCATTAATTTTAAAATGTTTTATCAACACATTTATGGACAATTTTTTTACTCTACCACCACCAAATCCGATGAGGACATCATATACAATTACTAAACAAAGTTCATGTTTTTTCATATTATTCGTGGTTTTATATAACTTTTAATTATAATTTCATAAAACTGTTCTGTTATATACTATCATTTAATTATTATGTGGCTTTAAAACTTCTTTATATCTTTATAGAATTTAAAATAATAATTTTAATTTATGTAAATAATTGTAAGCAGGTTATTCACGTCAAAGGAATGTATTATTATTATTTTATTTGTCTTCAATTAAGCATATTTTCCAAGATTGAATAGTTAATGGAGAATATTATTCGTAAATAATTTGTTAGTTTAACTATATTGCAAATGGACTGTCTGTATGTCCGTCCGTGTGTTTGTATTACTAATGTTGAAGCCCGTCTGGCCTCCACTGTCGGTTCCTCATTGTCACAAGTGAACGTTGAGCATCCCCTCCCCCCCACCCTGGAACAGGATTCTCCGCCTCCAATTAATTCTGCTCATCTTAGCCGAATACTTAACCAATGTCATAATACTCTAAAAGAAGCTCATGTTAACATGCAATCGTTGTTTTTCTTATTCGACGAATTTCTTACAAATGTTAACAGTAGTTTATTTGACCTCATCATTACTTTATTTCACTTCACCACTCCACTCCATATCAATCCCCCCTCTTCACTCCACTCAACTCAACTCCACTCCACATTAATACACCTTTCACCACTCCACTCCACTCCACTCCACTCCACTCCACTCCACTCCACTCCACTCCACTCCACTCCACTCCACTCCACTCCACTCCACTCCACTCCACTCCACTCCACTCCACTCCACTCCACTCCACTCCACTCCACTCCACTCCACTCCACTCCACTCCACTCCACTCCACTCCACTCCACTCCACTCCACTCCACTCCACTCCACTCCACTCCACTCCACTCCACTCCACTCCACTCCACTCCACTCCACTCCACTCCACTCCACTCCACTCCACTCCACTCAACTCAACTCAACTCCACTCCACTCCACTCCACTCCACTCCACATCCATTCCACCTTCTCCACTCCACTTTACTTATCTTCATTTTATTTCTCACACAATATCCACTATCTAGATCATCTATCCAAATCATCCACACATCCAGGTACAATGCAACCCTAACACCTACCTACCACCGGCACAACTGTTGAGGACCTCATACCCACTCCTCACACAATCATTACTATCGACATCCTCGTGCCTGCTTGTACATTGTTATCTAACCTTATTGTATAAGGCTATAATGAGATCCTCACGCTCACCCGTTATAAGAGCCATTACCTTTACCGACCCAATTACCATTCCTGTTCACTGACGTAACTAACGATAGAACTACCTGACCTTAGGTACGTCAAGAATATTTACGGAGTAGTAGTTTTTGTAAGGTAACTCCATTTATTACAATTCATACTGTAAACAAAACATGCATTATTTTTCCGCTGAAAATAAGTGATCCTCAAGAAACACATAATATTTGACGACGAAGTGATGTCATTGTTGTCAATGACGGGTCAGTGGTCCTTGGTCTCACAATACTGTAACTTCCCTCACTCCTTGAAAACGGCGGACAAGGACGTCTTGGGACTCCCTGAACAATCAGCATCGGTCACTCTCTGGCATCGATACAGAGACGGAGCACTACCCCTTGGGTCCCAGATGTCCCGTAACTTCCCTCTCTCCCTGCAAAACGCTCAGAGAACGACGAGCTTATAGTCATTGCATGACCTCGATAATCAAACAGTACCTTAACTGGATATCTAGGCGAAGTAAGTGTATACATTACTTTGTTAATTGTGAGTCAGAAGGCGCTTTATAAACACAGGCCATCTGACTCGATCTTTTATTTAAACTAGATCCATGGAGCACTACCCTGTCAGTGCATTAATACCAGAATGGCCGATGTTCATTGTTTAGGGAGTCCCAAACGTCCTTGTCCGAGTGAGTCCTGGAGGAATGGTCAGAACATCTGAGTGCTGTTTCGTGCTAGATATATTGTAACCTGAATGAATGTCCATACCTATTAAACTGACCCGTATCTAGTGTACTGTTTGCGGTAAACAGCAAACAAGCAATTCAATTTAGCTCTCAGTAAACAGTTGAGTGTGGGACATACATCAAACAAGGTGCAGGGTATTTCAGAGACAAAATCGTCTTGCCGTAAGTTAATGTCAGCGAAGAAGCCTTGTGGTAAGTTAGAGGCAGCAAACAAGCCTTGCGGTAAGTTAGAGGCAGCAAACAATATTTGCGGTGAGTTATTGGCAGCAAACAAGCCTTGCGGTGAGTTAGTGGAAGAAAACAAGCCTTGCGGTAAGTTAGAGGTAGCAAACAAGCCTTGCGGTAAGCTAGACGCAACAAACAAGACTTGCGGTGAGTTAATGGAAGCAAACAAGCCTTACAGTGAGTTAGTGGAAGCAAACAAGCCTTGCGGTGAGTTAGTGGAAGCAAAAAAGCCTTGCGGAGAGTTAGTAGAAGCAAACAAGACTTGCGGTGAGTTAGTAGAAGCAAACAAGCTCTTAAGGTAAGTTAGAGGCAGAAAATAATTCTTTTGGTATGTTAATGGCAACATTTGTACCTAAATGTTTAAATTTTAGATATTTGTTAGCAGTTATGAAATAAATTTTAATAAGATACTATCAAAACCTAACTAAATATTTTTTATTTTTATACATTATTAGTTTGCATTTATAAAAAACTCACAATACATTTTACCCTAATCCACTAAATATTAATGAAAGGATAGCTGATAATAGTTTTAACTTATCTTAAATAATTATGATAGTTATCTGGTGTCAGGAGATTGCTCATCACCTGCACAGTTCACATGGAAAGATTATTTAAAAGAATGAAAGAATAAAGATACAGACTATAGAAAAAGTATCTCAGAATGTGAAATAGGGAATTTTATATCTTGTTAAAAAAGTTCTCCATTGGTTAGAATAAATAATAAAAACACGAGAACAGCAATTAATTACCAATTATTTCTGTTATATTGTTCATTTCTTATTAATTTGATGAAACACATTTGAAGACATAAATATCTTGTTTAAAATTATTGTTATGTCAAATTATTGTTTGATTCCATTAGCAGTAAAGTTTAGCCCAGACCAAAATAGTAATACCTTACAATAAAAACTCATTTAACATGTGACTGAATGTGATACGTAATTAATAGGATTAAACACGGCCACTGTTCCAATGAAAAAGCCAAAGAGTAGAACAATGGGTGACCAAATTGAGTTTCAATATCACCAGTTCGGCCAGCTGGGGCTTGTTTGCCATTGTCAACCTATCAGCTATCTCCATTACTAACTTTACGGTCGAGTTTCCCTCATCAATCAATGACTGTATTTCCTATAGCAAAATGTGCCTATAGTATAAAATAATAAATGAACAATTTAGACGGTATAATATCCCAATTAAAAATTGAACTGCAATAAATGACAGAACATTTTGAAAATATCAAGTAATAAATATTGACCAAAAAACATTCTTGTCGATGAAAGAGTTAATAATTTTCTCATAATAAAATTCAAAAAAGATATTCTTCTTATTTTAAAACTAAATGTTTATTTACAAAAAAAGTATATGAACGAACTTTGAAGAAACTGAAATACATACAGTAGTCGATGAAAGAGTTAATAATTTTCTCATAATAAAATTCATAAAAAGTTATTCTTCTTATTTTAAAACTAAATGTTTATTTACAAAAAAAGTATATGAACGAACTTTGAAGAAACTGAAATACATACAGCAGTTACTACTGCTGTACTAAATGAACTATTCTAACGGG
Source organism: Stictocephala bisonia (assembly GCA_035578905.1). NCBI lineage: Eukaryota > Metazoa > Arthropoda > Insecta > Hemiptera > Membracidae > Stictocephala > Stictocephala bisonia. Next base: position 300,204 of record JAQJVL010000788.1, read on the forward strand.
ATACATAAAATAGTTAACTGTAATTTCAACTGACAAATGAGACAAGTATTTCATAAATATATAACAAACAAAAATTGTATCATGTGAGATTGGGGGTGGGAAGCGGGTGAAACAAAAGAATATTTGATTTTGATTATAATAAAAGTATTTTTGCTTCCCTAAATTCATGGTTGAATAACTAAAGAAACTTCACATACACACATTGTTTAATACTACTTTAAGGACATTTCAGTACCAATGCAAGGAAAACCTCACGTACATAATTAAGGTTAAGAGTTTAACTACCTTGCCGCATTATAACACGTCTAGCCTTTCTAAGAGGATTAGTTCTTACATGATCCCAGCCATTCATACAAATTACCTATCACATTTTCAGTAGATATTACTTAACTTACAACACGATATTACTTGTTTGTATTAATTTTATTGTTTCGTAAACCATACGCCGGTATTATTTAATTATAAACAAATTTCAGGTAAAAATGACTGAACACAGTTTAAATTTATACATTCTACACCCAACTTTAAACCTTGACCTTTGCCCATCGGATTTGGTAATATTCCTCCTCAATGTTATAGTAAAAAAGTGCTAAAATCATATAAAAATTTTAAACTTATTGAAAAAAAAAAAAAAAAAAAAACTATCGAGAAACTATAAACGACTAATACGGTACTTAGGACTTAGATTATATATATTCAAGAAAACTTTCAATTAGTTGGCACCTCGTTATTCTCATAAATACAAACTCCAGACAAAAGATAAAAATATGACTTATGTCCTTGCCTCGCATACACGGGCGCAACAATTAAAGTTCCTCCCATCCTCGTGGACATAGGTATTGAAGGTTCCCCCACCAAAGTGGACACTGCTCTTGAAGGTTCATTCTCCCACCCACACATGGACACTGCTATTGAATGTTCTATCCCTCACCCATCACGGATACTGCTATTGAAGGCTTTCCCTCAAATCCAAACACGAACCACAACTTTAGAAGGTTATCCCCTTCTCACTCACACACGGACTCAGCTATTGAAGTTTCTCTCTCCCACTCACACACGAATATAGCTATTGAAGGCTATTTATCAAATAAACACACTAACACAGCTATAGAATGTTTTGCCTTCCACCCACATACGGACACTACTATTGAATATTCTATCTCTCACCCACACACGGACACTGCTATTGAATATTCTATCTCTCACCCACACACGGACACTGCTATTGAATGTTCTATCTCTCACCCACATACGGACACAGCTATTGAATATTCTATCTCTCACCCACACACGGACACTACTATTGAATATTCTATCTCTCACCCACACACGGACACTACTATTGAATATTCTATCTCTCACCCACACACGGACACTGCTATTGAATATTCTATCTCTCACCCACACACGGACACTGCTATTGAATATTCTATCTCTCACCCACACACGGACACTACTATTGAATATTCTATCTCTCACCCACACACGGACACTACTATTGAATATTCTATCTCTCACCCACACACGGACACTGCTATTGAATGTTCTATCTCTCACCCACATACGGTCACAGCTATTGAAGGTTCTCCCACTCAAGTGAACACATCAGATGTACAAGTGCAAAAGGAAAGCCATATCGGGAAGCTAGAGGTTGATGTCTATCAACTCGTCACATTCTTAATACTAAAGCTACTCACTAAGTCATTTTACGACTATATTGTAAACAAATATAATTTGTTAATTTGAAATAATTAATGCAAATATTTTTTTAGATATTAGTTAATAATGAAAAAAAATTAATTAAATAAAAAGAATTATATTTTTTCCATAGTTACATATTGTGAATAAATAATGCATGTAGAAATCAGGTAGGTTTTTGCCATTATGTTCGAATGTTTGATGCCTCAAATCTTATCACAACTAATTGATGTGAATTATCTAAGGTAATATATTTGTTTAGTTTTATCTGGAGCATTGATGAATTTGAAATGATAATGGTTAGTTATATAACGTTGAAAAATCTTAAAATAGATTGAATACATTTTATTGTATGGTCTCTATTCACGTCCATAGTAACATAAAAATGCATAATTTTTTTAATTGTGTTTTTCCTTCTATTTTCTTTATGGAATTCCATCAAAAGGGATGTTTAATAGATGGTCTGTAATAAATAATTGACCATTTAATTTAATTTATATCACTATTAAAGATAAAACCCAAGAATTTCATCTTTATCAATTGTAAAGTGAAATTTTACATGTAAATACCACATTGTTTATAATGTTGTAAAATGGCTGTAAACTAATAAACATCCTTTAAAAACTAAATAAAAAACTGATTCGGAAATTCACTTTACTAGAGAACTTCAATCATCCGAACTGACCTGTGGATTTAATTAAATTTCACCACTAACAAAGTCCATCAGACCGAATATACAAACACACAAGTAAATATAGCTTTTTACAATTCAGTGTGTTTTAATATTATTACAGCTGTAAAATATGTTAGTAGATTTTTATATTTTGTACGCTATGACGAATCCCATTGAGTATTTTATACCGATACATTTCCGTACTTGTTTTATGCAGTTAAGAAGTTATATGAAAATCTCTTTTGTTGCTGCAAATAAATGAACAAAAGTCGGTCAAATTTAGTAAGATAATAGAATAATTAATTACTTCTGTACCATGTTAATGTTATTTCCTACTCTATTTCAAGAATGGCATAAACTGAATTTTATTTGACTATGTACGTGTGATGTTTCTTCAAAATCATATCTATTGAGTATGTATGATAGAAAATAGAAAAGTAATATTTCACTCTAATTAACGTATTTATTTTACAACGTATTTCGTGATTTCCAATTTAATTTTTACGTATATCCTGCCAATAAGTCAGATCAAAATCTCACATTAATTTCCAATCCAAGGCCTAAAATCCCACCCCATTCTTCCCCTTACCCAAAGTTTTGTTTGTTTTTTTGCTTAAACCACCCTGAAGTCAGCTGAATACTGTGTTATTTGCGCAACACGGTCAATAATACAACGATGCAGATTTTTGTTGTGTGAAAATAAAATATTTATAAGTTCGTAAACGTACGTCAGTAACTTGTTATTTTATACATTACTAAGGGTAATTAAAAAAAACTTAATGAACTGATTAGTTATGTTTATACTTAACGTTAATTATAGGAGACACCTAATTTGGATTTGTTGCAATTTAATTTTCCAACACATAAGCAGAAGGATGGGAGGGGAAAAGGGTTATTTTAGTCACTGCTTAAGTGAACAAAAGTCAGTCAACAAATTTAATGATATAATAGTAAAATTAATTACTTATATACCATGTTAATGTTTATTGTCTATTGTATTTGAAGAATAGCATAAACTGGATTTTTATTAAGTATTTTTAATAATAAAAATAAATACTCGTAGTTAGATGAAAGAAAAAAACATGAAAATATCAATATCTACTGATTTAGGCCTAACATCACGGAGATAATTTTGCTAACATGACAATAAAATGAAAGCTGTTTTGAAGACAGTTAAAGAACCAGAAACTGCCAAAAATTACGTAGTATGAGAGTGCTTTATAAATTGCTGAGAGGTTTGATTTGCAACAGAAAATCACCTATTATTAATGACAATTTCCTGCTCAAAGTTAATAACAGATCGACGAATATTTTTCTACAAAACAAAGAAAGTACTTTTAAAAACGTCACCACAACCCAACATGAAGACATATATATAATGAAAGAAAAATTTACTCTTATTCTAGCCATACTCAACAACTAATAAATACGGTATCTAAAATTAAAGCCCAGCCCATCATAAATAGAAAGCTGGTTTTGTTTGAGTAAAAGACTAGATAAAAGGAACTAAATAACTGTTTTGACGATGTTAAGCCGAAACAAAACGAGCATTCACTGTGTTTGAGAGTTGGTTCGGATCAATCTATCTAATTTAAAAACGGCGGAAAACGGCTGAACACGATTAATGTCGGGAACGTTCGACCAGCCGTTTCCACTTTGTCAGTAGTCCAGTAAAATCAGCGTTTGTAACACTTAACTCTTCTAGTTAATTGCGTATTTCATTCAATGACATTGTGAATAAGTAGGTGCAATGTAATTAATTAATGAAACTATTTAAGCCGTATAACTGAATGCTATGTTGAATACTGTGTGGGTATCACGCGCAGGTTACTGTTAGTTACAGTTATTGTGGACTTAACTTACTAAATTTATAAATGAAAGTCAGAAATTAAATAAAACAAATAAAATAATTTTCATTTAAAAACATTAAAAAACATTTTAGTATTTGTTATATAATAAAGTGCTTGCACTAAAATACTGTTCAAGTATCTTCATTTCATACAAAATATATACTGTATAGTTAAAACTTAAATATTTATTTTTTATCGTATTCATACGGTAAATATATACAAAAATATATATTTATATCTATATATATATTTATAAATATATATTTATATCTTTTACTAATGTATTACACAACTAATTGATCGGAATCTATATGAACGTTAAATTTAATTCAAAAAAACATACGTCGAACTGCATTATACATGATAAAACTAAACGATACATCTCACAGAGACTCGGTAATAACCTTTATATAATTTGATGTTGCTATGCGAGGCACTACATAAACATTAATGAATATTACATATATGACGTACTACACTCGTATAATCATGTTCACGAATTGTTAATTAAACTTGTTATGAGTATGCTTCATATTTATGCCAGAGCGACAACGACGGTAAAATGTACGGAGTTAATTAATATGGTTTGTTTTAATTTAAACGCGGAGTCTGTGTTAGTATTGCGCTGAATTATAAAGCCATGGGGCAACATTGGAGCACACATTTGACATTCTACAGTTATTTGACGTAATATACTGTTATTACGGATTAGATTACCTTGTATGTAGAATGTATATGATGTATATAAATGATCAACCTGCCAGAAAGATGTGATGTTCTGTATTGTGAACTACATTTACCCAAACCCCTAAAAAATGCTATCACATACATTCAATCCCCTTACATTTCCAATTACCCAAACATCTTTCAAAAACGTTTTGCCACACCTACCCTTTGACTCACGTAGGTTTCAAATTGCGCCACATACTTTGTAAATTCCTCCGACCTCCGTTGTACTATATATTCCTACGACGGTCTATGGAGTTGTATTGTGGACAGGCACACCACCGTTTTGCCAGTTCGAATCCAGCTAATACCTATTCCGTGTAACTGTCTACAGGCACTAAACTTTGGCATTATGGTGTCAAGTTTACACCATACGACAATACGAGTGTTATTGTCGTTGGTGAGTCCGCGTTAGCCGGGCGCTGAGCGTTGCTACGCTTATCGTATCAACAATAATTCAGCCGTATCTACTCCCTATACTTGGCTATCCCCAATTTCATATGATCTTGATAATGATCGTGAGACCCCACCAACTCGAAACAACAATGAAGACGAAGATACTGAGCTGAGCTTACAGCCCTTCAAGATTTGCGATTTCTCACATTTAAATTAATGCAGTTTTCCAATCCTAACTCTTTTTTAACCTTTACTTAAGAATAAAGTAGCTCATATATTTAAGTAACCGTGCGTTTGAGTTTACTGAACAGTTTTTTTTTGTACTTCTATAATTTATATTTCTATAATCTTTCAGTATTTTATTCAATATCCCCTCAAAGGTTCACATGCACAGTTTTAGTATTGTTAGTATAATATTTAGTATAATAGCGTGGTGTTCAATGATGGTTAATAGTATAATAGGAAAAGTGAATGACGTGACGACAACGCTGTGTATAACAGGGGTACGCGCTAGTGAATGTTGTTCAGCGTCTCGTTCGTAACGTTACGTATAACTTGAACATTTAGCACTTTGTTTCCAGCGTTATCAACGCGACGTTAATGTCGTTCGTATAACATGGTCCTTATATGGTGTGTGGTACATCAGCATGGATCGATCAAATTGTGTTGCGTCAGCACCAGCAAGGCTCAGCAGTTACAGCGACAACGCTATCGTAGGTTTGATAATTTGCATTTTTGGAGAAAAATTCCAGAAATATAGTATAAATGTATTAGTCACGTGATATTATACAAAAAATAGTAATGAAATAATACATTGTATAATTATTATTATACACGCAGAGGATGAAATAAACAGTGAATTGCTTCTTGTTTGCCACGTTTTAGTGTAATTTACACAATATTTAAATTCACAACTGAAACATAATATAGGAAATCGATATTAAAATTCTTGAAAATTTATAAAAATATGTGTTTAGCCTTATTCACCTATATGTTTATAATATGCTGAAGACTACAGTTAGTTAAAACAAATTAGTGTAAACAGATTTTCCAGATACAGAGCAAAAATAAATGTAACACATTATGACAAATAAAAATATTAAAATTAATATTTCAGAATGATTATGAGCAATTTAAATGAATTGTTTACAACACTACCATAAGTTCAGCTGTTTTCCTTAAGTGTTTATAACCAGCAAAACGTCATATTTCCCACAGCTGTCTATTGTTGACAGTCAAAAGTAACATTGTTTACGTTCGAAAATTTTCCACTATCAACAACTTAATAACCTTCAAAAGCTTTCAAAAACATTCTTGTTATCGTTTTGCCAACTGAAATGGAAGTGCCTGTGCCCTTGTCGTTAAAAAGTAGAGCGGAGGAAGTGATACATGATCTTCTTCCTGAAAAATCAAAGGAAAGATACAATGAAGAGTACAAGAAGTTTTGTTCATGGCTGGAGATGGAAAATGTAGAAATTGGTTCCGTAAGTGATGACATTATGCTGGTTTATTTGTCAGAGTCGTCAAAAGTTAACAAGTCCACGACTATGTGTACAATTAATTTAAATATGAATTTAAAATAGTAGAGCTGATTTTATAAAATGTTCCTAATTAAATAAAAAGTTAATATTCCAACATTTTTTATTCAGTAGTGTCGTAAAAAATATCGTTCAAAAATCAAGTGAAAATGTTTTGCATGTTCTCGACCAATTGAAATGCTCGACAAGTCTCGCACTTCAAAAATATGGTCTCGAACATGCAAAATCCCATTTTCCACTCTTGTTGTGAAATATACTATTACACTATTATATTTTGTTTCAAGAACGTAATAATATAAAAATGTGGAAAAGAGTACAAAGGGATATATTAAAGCTGTAAATACTTCCATAATTTATTACAGGATCCAAATTTCCAGTAAGAAGAGCTTTTTGTTAAAATCCTACATTTTATTGTTTATTTGACATTTAGCATTACTTAATTATTGTGTTAAGATCCACACTTTACTAACAATTTCAATTTATATTACAGTAATAACAAATAAATCATGAGGGAGACAAAGGTAGTTGGACATTTGCCATCATTACGTGAAAATTACCAATCACGACGTTTCGATTTGGTAAAACCCAAACCTTTTTCAAGTGCTAAAAACTAAATTACATTTACACAAACATGTTATAAAACTACGTTCTTTAACTAATAAACTTATCTACTTTAATAATTATCTACATTTTATCCTAGATCCTAGAATGGGGTACAACAAAATGAACTTCTATTAAATATCTATTAAATATAAAAATGTTAACAGGGTTAAATTAATATATAATATAGTATAACCAATCAAGGTCACGTTACCAACGAAAAAATGTTAAAACACAATTAAAATTAATATTCAACTCATACTGAAGTAAGGTTACATTAACTAATCATAAATATATGGTACCTGAAAAACACTATTAATTTAAAATAACATTCAACATGCACAAAAAATGATATATATGACTCAGAAGGACTGAAACTACTATTACAATTACATTTTAACCTGAAAAGACAACAATTATTAAGAATAAAACAATACAATAATCAAATATTACAAAAATGATGAAGTCTTACGACCCGCAGTAAGACTTAAAAATACTGCGACAGGATTTGTAAGGAATAATAAACCATATAAAGTAAAAAGTAAATAAGTTTAAAAACACACACAACATTTAAAATCACCTCCACCTACTAATATCTTATGAAGTTTTTATAAGAGAAACAATTAAATGTCCTCATTGCTGACTAACAGACATAAATGATCTGTTTTAAAATCATTTCAATAATGTGTGTAAAATCATAATCTGTGAAATTTTTTTTTTCAATAATTGTTTTATTCATACTGTATATACATGTATTAAAACAGTTTTGCTATCAACAGTCCAATATAAACTATTTATTATTGAGTCAGTCACAAACATGTGTAGTGTTAATCCGTGAGCTTAAAGGACTCTGCCAGCGTTGGTGGCTTAGATTGAGTAATGATGACTCTGGTTTCTCCAGCCAAGTAACTTACTCCAACTAAGTAAACTGAAGCAGTAGGTGAGTCAGGTCTTATAATAAATAAACATATTGTTGCTATTACCACCAGAAATTTAGTATCGAAGCAAGAACTACTTGTTTTTAAGGAGTCAGAAGGGTATACATAGATGACATGTAAGATTTAAATTGCTATACAAGGTTAAGTTACATACTATTTCTAGAAGAAAAATCTTCCTATTTAACATTTATTTTTTATGAATAAATGAGATCACTATAATTATTAAAAAACATATTCTATGGATTTAAAAGAATATAATCACAACACTGTGAAATTAAAAGAGTAACTATGTAATCAATAAATTCTTATTACAATAATTAGACTATATAAGATAGCATAATGTTCCATGAATACGATATATATTGTTGTTGATTTTTTCGTTCACTAAATACGTAATTTTATTGTTTGTGTTTTAAAAATACTGCGACAGGATTTGTAAGGAATAATATAAGGTTCAGGGTTCAATATGATCGTAAAAATAAGTGGAACAAACATAATAACAATTATTACAAATATAAATGTATCTGTATATTATAATATCATGAGTGTAATTTAATCAGACGAAGATATGGCATTCATAAAACAACAGTTAGTGAACATGAAATAGTTCTGATGTCAGTTAATATCCTGTCTCTTGGTGTCTGAGTTTGGATTCATGATCCACTTTGTAACTCCAGTGAGATGTGTTAGCAACACGATCAAACTTCACTAGTCATAACTTTATAACCACTGTACTACAAACACAACAGTTAGTGAACATTGAAATAGTTCTGATGTCAGTTAATATCCTGTCTCTTGGTGTCTAAGTTTGGAATTATGATCCACTTTGTAACACCAATGAGAAGTTCTAGCTAGACGACCAAACTTCACTAGTCATAACTTTATAACCACTGTACTACAAACACAACAGTTAGTGAACATTGAAATAGTTCTGATGTCAGTTAATATCCTGTATCTTGGTGTTTGAGTTTGGATTCGTGATCCACTTTGTAACTCCAGTGAGAAGTGTTAGAAACACGATCAAACTTCACCAGGCATAACTTTATAACCACTGTACTAGAAACACAACAGTTAGTGAACGTTGAAATAGTTCTGATGTCAGTTAATATCCTGTTTCTTGGTGTCTGAGTTTGGATTCGTGATCCACTTTGTAACTCCAGTGAGAAGTGTTAGAAACACGATCAAACTTCACCAGGCATAACTTTATAACCACTGTACTAGAAACACAACAGTTAGTGAACGTTGAAATAGTTCTGATGTCAGTTAATATCCTGTTTCTTGGTGTCTGAGTTTGGATTCGTGATCCACTTTGTAACTCCAGTGAGAAGTGTTAGAAACACGATCAAACTTCACCAGGCATAACTTTATAACCACTGTACTAGAAATACAACAGTTAGTGAACGTTGAAATAGTTCTGATGTCAGTTAATATCCTGTTTCTTGGTGTCTGAGTTTGGATTCGTGATCCACTTTGTAACTCCAGTGAGAAGTGTTATCAGCACGATCAAACTTCTCAAGACAACTTTATAACCAATGTACTAGAAACACAACAGTTAGTGATCATTGAAATAGTTCTGATGTCAGTTAATATCCTGTATCTTGGTGTTTGAGTTTGGATTCATGATCCACTCTGTAACTCCAGTGAGAAGTGTTAGCAACACGATCAAACTTCTCAAGACATCTTTCTAACCACTGTACTATTAACACAACAGATAGTGAACGTTGAAATAGTTCTGATGTCAGTTAATATCCTGTCTCTTGATGTCTGAGTTTGGATTCATGATCCACTTTGTAACTCCAGTGAGAAGTGTTAATAACACGATCAAACTTCTTAAGACAACTTTATAGCTAATGTACTAGAAACACAACAGTTAGTGAACGTTGAAATAGTTCTGATGTCAGTTAATATCCTGTCTCTTGGTGTCTGAGTTTGGATTCATGATCCACTTTGTAACTCCAGTGAGAAGTGTTAGCAACACGATCAAACTTCTCAAGACAACTTTATAACCACTGTATTAGAAACACAACAGTCAGTGAACATTGAAGTAGTTCTGATGTCAGCTAATATGATAAAACTAATTTACGTAAATAACTTTATTTTACATAATGTAATATATGTATCCTCAAATATAGTTACGATAGTGACATTTTCAGTAATTCACAGAGTCGTACCCGAGTAAGACCGTGCTAGGGCACTATGTAAATATTGTACATAGAACATAGCAGGCTGGCATTGTTTTGCCAGGATCTTTATGAAATATATTATTTTGAAATTTATTAAAAAGAAAAAATCCTCCTAAGTGTACTAATATAGAGTTATCGTATTCAATTTGTCAGATATTTAATTAATAGTGACATTTTGAACCATACTGCACTTAGTACTATACGAGTAACCTTGAATGTTTGTTTTAATTTGTAATAACATTCATGATAATGCAAGTAAACACACCACAAAATAATTCCAGATACTGGTATGGGGTAAATCTGACCAATGAAAACAGAACAACGTCGGAATGAAAATATTATCAATTTAAAGCTAATCACGGGACCGGCATCATTGTATTGTTATGTAGATTAGAAAGCTGGGGAACACCCCCACCCCCGACCTCCCTGCTGAATTGTTTCTCACACTTTTGATCACAACATTTTTTTCAAATTACTTACTGAAATTGTAAATGTGAACAGTTTCATATTCCATAGATGAAATATAAATTATTATTCATTATAAATAATTTTCCCAACTTTAATTCGGAAAGCTCATTTTGCGCTGCATAGCCAATATATTGAGTTGAAATAAATGTTAATTTAAACCAGTTTTATTACAAGAATGTATGTATAATTTATGTGTTTGTTAAAAAAAAAAAAAGTGTTATAGTGTTTTCAACTTGAATTACAAAACGACTATCTGTTTAAATATTTTTACTCAATATTTGTATACTTAATTGATTATAGAATACAAAGGCGAACTAGAAAAAGTCTTCAGCACAACGGAAAGGATTTTATGCAATTATTATGGTATGAGAATAAACAAAAGAAAGACCAAAGTAACGGTATGTAGAGCTAGGGAAGAACAAGGAACATCTAAGTTTTAGAATTGGAAGGGAGGAGTTAGAAAATGTGTAGGCATTTAGGAAGCAAAATCATAAAGGATGGTAGAAGCCGGAAAAGATTTTGTGTAGAATACACTAGGCTAAAATTGCATTTAATCTAAGAAAGAATCTACCCACCCGCAAGAATATTAGTCTGGAAGTGAGAAAACGAATCATGAAGGCGTTTGTTTGGAGTGTAGCTCTGTATGGATGTGAAACGTGGTCTGTGGGTACACAGGAAAGACGACGTTTTGAGGCACTAGAGCTGTGGTGCTGTAGAAGGATGCTGAAGATCATCTGGATGGATAAAGTTACTAACTAAGAGGTGCTAAGAAGAGTAAAAGAAGCTAGATCTCCAAGGAGGCACATCCAGACAAGAAGAGACAAGCTGGTTGGACACTTTTTGAGACTAACAACGTTATTGGAACAATAACAAATGGAGCTGTTGAGGGAAGGACGGCCGAGGATGGAGTACATGTAGCGGATTATGAATAATGTAGGTTGTGCTACTTATACGAAAATAAAGAGGAAGGTGGAGAGAAGAGAGGAATATCGAGCGGCTACAAACCAACCTAAGGTTTGAAGACTAAAGAGAGATGTGAACGTAACGCAACACACATATATTACAATATAAGAACTTAATGTACAAATGGCGATCGACTCCGGAAGGATATGCAGGCCAGAGGGATATGTAAAGGAATAATCTCTTTGTGAATTGGGACTCCTATGGGGGGGGGGGGGCACATAGACATCGCTTACTGAACTACACAGGTTCGTAAGGATGATATCTGTAGTCCTATTTGCCGCATATAAACACATATTGAATATGAGGACCATACATATTAGACAACAGGACATTTTAGTGGCTCTTTTCAAATGGTGAAATATATATTTTAGAAAATAAAACACTGCCATATCAAGGTTCACTCAAGACTTACCAATATTATATTGTATACAGGTATTGGTGCTTCAAGACCGCTGGACCAGTATCCTAGAAATGTTATTTAAAGATCCCCTTGACGATGAAATCTGAGTTTTAATACATGAATGTCTCGTATATTGATAAGGTAAAACACCTAAAACTACAAGAATAAAAAAAGATTATATAGACTGGTCACATCATTAGATAGTTTTTTGTGGATTGTAGTTTTTTTAACAAAAAAACTAAAATAGACATAGAAGGTGACAACAAATGAAACCTTGGTTAGTGTTAAACTATTAAGTAAAGACTTATTACATTCAAGTAGGGTTAGACAATTTTAATTTGTTTGTATATTAAGGGTAGTCTATACTATTTCTTAAAAAAGATTTATACATTTAAGATTTGGGATGTATGAAACATATGAATACCGTAAATAAAATTACAAAAATATGCTAGGTAATACCTTAAGATATATTTGAGTGTTATTTCAAATTACATTTTTTAGTTACCTTGATTCCAAATGTAAGGAAATAAATAAAGGAGATATGAACACCCTCATTTGAGGAAGGAGATTTTTAATTATTTACCAAAATCCTGAAAGTCAGTAATAATAAAAGTAAAATTTACTTTACATTAAATAACGATTAGATAGCATACTACAAAATAATGTAACTAATCTAACGACACCGTTAAAAAACTATTAGCAAAAAAAAAAAAAAAAAAAAAAAAAAAAAAAAAGCGTGATGCCACAGAATTAAAATTAATTTAAGTATAAAATAGATATCTGCGCTAAAAAGGAGGAACAAATTATCATGCTGAAGAAATTTAAAACATAAAATCAAGCATTACTGAGCTGTTAAGTAAAGGTACATGAAAAGTAGAAAAACTCACTCAAGAATTAATATGGTCCATCGAGTTAAATCGTTTGTTTACCATGTAAAAATGTTTGGAATAATGTGTTTGAATCGGAACTTTTAAGTTATGGAACGAACATATTCAAAGGCGAGAGCTCTAAATAAAAAATTAACAAGGCTTGAATAAAATGTAAATATTTACTTTAAATATGATTGAAGTATATATGTATCTTTTGGTTTGATGGCACATGTTGTAGTACTCGTATTTCAAGCTTCTTTAGAAAGCAGGTGTACATTTCTATTTATAGCTTATATGTTAAAAGCAAGCTAGTATGTGTGTGATTATTATAATTTATTCAACACAATCAAACACTTAGAGTATATGTGTGTAGAATGTAATGAGGACATGTGGGTTGTAAATTTAACGTTTCATAATGCCAATCATAAAATTACACAAAAGCAAGGAAAATAGTGTGAAAAAATATAAGACTATATTGAGTTATGGCGGAGTTCTTTCCTGCTTGTTCCCACTGAAAATTACATTCTCTCTCGTTTCTAACATCTATTGTGTTGATGAAATTGTGAATCAGTATCGTGATTGCATGTGGGAAAAAGGCACTTCTATTGTTAATAATAATATCTCAATTAGTGCTAATACAACATACTAAAGGATCTGTTTATACAGTTAACTATTCTGTTACTTAAATTGTAGCGCTCACTAAATATAGTTTGGTTGATTTAGATTTGGTTAGCCTAGACTAAGCCTGTGGGTATTGACCGAGGCCCAGAAGGCCCTCATCGGTACAGGATATGGCCGTTGAAGTACTTGTGGCATCGCATCAAACCAGTTCGGTTTCACGGTTGGGCGTCCATAGTTTACGTCCTGTTGGGGTAGTGCAGTGGCCAATTATAGAATAGCACCTTTGGAAAGTAGTGTACGATGGTCTGATGGACACAAGTGTTACCTTTATGCAAGGTTCCTTTACAACAGGTTATCTCATTCTCATATGGTCTATATAAGCCGAGAGATGACGTCAGAGTGAGACCTCCAACCACAGAGTAAGTGTATTACTTACTAATATGCAAGTTTGTTAAACTGAGTAGTTACCAACAAAGTGTGCTGAGCAATTAAATCTACATAGTAAAAACATTACTGTATTGTTTTCACGATTATTTTAGAACTATTTAAATCTAAGGTATTTTAATATTATACGGTTATCATTACAAACTGCAACTGTACCTCACTTCAGGAATTTCAAGAACATAATCATATGAATTCACAATTATTCAAAACAAAGCCACACCACAGTAAAAAACACTTTACTCAAAATTAAACAACAATGCAGACGGAAGTTTCATCGAGATTAGCATATCAGATGTTTTACATCATTCCGGTTTGTTTTGTTTAGAGCAGTGAAGGTAGAGAAAACACAGCTGAGGCCTCCCTATGACTTAATTGCTACCTGCTCGATACGGATGTGTACCTTGACCAGTAGGTACGTGACTTTCAGCCTGACACGTGTCATCGAGGGTACGTCCTGACAACATCTAGGATGGAATATTACCCTTAAATGGGAGTGAATTCTGTTGGATGGATATTGGTTCAAGTAAATTCGAAGTCGATCGCCTCCGTAGATCTGATTCGATATATCAGGACTCAAAACCTATGGAGCCACATGTAATAAGTCACTGTCTATAGGTGGTTTGTAAGATTAGTCCACCCTCACACGAATCGAGCTTATAAGTTATACAAATTGTCATATTGTAAGTTAAATTGAAAACAGAACATTTGGTATTACTTCAATTGGTTCAACTCCTACAAATTATAGGACATTACAATTTTCAATGTGTGGAAAATTCAATTGCTTTTCAAACTGTGGTTTTTAAACTAATTACTTTGTATAAATGTGTGTTTCTGACGTACAAATAACTGAGGTTTAAAGTGGATCATATAATTTATACTTCCAGAGTTGGAAGTATACAGTTAACTTATTCGTTGTGAACAAACAATCCCACATTAAGATGTATGATGTTGATAAACTTCTGACAAGAGCTTTAAGTTGATAATGAACTCTAGCTCCAGACTTCAGAAACTAGAACACCAACTGACTAGACTATTTCGACGTTTCTCTCTAATGGTGTCTTTCTCAAAAACTGCATCTTATAGGTCAGATGACATTACTGGACCTTGCTATGTAATGTTAACATATATTATTAGACGTTATAGTAATTGCTAGATCTAAAAATTAGTAATTTTGGATTTTTTCCGTTAAATCACTGCCGCTACTTTTTTGTTTCCGTTAATTTACTACAGTTTGATAAATATTCTATTGCTCTAAAAACTGTTCCCCAATCATTTTAACGTCCACTGTGGTATTATCTTATCGCTGGCCTTATCTTATCGCTTTCCAAGAACTTACACATGGAGAGTACATTCGGCGGTAAGTCAATCATTGTATTTACTATTTTGTGATCAACTTAATAGCCATCTAACCTAACCTAACCGTAATTGCAATAAAAAAGTAGTGGTAGTGAATCAAGGAAAAAAGGTTCGTATTTTTCTACGTATAGATCATTATAGAAAGGATTTCCCCCCTCCCCACTAATTAAAAATAAAGTATCTTCACTTTCTGTGCATTTCTGTGACCAAGATATAATTGTAAAAAGTCTTACTTTTGGTTTTCGTATTAATCTGTAGAGTTTCAGAGTTTCTTTACCTAGCGTTTTCCTACTGAACCGTAGTCTCTTTAAAGCATATATACACTTTTCAATATCCATATGAGTCAGAATGATTAAACTTTCCCTGTTATGATAGGAATTACCATTCCAATATATAATGCTTTTTTACTTCAGTTAATACTGAAAATATAGAGCACACGATATAAGAATAATAATAAAAAAAAAAAAAAAAAAAAAAAAAAAAAAAAAAAAAAAGCTTTAAACGGTGAGTGTCCAGATTTATTTATGTTTTCTAAATTATCAAAAAAAGTGTTAAAAACGTGACTCTTCTCTAAATAAAATACATTTTGACATTTGTCATAATTTATACCCTTACTTATGATGGCTCAACACGTTTTAGTTACGATGTGTTTTTACTACTGTTACTGTTTGTGTTTGTTTACGAAAAACTGGCATTTTTGTAGGATTGTTAGGCACGAAATTCCAGATAACCAAGTCATTTGTAGTTCCTTACCAATGTAAGTAATACAGGGCATTTCTTTTAAAACGGAAACCTATTTACAAGTACAGAAAATGAAGGTTTAAGATAATTACAAGTTAATAGGTTGGTAGCCCTGTTTCTTCTTCTTCATAGGATATCAGCTGATTTATATTGTTGCACAGTTGTTCACTTTATTTGGGTTTCGTGCAATTTCATTAAGTTGAGGCTAGTAACATGGTTTTTAACAAAGACCAGATATTGTTTATTGTGGAGGAATATGTTTAAACAAACTCGTTAAAACAAAATTGCCATTAAAACTATGTAAATAGTAGTAATACATGTTAATAATAATAAAATGTGTTGTAGATGTATGTTTTGCTTGTCATTTTTATTTCAAATCATGGGTTGCGTTTTGAAAGAATCATCTTGTATATACAAACGTAGACAAATGTATACAAATGAAACCAAACTCCCTCGTATGGATCCTCACTAGAGTGAACTGAAAATTATTTGAAAATAATTTAAACTTACAAATAACTATTTATACACTGATGTTAACTTATTTTACAATAAATAGGCCTTAGAGAAGAACATCAGTTTGCGTTATTACAAAGTGTAAGCCGAGCAGTGATAAGTCCATTATGCCATGGGATTATCACTTTGTTCAACTTGCAGCTGTTTAACACTGAATACTGTTGGGTAAGCTATTGTAGTAAGCTCAGTTTATGATTTTGTTATTACAAACTGAGCAAATGAATTACTACAATTTATCAAGTATTTTTTCAGATACATCATTGCTTACATATTTACTATTTAACAATTCCTTAAATACGATTGTTTACGTTATATGCAATTAAAAATATTTTCTTAGTCATAATATTATTAATCTATGGCACCAATGATTTGGGATACGTTTTTGTGTTGATACAATTTCATGAGTTGGAAGAATTTGTGAGTTGGTAACACAACCTTTGTCGATAGGCAAAAAATATGAGTAGGCTGGCTATAAATACTTTATATAATATACAATGCTGGTCAACTAATGCTCAAATATGGGTGTAGAAGAAATTGCCAAAAGTAGAAGATTTGACCTCATAACTATATGTAATTACTAATTATAATTGTGATAAAAATTAAAGATGACATAATTACATTCGACGATTTCACTTTCTATAGTTTGGAAAATTCAATTGGATACAAGATTCAAAAGGCTTAATTTGTTACAGATAAATTTACATGCATATTTTTCGTAAATTTGAAAAATGTATATCTGATCTTTTTAAAACTAAAAGAAACTAGAGAAAGAAAGCTGAAATATTTGTTTTTTCTGAAATATTTGCTTGAGAAAATATGTAATTTTATTTCAGGTATTATATTATGAATACATTTTGAACCAAAAGACTCTTTAGCTTATTATTTGTATTCCTTCGTGGCTAAAACCAAAAGCAAATTTGAAACCATATATTAACACTTATAATTGTGTAATTTTTAAACATTGAAACTTATTTTTATTAGATGTTTTTTAACTAAGCCTGTCACTGTATATTTATTAGAAAAAGCCATGCATGCATTTTCAAATTATAGGATGGTATCTTTTTATGAAATAAATGGTAACAAGTGATTGGCCATAAAATATACATTTAATGTTAAACTCTGTTGGTTACTGTTACAGTGTAACTGTTATGGTTGTCTAGTTGTACTGTTTATGGTTATTTAATTATGCTCAGTCGTATAATTGGTAGATAGTAAATGTAAACTTCCTAAAACTAGTTTAATAACAAATTTTAAATGTTTCACTCAGGTTAAAATCAGTTTTATGCCCGCAAAGATTTTGTCTTGACAGGAACGTTATTGTTTACTTTGGGGATTTATGGGTACTTTATAATGACAAAAGATGTGCTGATATATTTGGGTAGCAACCGTGATCATCTTGGGTAGCATCCGTACTGTCTTATAACAAAATATTATCAATTTAGAGCGCCGTAAGTTAATAAAAAAAGTTTAGATTTTGCGGCATATGACTGATTTTGACCCAAAACACAAAGTTAAATTAATTAGTAATTAAGAAGTAAATAAATCATGTAATTTTAAGAAAAATTCTATCTTTATGAAGAGATTTCGGGATTGTATTGTAATTTAAAATATGAGTACTTCAGATGACATGACATTTGTTTGTGAATTATCAGTATTACAAGGCAAGTGTATTGTTATCATCGAGAATATTTTAGAGTGAAATATTGCATGTGGCGTTCATTTTTTCGTATTTATACCAATTTTGGCCATTTATTAATTAGGACAAATGCTTTTCAAAAAATATTAAACATTTACTTACGCTTATACAGACAATGCTTGTGAACTTATTTAAAGACAAATATTTAATGATAGATGTATAAGAAATGCTAAAAACATAATGAAAGCCTCTCGTGGACAGTTTTTGAAATATCCAGAATGTTAAGAATGTAATGGGCTTTATCAATTAACATTCCGTTCTTTACCAACGAAAAGTCTTTTCTTTCTAATAAAAAAACTAAATTCTATTATTTGGATCCCAGAATCTGTATTTTATTTAAATTTTTATTATTTATTTGTTGTCCATAAACCACTAAATCACAAAAGACAAATAAATTGACTACAATTTAAAAATGAGCGTTGCAAAGAATTGACATTTTTTAAATAATATGTAAACTATCAAGATTTCATTTCATTCATACTAGATTCATGATGTTATATAAATTAGCTTTTGAGATATTAAGCTTTTTGTAAAAATCTAATGCCGACTAGGCAAAATTCATATAAATATTGACGTCATGAATACATAGTATGAGGTTTAATATTTTGTTTAGACAAACATTTCACATACTTAAATTTCATATTCATATCCATATAGATAATAAGTAATCGCTCGCCAAACATTTAGACCAAGGCGATGTGTAAAAAACATTTATTAATGTATTGTTAGTAATAATAATATACGATTTAATGTTTTAAGATGTAACAAACACTCCAGTATATAAATTTATTTACTGGAGTGTTTGTTTAATCTTATAACATAAAATTATATATCCAGTAAGAAACGAGCTTGAAGAATGAATAATATATGATGTTAGACCCAAATACGAGTGCAAAAAAATTATACTTTTATTACTGAAAAACCCCGTTAATGTATCGCATTTATATTTTAATATATGGTTAACAGGAGTATTTTTTATAAAATTTATAAATGTCTGAATTTTAAATTTTCAATACAAAAAACCGTTTATCGATTTCCTAAAACGTTTTTTTGGCCTCTAAAGGTCTTAAAATTAATTACTTTCTCACAATATAATCTTTATGAAATGCATGTTTACATTACATTACTTTTATATGCGTAAGTAAATACAGTGACTTTTGATTTATTTATATAAATTGAAATTGAACAATTTAAAGTAATTGTTAAATTTAAGTGATTAAAATTGCGATTAAAAGTGATAAATTTTAAGTTGATCTGAATCGAAATAAAATCACTGTGTTTTTTACGCTTGTAAAAGTAATGTCATGCAACTCTAAATTTCATAAGGTTTTCAGTGTGAACAAGTACTTAATTTGACGATCTCTAGAAGCCAAGAAAACGTTGTTTTAGGAAATCGATAAGATCTTTTTCTTTTTAGTTAAGATTAAGATACTTATAAAATGTATAAAAACCACATCTGTTAACTACGTATTAAAATATTAATGCGATACATAGACCGGGTTAGTAGTAATAATAGTGTAAGTTTGAAACAAAGTGAAAACTATTTAAAATTTCAGTATTTTTTGTTCAAAAGTTATGAAAAACCACAGTAAAATTTACTAATTCATATATGAATATATGAATTATGAATTGTATAGTAAAATAAGAGGAAAACATCGGATTTTTATATAGGATTTTACATATGCCTTAGTGTCTTGGTATAAAACCTTCAAACTTGGGTAAAAAAATTTCTGCGCCGACAATATATCGATTGCTAAGCATCGATGTATAAGAACATATTTGTCCTATAAACCACTGATTAATGTCATAAAGTATACGCTAAAAAATAGGTTGCATTATCTCCGCTACCATAATTAGGTCTTGCAAGAATACACAAACGTAAAGATACACTAAAAAACACTAGTTAATTAGTTGAGAGACATTCCGGTAGTCGTTACCACCAAGGATCAGATAACACCAGGTAGAAAGGATAATGGTAGCATATTATATTTATTGGATTGACTAACAATATTTGTCGACTTATGACCAAGTTTGTGTGTGTGTTTCTTGTACTGCTATTATTGATATATTATACTTTTATTATTATGATATTTTAAATAAGCTAATAAATAAATATATATATTAGCTGCTATATATATACTCGTACATAAATTATAGTTGAAACTGCCCTTAATCAAAGGAAAATACACAGCCAAATACATTGTTTTAATTAGAACCAGATTAAATGAGGGAGGCTTTTAGTATGGCTGTACAGACCGGGTACATACGAAAGAGGGTTTTCTCACCTCTGAATAACTGAATGAATGAATAAGGCACACAACATATTTTCTGGATCAGATAGCAACTGTTCAAAAGAGGCTTTCATTTTGTATTCATCATCCCTTTTTTATATATCTAAATAAATATTTATATCAGACGTCTCTTTAAAACAGTTGGCTAACATTTCACCTCTTTCATTATGCATATAATGATCGGGAAAAGTGTCATTATTTAGATGTTCTCAGGCGTGAATAACAGACCTTCAGTAAACAAGATTAGATATTATTAGCTTGTACGATTACCACTAAATGACGTGGCATTAAAAATGGCGCTTTTCTGTAGCCATTGTACAAGTGTAAGGTGGCATCGTATTTTCTACAAGTTACATTACATTAAACTACAGTAATTAAGTAAACATTTTGGACTGTTTCCTTTAATTCACTACCACTACAATTTTTATCACAAAGGATAGGTTAGGTTAGGTGGATATTAAAGTTGATCACAAACTGGTAAATCCAATGACTGACTTACCGATGAATGTGCTCTCCGTGTGTAAGTTCTTCGAAAGCGATAAGATAAGGTCAGCGATATCGGATTCCTAGCGGAAAAGGAATACCACAGTGGATGCAAAAATGAGTGGGTAACAGCAATAGAATATTTATCAAGCGGTAGTGAATTAACGGAAACAAAAAATAAGTTGTGGTGGGGAATTAGCGGAAAAGATCCAAAATGTTACTTAATGAACTCGTTAATTTATATTTTATAGGTGCAGTAAATAACTAAAAATGCGAAACTATTTTATACAGCTAATGAGTTATCTAATAGTTACTGATATGTGCAAAAGAGCTGGAATTATTATTGACAATGTCTACTATTCTTATGCAAGACAATTTTTAATCAACGAGGCACTGTTTTAAAAGTAACTGAGAAATTTTTTTGAAAAAATATAGATTAAAAAAAGACCCATATAAGTTATTTACGCAAATATTATAAATATGGGTATGTAGAATATACTTTTGCAGAATCTATTTCACTTTTCCCGTTTATCAGTCAACATTTACGACAGTAAAGAAAGTGCCCAATCTTCCATACCGTTGTGCAGACTCCAATTCGATACCACACACTCCAGTGAGCCGTGTACGTTTCATTCAAGAGAGATCGTCTGTAAACTTACATCCCCTTACGTTGTCGATGTGAAACATCTCAACGGACTGGCCACTCTATACTGGTCACAAAGTATCCATCTCAGAGCAGCGACGCACTCCAATAACCCCTGGAATCTTATTGCTACATTATTTTCAAGCCTATATATATATTCTTTTTATGAATAGATTTCTTAGTTATATGAGTGTAGTATAACAATTAGGATGCCATGTCTATAAATAATACTACATGAGTAATGAAACCTTTATAATTTAGATTCAATTGTCCACTGACAACAGAAACATTTGGTAGTGTAAACTATATTTAATCCATTGTTTCTAAAATAAATTAAAAATTGTATAGAGTTTTTATACTAAATTTGTAAAATGCTTAAAACTAATATACACTCTTACAATTTAAAAGTGAAACGGGTAGTCAGTTCCTGTGTTTTAGATCATTCAGTAAAGCTCAACCTTAAATTATATACAATATTTCAAGCGAACCAAGGCAAATTATTTACATTCATTGCTTTGAACTTTGCGCTCTCATTTAAACCTCATATAAACTCAAGTAAATAACACGTATTTCAATTTTACTATTCAAGAATACTGAAGAGAATGAATATACGTTAAAAGATTGGTTACAAAATGTTCATTATCTAATAGCAGGACACCAATCATACAATAGGCGAATATGAGGAGAGAATGAGTCTGATGAGTGTATATAGTCGACTGTTCGTCCTATTTATTAATAGCCAAATAACTAGGGCAACTAAGGAACCTGGGGCTTCACGTGGAATCCGTACCACGTAGTATTCATTTGATTTTCAAGCCAGTTACGTAGTCCTCTTCCCTACACAACATATGAACCTTCAATACCTCCTATCATTAACACTTAAGACTTCTCTAGTTGTGTTCACGTTCGTAAATGCTTTGCCATTTTAGAGGAAATGTAATATTCCATAATTTTATATGGGTATTAAATCATGACCGAACGAACAGTCTGTAGACAATGACTACAAATACACTAAGACGAAAAGTTCTTATGGGAATTTTTCAGACAAGCGGGAGGGAAGCTTACGCAAACAGCCGCTACGAGCGCTGCTCCGAAAGACAGGGAGCAGGCGGGCGAGCGCTCGTGCCTCCTAGTGGCCGTTTGCGTAAAGTCGAGTTTCTTCCTGGACGACTGGTCTGAAATTTTAACATGGCTACTTTTCGTCTTAGTTTATTTGTAGTCATTGCTGTAGAGCACCCAACGGGAAATCACTCACCCTTCATTTGGGCAAGGGTGATTATTGCAATAGTGAAAATTGAGCTAATTGCACTGCAAAATTGCAAACTTGTTAAAACAAAGGACTCTTACTAGTTAAATGGTTATTACTTCTGCTTCTCAATTAAGCGGTTGGTCACGGGTTCAAATCCCGGGAGGGCCACTTGAAATTCGCTTGAGGGGTTTGGATCATTGTCCCTTAACAACGTTAGTACTCAATTTGGAAATTAAAAATGCCTCCGGTGTAGATAGGATAAGAAAAAGGATATTTATATTTTTACTTTAAAATGAATTTCACTTCAAATTGATTTAACAAATTAAAATACAAACCTTTTAAGTGATCTATTGTGATTTAATAACCTCGTCAGTTATTTAATATGTGATGTAATAAGAAAATGAGTGGGAAAAATGAATTCATTAATGGTCCAGACCAAATAGTTATGCTATTTGTCAAGTTTCATATGTTATTTATTTTACAATTTTCTACGTCCTACTGTACTGTTAAGGGATTTTTATTTTCAGATATATATTATTTGAATATATCTAGAACAATAAAAATTTTACTTATTCATATGGTAAATACAGGATTAGATCATTAGGCCGGAAACAAATTCAACCCAGGACAAAACTTTTGTATTGATACTCCTGAATTTGCAGGCATATAGTGAATGGGCTTTGTTCCCATCGATATTTTGTTTGTTGCTCTACTTTTATTGGTTTTGGCAGTGTTTGTAACTTTTGTAAAACAATACTAAAAGATAGTAAAAGCCTTGAAGCACTCAACAAACAATATGTTACTACTTATATTGTTCTTAAGCTTTAGGTTTTTTGGGCAATTTTTAACATACATAATCAAACATTAAAGAAACTTATTTTATATAGTTAAATAAACCTATTTTTGTAAATACTAAACTTATTTAATCCGAAAATCAGACTACTAAGAATTGTCAAAATTGGCAGATCTATGAAATTTAGCGAATTTAACAGAGCAATAATAATAATTGATTACACATTTCAAACCAAATAAAACAATTAAAATTAAATTCCCAGCTGAAACAAGAATGTGAATTTTTACTTTCTCCCATATGCGTTAACATACAGAAAGTATTGTGATCGTCCGAAAAATGTTTTTACAAGTTGATCTAAAAATCCATTTTAGGGTCCCCAGAACGCAAAAAGTGTTTTTTGAAAAAAGAAATTTAAAAAATTTGTGTTTGTCCATATGTATCTGTCTATACAGGGTGTCCCGTAAGTAACCAGCCAAACTTCTGGAGGTCATTCCTTGGGTTAAAACAAACAAAAAATTTCATGTGTACAAATCGTCTATCTCGCTCCATTATCCGGCTATCTGTCTGTATGTGTTTTTTACTAAAAACTTAATATCTTAAAGGTTATTTAAGATAAAACCATGAAAATTGGTATGAATGTTGATCTTTACAGTATGCATGTACTATTTAAATTTCATTTTTTTACAACAATATTTTTCAAAATGGCGGCCATTTTAAATTTTTAAAGCCAAATATCTTAATAACCTTAAATTTTACTAAAAACTTGTAAGTTACAAAAACGTTTAAGAATTTATTTCTATAAATAATTATATAAAAGGATTTAAGATTGAACAACTATTAACTGAGAAATTACAATTTTTATCGAATTTGAACACTAAAATTTTCAATTTTATTAATATCAAGCATATTTTTATTTGATAAAATTGTAATTTTTCAGTTAATAGTTGTTCAATCTTAAATCCTTTTATATAATTATTTATAGAAATAAATTCTTAAACGTTTTTGTAACTTACAAGTTTTTAGTAAAATTTAAGGTTATTAAGATATTTGGCTTTACAAATTTAAAATGGCCGCCATTTTGAAAAATATTCTTGTAAAAAAATGAAATTTAAATAGTACATGCATACTGTAAAGATCAACATTCATACCAATTTTCATGGTTTTATCTTAAATAACCTTTAAGATATTAAGTTTTTAGTAAAAAACACATACAGACAGATAGCCGGATAATGGAGCGAGATAGACGATTTGTACACATGCAATTTTTTGTTTGTTTTAACCCAAGGAATGACCTCCAGAAGTTTGGCTGGTTACTTACGGGACACCCTGTATGTATGTGCAGTTTGCTGGAGAAAAACGGATGTGTCAATTTTTATGAAATTTGGTACGTAGGTGTACTGTATTTAGCTAATATCTCCAGACCGTTTTTTCACATTTGATTTTTTAAAATTTATATGGAAAAAAATACACACCAAATGGAATTTTCTCAAAAATGGCTGTAATGATTTTGATTACATTTTTGAAAAATATGTAAGATAAAATTTAAAATATTTTAGCAAAAACTGCATTTATCTAACTTGACTAGTTTTTGGTTTATGGCAAAAAATACATATTTGGGAATTAAATTGGTAATTTTCAGTGTTGATTTTTAGTGTTTAATATTGGGGAAAGTTTGTGCCAATTCTTTGTAATCATTTATTTTATACATACTGTTCTCTATTGCCAAATATTTTGCATAACTAAATAATTTAAGGAAAAAATACACACAAAATAGAATTTTCTCAAAAGTGGCTGTAACGATTTTGATTAAATTTTTGAAAAAGATGTAAGATAACATTATTGGGAATCAAACTGGTAATTTTCAGTGTTGATTTTTAGTGTTTAATATTGGGGAAAGTTTGTGCCAATTCTTTTGAACCATTTATTTTATACATTCTGTTCTCTATTGCCAAATATTTTGCATAACTAAATAAATTTAAGGACTGTAAAAGTATTATATGACGAGACAAATTTAAACAAATAATATGTTATTATGAAGATTGACTTTCAGCTACGAGTAAATGCTCAATATACATACAGATATAAAATTATAAAATAACTGAAATCAATATTTAAAACTTATTTATATTACCGAACTGTGAGTGAAAAAAATTCGTTTGGAAGTATATTGTACAAATATCTTATGTTATAATAATTCAATAGATGAAACACTGTATAGAATATATATTCGTATTATTTAGACTTTATTTTATAAAATTTATATATATTTTAAGAATAAGAATGAGAAAATATTTATTTCACAATAAAAAATCAATTACAAAAATAACAATTCTCAAACTTGGAATAACTTGCCAAAGTGTCAAGTAGAGATGACAAGCACAAAATAAATAAACATAAAAACTTACTAGACAGTCTAAAATTAGCTAGTACAACTTAGTGGCCCACTGCAGTGTCATTACATTTTAGGGGCTTACTAAAAAAGAGAAGAAACAGGAATTAAATTTACTTTAAGATTAGAAAAAAACAAATGATAAAGAGAATATTTTCAAATTTAAATACAAATCTGGCTTATAGAAAAAATTAAAAGATTTATAAACATAGAGGCAAATTTATTATAACTATACAACAAATTAAGAGATTTATAAGCATAGAAACAAATTTATTGTAGTATCATAAGTAAATCGTCAATATCTTTATCAAGGAGCCATAGTTTTAATTTTATTTGAAATAAGTTGACATTTTTGGAATGTTTTAATTCTTCTTGTAATTTAAAACATTCCATTACCTTCGCTTAACCTTCGGTTAAACATATGTGAACCTATAAATAAAAATGTTTTTCGATAAATTAATTTTTTACCCTCAAATCATTTTTTTAAATGAAATATTACATATTATGATACCGAAGAATTGAAAAATAAATGACGAATATTTATAGATTCAAACGAATATTTTGATCTGTGACAACGTAAAGTATGAACAAAGGTAATGAGGGGAAAAAGTTATTTTAGACTCACTTTGATGTTCGTATACAATTATTTTCTATGCTTTCCTTATTATATATTCAATACTGCCTAGTTGCAGTTTTTATCATACAATATTACTGCTGGTATAGACCATTCAAAGAGTTGTATCTAGCTGTAAAACGGGATATTTTTGTAGTATGTGAATACCCAGTAAAATACTGTCAACAATTCAACATTCAAAACATTTTACATCATTCAACTAATTTTTAACATAAGTTTTAAAAAAATTTTCAAAATTAAAAAATACGACAAATATAGTATAATTAACACTATAAAGGGAAAAATATGGAAAATTAATGAATAGATTTCATGCTTAAATAACGTTTATATGTAAACAGAATGATGGATAAATGTTATAAATTTTATTTGACTTTTGTCAACAGGAGTTGATTATCAGAATGTATTTTTTTTATTTCTTAGTGATATTATTGTTTTTTCAGACTATTATTAAATAACTGTGTAATAAGTTCTTTAATAATACAATAATTTTAGTGAACTCACCAAAAAGTAATACGCGTATTTAAGTAGTAATACACAAACAAACGTACATCGAGCCAATTGTTGGTGAAATATACTGACCAAAATGTCAATTTGTTTTGTCACCAGTAATAGAATAATTTCTTTAATGGAAGACATTTTAAAATAAGAAACGATTTTGAAAGAGACTACTCCTTTTTTTTTCTCTTCGATTCCTTTAGTATACATAACCTCTAAGGGACCAATGAATCTGAACGAATGTCAGAAAGGAACAGTGATATGTTCATATACCAGCCAGAACTTTCTGATTAAAGTCCAATTAGTCCTGATTACAATCCTTTCCAATTAGAAGTCCCAAAAGCCTTTTGACAGCTTCCCTTCTTCATGACGTATTCCCAATCTGTCTCATAATTAGTTTTTGATTGTTCCCATTTTACTTTCCACACCTCAGCGCAGTGGGTTTTAACGTATTAGTAAATTAGAGTTTTGTTATGAAATTATTTCCGAAGTGTACTTTCGATAAGGAGTTATTTGAAGGTATTTTACTCGTATTCTGGCGTGAATAATAATTTTTAACTATATTTTACAGCTACAAATATTTTCTCCACTTACATAATATATTTATAATCAATGTATTATTATGTCTTTAGTAGCTGCTTTAGTGATACTGCCTCAAAAATATTTGAATACCCAGAAAAAATTTCAATGGCGTAAAAAGTTAAAAACCTGTAGTATACACACAAATAGTTTAAATAAAGCTAGGAAAGTGTTTAATTCAGCCTATGGGTGACAGACTTAAACTACTGTCTTATGATTTTTAAATACTAAACTATTGTATATAATTTTTATTTTTTGTGTGGAAGAAGTTGAAAAGGAAATAAACATTAAATTCAAATCAATCAGCATTTTATTCAAACCTTTTAACTTAACTCTTCAAATCCATTTATTCAGAATCATAATTTATATTGTAGAGCCTTACAGTGTCAGACAATTTTCATACTAATTTTTTAGTTCAAGAAGAGACTAAAAATAGTTCCATTAAATTACAAAGAAATTTGGTCTTTTATTTTCGAAATTGGCGTGCAATTAACTTATAACTTAATATAACGGCGTTGTTTAACAAAAAAGTACGATAAATCCACGTATCACAATTAAATCCTGAATTTTAATTATCAGTGAAAACAAAAAGAAGGCAAGATGATCTAATTAGAGTAGAAACTGCTGGAAAACAAATTACGTTTCCAATTTTATACATACAAAACATTTTATCAGCATTCAGACTGACCTAATAGGTCATTTTCAATGTGCATTATGAAAGACTTCGTTAATTATCATATACAGTATAACACATAAACAGCAAACTTATCGGATTCACTGAAACATTCCTTTGATAATTTATTGGTACATAAGCTTTATTATTTTCTAAATAAAAAAAAAGGTTTAAGTTTATTCCACGTCATAAAGCACCCCAATTTTATCAAATAAAGCATGTAGTATATGGTATTCTGTCGTAAAAGAATACTAGTTGCACAGCACATCAATACTATAATAAGGGAATATCATACTACTACTAAATCATATTGTATCATTTTCAGGACCTTTTCCCGTTACTTCACTACCACTACTTTTTTTTATCGCAATTACGGTTAGGTTATGTTAGATCAGGTTATTTAAGGTTAGGTTGGATTAGATTAGAAGGCTACTAAAGTTGATCACAAACTGGTAAATCCAATGATTAATTGATTGATTGATAAGTAAGTGTAAGTTCTTGGAAAGAGATAAGATAAGGCCAGCGATATCGGATTCCTAGCTGATAAGGAATAAGAAAAACTAAAAAATTTTGTAGTAAAAAAAGTGGGCGTAAAACTAATTTTTAGAGCAACAGAATATTTATAAAGAGGTATAGTAGTGAGCTAACGGAAACAAATAAAGTAGTGGTAGTGTATTAACGGAAATTATCTACATTAATTATATTTATAATACTCAGTGAAAGAATAAACCCTACTGCATTTAATGAGTTAAAATATTATATTTACTGATATTACCAATTTTCATCTTAAGTACATAGTTATAGTTATAAACTCATGTTGTCTTCCTACAACAAAACATATTTGGGAGGCACAATAAACAATTATACAAAAAATCTGTGTTTGTTGGTGCGTTTTTCAAAGGAATATTGTGATATGTCATAACCGACTAACAAACAAGGGAAGTTAAACATTTATAAGAGCATTTCTATTCAATAATTAATATAATCATATGATTATTCATGATTATATTAATTATATAATCATTAATGATGTACTGTACACAATTTCATAATACGCAATATGTCACATGCTGCACGATAACGTCACAATATGAAACAAATGTTGAAGTTTGTACCTCACGTTTTTATCAAGTGATTTGATTTATCATCCAATAAACACACAGCTTCGCAATATACCTTTCAATCCTAACAGAATGATTATGATAAAAAAGGTCACTGTCTTATCTTTTTTAACATAATTATAACTCAAAGGATGTGAGTCCGGTGCGTCTGAAGTATAATGCTAGCTAGATTTAACTATGTTTGAAAATTTAGAAATAGCCAATTTATCCATACGTCGATAGTATATTTTCGTACATAAGTTAGTACAATTTAAAAAAAGTATTTAAATTATAAAACTACTATAAAAACTTTCTTTACATAGACTATAGAAGGCTAAAAATACACGACTAAACGTGTTGTTCTATGTATTCTTCTCCCTCATTTTAGGTCATTATAAAAACTTAAAATAATTACATAATTTGTTTGTTATATAAGTTTCTCAGTTTAAAAATCCTTAATACTGTCATAAGCTTAGTATTCGTCAAGGCAATTAGTAAACCCTAGGATAAGCTTGTTAGTGTAAATGCTGAATCTGGCTGGCCAATTTGGCTGCTCTGAAGCAACAATGTGGTTGCTTCGTGCTAATGCGTCTCTCAGCTTACATCTGCTAGAATATTATTCTAACTATTCACCATTCAACAAATACAACCAGTATAGCTGTTTTAATCAATTAATCATAATTATCACAGTTGAAATTGATATTTTTCTAGTATATTGGTTTAACTTATTTATAAGTGTTTATACATGAAATATAATATTTAAAAAAATAATATTTTTAATTAAAAACGCAAATACATTGGATTACGTTGACAGAACAGTTTAGTAAGTTTAATTATTTTGAGGATCAATAAATTGGAGCAGAAAACTCTAAATAAACCCCTAACTACCTGATTGAGTTTTCAGAGAACTTATTTAAAACGAGGCAGATTACATTATTTTTGACAATGATTTCAGGCTTAATTCATGATTATCATGATGAATGGCACAATAAAATTTATTCAACAACAAAACGGGCAATTTTATTACTCTGTTCATGAAGAAAACGTGAAATACTATCCAAAACAATGCCTTTTGCTAGGCAGGATGCTACTTCTATATTATAAAATAAATTTACAAATGACCAACATGATTTAAAAAGACTAGACTTCACTAAGAAAATCTTGGTTTTCAGTGTTTGAGCGCATCACTAGGCTATGTACATTATGTACAAACATTGTCGACGTTTCGGCCACAATACAGTAAGCCATCCTCAGGGGGAGAAGAACACTGTAACACAGAGCTCAACAAATTTTAGTGTGTATATTAGTCACAATGATCTCAAAACACTTGAAAATATCTCACGGTTAAACATTTAAAGTAATATTGCAAAAGGTAACTCAAATTTTAAGCAATCGTACATGAAAATCTCATATGTTATTTATTTATTTTTTATTACTTTCTTTACATTATCACCAACTAATACTTCGTTTAGTCTACACTTCAAATGACATTAAAATATTTTTGACAAATAAAGAAACAAATAAAATATATCTTTTCACAACATTTATTGAGATACAGGGGATACATTTTATAAATAAAACAAAGTAATTTTTTGTTTAATTGCATGTTTATTGTAGGTAAAGACTAAAGCTTTTCTTACAGGGACACGACACTGCGTCATTACTTGGACTGAAACTCTGAGTCAGGATAATTCCACGTTTGAAGTACTGGTGGTGACATTGTTCTTTATAGTTTTGCTATTTGTCATAACAAATAGGTTAATCATTGAAAATGAATTAAAAAATAAAGTATAATTACTCAATTATATATTTTTAATGTACAAACTATACACGGACAAATTCGAATAATGTTCTCAAATTTTACTTCTAAACACGTATTTTAGTTTTTTAGGTTATTAAATGGATTTACTAAAAAAAAGCATAAACAATTGAGATTATAGCTTGGTAAAGAATTTAAATTTTCCTACAAAAAATCCTTTAATATTTTCCCTTTTTAACCCTTATATTATTTTTATTAATAACAAGATTATTAAGGGAAAGCTTATATGTATATTAAAACATTAATAAACGTTTTGGAGAAAAAAGTGCTTCTCTATTTAACGTTTTTCAATTTTTGAAGAAGATACAAGTCAATACTAATCTTATTACTGCATCCATTTTATAAATGGAGGTATTTTATGTTTATTTTCAAGTAATATATAGTTATTATGGTTTTTGCAATTTTTAATTTTGTTCATAAAATTGTTAATATAACTTTATAAAGTTTGTAAATATTTTACCTCAGCCAAATTAACCACAAATATAATCAGCTTACCTGTACATTACATTAATTACATCACCCACCTACAAACACAAATATTTCCCGTTTATAAACCTGTTAAAGCGACTAATTACGATGCTGTAAGCCTGGGCTTAGCGATGCATTAAGCTTACGTATAATTCTACAGCCGTATTGGTGTTTGGTAATTATTAGGAGAACGTAAACTACCTTTATTGGGTTTTGTACATTGACATTTTAAGGCTGTTTGGTCAAAACAATTTTAGATTTTTTTCGATTTCAATGACTTTTTATCAGCTATAAAACTCCTCCCAAGTATTTTTTCATTAAAATTATGTTTATAGTTAAAAATACATCACCTTAAAGATGCGAATTTCGGCTTTCTTGGTACATGCAGAATTTAGAAACTATTTTCCCCATTATTCCCAAATTTTTAAAACAGACCCTCACAAGACTGGTCAGTTATTTTAAGCTACGTAGTTTTACTGCAAATTAGCAAATTTGATTTTAAATAATTAATGTTATATATTTGTTTTTATTTTATTAAGACGAGAAATACAATGTCGTGTTTGGCATCTTATCCTTTTTAATATCACACAATTTACAAAATTGATTACCTTTATATCCTCAACATGTGGTTCTACTTTTACCCGCATGTTATATTACAATGCAATTGCTACGCACGCGTACAGCAAGACGCAGCACCCGCACCCGCAGGATCGCGCTTAAACGACTTCCTGTAATTAACTAGACGGGTAGTGGGAGGGGTCGAGTGTCTGTGTGTGTGTGTCTCGCGTTCAGACGTACAGCCAGCGCTGCGAGCGGAATTCAGCTGTCCCTAATGCCGACTGAACCTCTTTAAATTACGTTTTATGATCAAAACATATTAACGCTTGCAGTCAACAATTGTACCAGGCATTAGTTTGTAAAAATGTAGCTATTTCAGTTACTCCATTGATTAATTTGTGATTACAAATTCGTGTTCATTATTCTTAATTCACAGGTTCTAAAATAATTTTTAGCACTTAATAAATCTACCAGTAAGTTTATACTAACATTTTCATTTTATAGTTACATTTAATTACTTTAACAATATTATTTTATTTACTTTTTTAAATGTTTGAACACCAGCTTTGATTATTAGGGTTTAAATCAGCTTCTTGTACTTCCGATTTAAAATAATGAACCTTGATGCATTATACAATTTTTGATGCAAAATAAAAAGAGATAATTACATTTAAATATTGACATTTTAACCTTTTAATTGAAATGTTTTATGGGACATTATGTAACCTTTTGGACATGGTTTGGAAGGTTGTAATAAAATCCATAAAATAATTTTAGATACATAAAACGATATTAACAATATGTCATATAATTAAACGCTGATATGACTACTAGTTTCCTATTATAAAAGCATTTAAAAATAATGTAAATAATTGGGACTTACATACAGGGTGTCCAGATT
The DNA here is from genome assembly GCA_035578905.1 of Stictocephala bisonia. Taxonomy (NCBI): domain Eukaryota; kingdom Metazoa; phylum Arthropoda; class Insecta; order Hemiptera; family Membracidae; genus Stictocephala; species Stictocephala bisonia. Next base: position 333,952 of record JAQJVL010000788.1, read on the forward strand.
TAACTATCGCATATTTCAGAGTATTATTTGTCAGGTCAATACAAGTAATTAATGCTATATAACGTGCCCTATCTTGATTCGTTTTCTGTCTGTGTGTCTAAATATGTTTTTTACAAAACGTTTAATTTATCACTTGACTAAAACTACTCAATTTTTTTACGAAAGCATACTTTAAGACTATAAATTTTATGTAAAAATATTGAATGTGTAGGGTTTCAGCTTCCAAATGGCGGCTGTCTAAAAATGCCAAAGTCAAATATAAAAAAAGCTACAAATTTTACAAAAAAAGTTTATATTCAATATTTGTAGACTATGTTATTCGAAACGATATGCCAATCTAAAAGATCGGTTGATAAATAACAGAGAAAACTTATTTTGTGTGACTAAAAGCATTATTATTTGCATTTTTTTACGGAAGGTGTAAAAACTTTATTATCACAAGCGTTCCACACTCTGATAAGGAAGATGTTGTGGAGTGTGTCGTTCAGCTCTTATCAGCAATGCATATAAACATGAAGAAGGAAGACTTCAATGCTCATCGTCTTCCGTATAATAAAAATCCCTCACCAATCATTGTACAATGTACTACAAGAGTAACACGAGATACTATTGTAAGAAACGCTAGAAAACTTCGGCATACGCTTTGTCTGATTAGTATCTCTCACCCAGACCGAGCCATCTACTTCAACGACCACCTTACGCCTTACTTCTCCAGTCTGATGGCTAAGGCCAACCAGATTAAGATAACGAAAGGTTTATCTGGATGGACGGAGGCATGATTATGCTTAAAAAAGATAACATGTCTAGAGCTTTTCAAATTGTAAAACAAGAAGATTTTGACAACATTGTTAAATTTATAGACTACTTGAAATCAGAGTAGTTTTAAGGATCTACACTCCAATTACAAATATAATAAGATATGTTTTATATAATCATGAAAACTTCTTCTTTTTTTTATTTATGTTTATTGATTTATAATTTTTCTGAAGATTTATAAAAATTGATCAAGAACCACTATTAGAATTAAATTTAGAGGGGAACTGTTTAAACTTTACAGGATGGAATGATGTAAATTGTTTTTTTTTTCATACTAAAGTACAACAAAATGTATTATGAGTTCTGTGTAACAACATAAGAAGTCTGCAAAAGTAATGGGATAGTTTAATAGCTTATTTAAATGCTATTATTAAACACATAGATTTGGAAGTTTTGTCAGATATAAGTCTGACAGAGGAAGAAGCTTAGGTACATGGTATCAAAACTTATTTCAAATGTAGGCTTACTGACCAAGGAGGAGGTATTTTCATTTTATACAAAACCAATTTGCAATTGGAAATATTATATTTATGTAATAATATTAATTAAATGGAAATGTTTGTGTTCCAGTTACTATACCAAAGTAAGAAAATAATTGTTGCAGCTAGTTATAGACCACCAAATTTAAATGTCAATTACTTTAATGATGATTTAGAGAGTATATTGTTTAGTGACCAAATTAAAAAACAAAAGAATATCATAATGCTGGGTGACATTAATTTATGCTATCTTAATGGTACGTATGGTTCAGATACTTAGCTCAATGTTCTTTACACATATGAATCAGTTAATGCTATTATTAGGCCAACAAGGGCCGAGATTTATAACAACAACATAGTGGAATATTGTATGGACCATATAAATATTAAGGCTACTGGAACACGATTATAAAACATTTATAATAGAGGATAAGCTGAGTGGGTATTGTTCGAGATAATAATCATTTGAACAATGAAAATAATAATACTGTTGTGAAGGAAACAATTAGATCAAAAAAGATTAATGAAGCCATTCAACATGAAAACTGGTGGCCTCTTTTTTTATCCTAGTTTGTTGTACAATACAATGGTCGATAGATTTAAGTATATTTATGAAAAATTAAAAGTGGAATATTTTGTCATAGTTAGAGAACTGAGAAACACATGAATTACAAATGGCATAAAAGTATTAATAGATCATAAGAATTATTTGTGGAAGCAGTTAAAAAGAGATGAATATAATTTACAATTAATACAAATATATAGACAGGCAAAAAATAATTTAAAAATTAAAATTATAAAAGAAAAATGACTTCTACCATAATATACTATCAAAAAATGTAAGAAATCCCAAACAAACGTGGGATATAATAAATGAGGTAATAAATAAAAAGAATAGATCAACAATTTTCGAATCTACTAAAAATAATTTGTCATTAAAGAGGACATTGATATAAAAAGACTTTCTAATATATTTAATGATCATTTTAAATATGCAGTTCATGATTTAAATTCAAGAATGGATTAAGATCTTTTGACATGAGTAATTGTTTTCTAGATGATAATTATCAAATAGGGAAGTACACTAGTTCATTATTGTTTTACTTTTTTTGATTTTTTTCACAACCTATAAATGAACATGTACTTTATGTAGCTTTAAGGAAAATAAATATCAACTCTTCTGCTGGCCCTAAACCACCAGACATAAAAAACAATATGAATTTTTTGAAGCTAGTTTTGATACCTATAATTGAAACGATTTTTTCTACTGGTAGAATTCCTAAAAATATAAAAATAACACATGTTATGAAGGTCGATTAAAGCCTTAAGATTATTTAGATATTGTTGTTTTGTTCCATTGTTATTGTTGAGTTCATGTTTTTGTTACTTTCTGTTATTTAGATTAGTTTTTAGTCTTGCTATAGATCAAGGACTTTAGAAATTGTTGTGTTGTTAGATAGTTGTGATGTGTACCTAATTATTTATTTATTTGTTTTTTGCAAATTGATGCCATTTGTAATTTGTGTCCCCCCTTCGTTAATACTTTATAAATACCATTTTGAGCACCTTAGCTCTACATTAATTGCCTCATAATAACCTTTTATTATTTTAGTTTGGTTTATATAAATTGTCCTGTTTATTTTTTTTCTCGTAATTATTATTTTTAATATTGTTACTATTATAATTTTATATTACTAAAGCTTATACTAGTTAAATTGAATTCTACAAGTATGCGTTAGGGGTTTATATTGTTCTTAACATATTTTTCATGTATTACCATATTTGTACTATGTATTAACATAGTTGCTCTCTCAATTAGCACACTATGCTAGAGAGAAGTATTTAATAAGCTGCATGTTATTCTGTATAAAAGTAAAAGAAAAATGAGTAAATTATAGAAATGATCTGAGTACCCAGATAACAATGCTTTCAGTGACAAAAAAATACGTCTTCTCTCTTATTTTATACCAATTTTTTAAAATTGGAATATCGCTGAATTTTGCACAACGTATTCAACAAATATTGTATCTTAAACTTTTTTGGTTAACTTTGCAGTTTATTATTTTTTTTTTGACTCTGAAATAATTCAACAGCCATCATTTTGAAATTAGTAAACATGGATAGTCATCATTTTTACATAAAATGTATCTTTTAAAAATAAAAATTCATACGAAAATTAAGTATTGTAAGTCACACGGTTTTTGAGATATTCAAATTTTTGTAAAAAATACATACAGACTTATAGATAGAAAACGAATCCAGATAGGACATATATTACATGACATTCTTTGCTTGTAATGACCTACCAAACAATCCTGTAAAATAAAATAAAATTGTTGGAAATAATTATTATGCATCCAAATAATCAAAATTCCCAAGGAGCTTGAGAGTTGGAAAGACCTTGCTTCCTCCTTCATTATTTATGAGAATGCTTTGCATAAAATATTAGTTTCCTCTGTCTCAAGTACATAAAAATTGAACAGGCTACTCTCCAGCTATGTACTTAGTATTTACCTTCATAAATTTTGTTATTGTACTAAAACAGCTTTTTGATAGTGATTATATTAATGATTACATAATTTGTTCAAATTATATAATTTACAATAAAACCAATATATTTTTAATTTTTAACTAGGCCTTTCGCCAGCAAAGCTGGCATCATCAGGCAACACAACTTTATTTGTAAACAAACAAGACAATAATTAGTTCTGAAAACAGATGTAAATAATTTAAAGAATATAAGTATAAATATATTGTAAATAATGTATCGTGTGTATATATATATCAGAGTGTATAATTTTTAATAAAATAAGTTGATAATAAACAAGAATTTTGAATAGGTCCATTTTCATTGTTCATTAAAGATGAATTACTTTTGTTTATAAAATATGTTTCCCAGGCATTTAAGTATTTAGAAGATGAAACTGATTTGATTATTTTTGAATTTTCTTTGCTAATATTGTGATTTGTTGTCAAACAATGTCTAGCAACTGCTGACTTTTCTTCTCTGTTAAATTTAATGTGTGAAAAATGTTCTTTGAATCTAATTTTTAAATTTCTTTTGGTTTGTCCTATGTATTTTTCTTCGCAGTTATCACAGTTAATTTCATAGATTCCTGATAGATTTTCATTTTTAATTTTGTCTTTAGGGTTTGCTGGCGAAAGGCCTAGTTAAAAATTAAAAATATATTGGTTTTATTGTAAATTATATAATTTGAACATTTTATTAAGTGACCAATATCAACTCTCAACTTCACTACTGATTACATAATTAATTACGGTATTTGGTTGTATATCAATATACTTAACTGCATTTCGACAACATTAGAATAGACAATTCGGACCTTTTCCGTTAATTTACTACCCCTACTTTGGTTAGTTTACGTTATGTTTTGTTAAGTTATGTTAGGTTTAGTTATGTTATGTTAGGTTTGGTTAGTTTTAGTTATGCTATGTTAGGTTTGATTTGGTTAGGTTAAGCTAGGTTTTAGTTAGGTTATGTTAGCTTTGCTTAGTTTACGTTTTGTTTTGTTAAGTTATGTTAGGTTTAGTTATGTTAGGTTTGATTTGGTTAGGTTAAGCTAGGTTTTAGTTAGGTTATGTTAGCTTTGGTTAGTGTACGTTCTGTTTTGTTAAGTTATGTTAGGTTTAGTTATGTTAGGTTTGATTTGGTTAGGTTATGCTAGGTTTTAGTTAGGTTATGTTAGCTTTGGTTAGTTTACGTTATGTTTTGTTAAGTTATGTTAGGTTTAGCTATGTTATGTTAGTTTGGTTAGTTTTAGTTATGCTATGTTAGGTTTGATTTGGTTAGGTTATGCTAGGTTTTAGTTAGGTTATGTTAGCTTTGGTTAGTTTACGTTTTGTTTTGTTAAGTTATGTTAGGTTTAGCTATGTTATGTTAGTTTGGTTAGTTTTAGTTATGCTATGTTAGGTTTGATTTGGTTAGGTTATGCTAGGTTTTAGTTAGGTTATGTTAGCTTTGGTTAGTTTACGTTATGTTTTGTTAAGTTATGTTAGGTTTAGTTATGTTATGGTAGGTTTGGTTAGTTTTAGTTATGCTATGTTAGGTTTGATTTGGTTAGGTTATGCTAGGTTTTAGTTATGTTATGTTAGCTTTGGTTAGTTTACGTTATGTTTTGTTAAGTTATGTTAGGTTTAGCTATGTTATGTTAGGTTTGGTTAGTTTTAGTTATGCTATGTTAGGTTTGATTTGGTTAGGTTATGCTAGGTTTTAGTTAGGTTATGTTACCTTTAGTTAGTTTACTTTATGTTTTGTTAAGTTATGTTAGGTTTAGCTATGTTATGTTAGGTTTGGTTAGTTTTAGTTATGCTATGTTAGGTTTGATTTGGTTAGGTTATGCTAGGTTTTAGTTAGGTTATGTTAGCTTTGGTTAGTTTACGTTATGTTTTGTTAAGTTATGTTAGGTTTAGCTATGTTATGTTAGGTTTGGTTAGTTTTAGTTATGCTATGTTAGGTTAGATTTGGTTAGGTTATGCTAGGTTTTAGTTAGGTTATGTTAGCTTTGGTTAGTTTACGTTATGTTTTGTTAGGTTTTGTTATGTTATGTTAAGTTTGGTTAGTTTTAGTTATGCTATGTTAGGTTTGATTTGGTTAGGTTATGCTAGGTTTTAGTTAGGTTATGTTAGCTTTGGTTAGTTTACGTTATGTTTTGTTAAGTTATGTTAGGTTTAGTTATGTTATGTTAGGTTTGGTTTGGTTATTTTATATTAACATAAGTTATGGTTATGGTAGTGAATTAACGGAAGATCCAACAATTAGATAGTAGACTAAAGTGAGAATATTTATTGAAAACTATCTCAATATTCAGTTTATCCACCATGCCGATAGTTCTGGAGAAACAAAGTGCAAAAGTTGTTGATGTATTACCGACTGAAGTCAAAGTAGACCATAAAGTTTTATTTCAGAGTCGATAAATATCTCCTAACTTGAAACTAGTTCACTAATCTCGTGGGATTATGAATGATGATGCTGCTGGGTAAAATACGACTGACATTTTAAGGGAATAAATACATAACTCTATAGAGACCCAATTTACTTGAAACAATTTCAATTTGAAAGTAAAGTTTCCTTTTGGAATATTAAACCCTCATTAGGTCAAAAGACGATGGGTAAGTAAAAGATACCTATTATAAATATAAAAAAAATGTTACAACAATATTTTTTCTAACCTGTCACCTGTAATAAGATAGACTTTTTCGATCAAATACTGTTTCGTATCACTTAATTTGTAATATCGTCATTACTAGTTCTAAGATTGACTTTTTAAGATAGCGTCTGAACCGCTGTTTCGTCTTCTCTTTAGATGCATAAAAAATGAACAACTAAAGATATTTGAAAAGAATTTTTATGAACTCAATAAAATTACTACAGTTAAAATTAAAATGGCAGTGCTAATATTATAAAGTCATATTTTATCATTTTAAATCACACACATTTTTTACTAAGTTTACAATATTTTCTTATGTTTATGCATGTTAATAAACTAAACATGTTTTTACATAAATTATTTGATGTAAGAAGAAAAAAATAACGTACCAGTAATAGTAATTAAAATGATAATTGTTAATCTAAGGTTCAATCGTGTGTGAAGATCATTATATCATTAGTAACCTGATTAAAGTAAAAACAATAGGATTACAAATTGAAAAGAGACTAAACACAGTACGATAATACATTGTAATTTTATTGTAAACCTTAACGTACTACTTTCCAATTGAGTAGATCAAATTTCTCACCAAATACTAGCTGGGCCGTAGCGTGGAAATGTTTTTATGGATGAAAAAAGTTGCTTAATTTAGATCCATCAATACTTGTGAGTGGGATGTACCTCTCCTGTAGGGAGTGAACATTGTTGAATATCGGTTCCGAACTGGAGTGGGGAGATATAACTATTGAAAATACAAATGGGGATTGAGAGTAGATCGATCAGTCTTGTGATTGCGGGGAGTCATCCAAACAATGGATCACATAATTACAGAGTGTCCCTTGCACTGTTTTACGGAGGGATTGGCTAGCATAAATAGAATCAGTGAGGCAGGTTTTAAATGGCTTGATGGATTGGAGATCACCTGTTATTTATCCATTAATTTTATTATAATCTATTTACTTTAGGAGTTTTTTACAAGTATAAAACACAGTTTTTATATAATTTTAAATTTAAAAAGTGGTAGTTGACAAAAAAACAAACGCTATATATATAGTAGGTTTAGTTAATATGTGAAAAAGTCGCTGCACACAAGTTACGCAAGATGAGAGATTTACGTACTTTTCACTGACAACAGATGGAGGCAAAGTAGTTTAATATACCAAAGTTGTACATATAGCTTACATTGGGAGGTAGTGGATTGTCAATTACATTGTATTACCTAGATATTACGTCAAGTATTTAACAACAAACAAAACATTTCACCAATTGGAAACTTTAAATACTACAAAAACGATTGCTTAGGCCTATCTTTTCAAGGAATCTTTTCAAGTTTGATTACCTGTAGTTTCTTAACGTTTAGTTAAAATAACTTTTAGCCTACAAAACCTACGGAGTTAATGAAACTGTTTGGTGCCATGTACAGTAACACATTACTACTGGTAGTGTTTTGAAAAAAATTGATTTTACAAACTCATTTATAATATAAGTTTCAAATGTTAAAGTATATTATGTACATATCAACAACTCCACTCCAATACTCAATGCTTCTCTATAGTAGTGGACGATATAAATTGACTCACATTTATTTATCGTTTTAATTTTACATAACTTCTTCATATTTTATCAATGTATAATACATACAATTTAACTATTCATTACACATACTTTACAATATACAATACAATACATATCCATTACAAATTAATCTTCAACAAAATTATTCTAATAATGAATAATTATTTAGTTTTTAACGAAATATTTCTAAATAAATTGTTATTAGGACTGCATTTTATGAATTTATTTTATATTTATTTTACAAAACTGGACAGAAAAAAATTTACTAATACTTATTGAAAACTATGTGAAGAGCTAAATAATGTGAGTACTTATCACATTGTTTTTTTTTTTTTTTTTTTTTTATAAACAATGAAACTTAGCCATCTATACAAACAATCCCGGAAAAAAGAAATTACTTCTAATTTTTTATAGCATTTATCATTTTAAATTTTCATTATCATATTTTGTTTAAGTATTTTTTCTTATATAAAACCATACACTACACTCTTTTGACAAGAGGTTTTGTATCTTATCTATTGTAGAAAATCCAGTTCAACGTTACAAAGCGTTAAGAATTCAAGTTATTTAACTCCATTGTGACCAAATTTTTATCAAATACAAACAAACATTTGGAACTTTTCCGTTAATTCATTACCACTACTTTATCCATTACCTCACTACAAATACTTTTTCAATTACCTCAATACTACTACTTTTTTTAATCACAATCACCGTAAGGTTAGGTTATGTTAGGTGGCTACTAAAGTTGATTAAAAACTGGTAAATCCAACGATTGACTTACCACCGAATGTGAGTAAGTCAATCCGTGTGTAAGTTCTTGGTAAGCGATAAGATAAGGCTAGCGATATCGGATTCCTAGCCGATAAGGAATACCACAGTTATCGTAAAAATGATTGGGGAACAGTTTATAGTGCAATAGAATATTTATCAAGCCATAGTGAATTAATAGTAAAGACCAAACAAGTTTTTCAGTTTGACAAAATAAATCTAAAATAAATAAATATATGTCCTGTTTAGATGGATTATATTTAATGAACATTTTTTACGTAGATATAATTTTCAACTGTTTAGTCAAAGATTCATCATATGGACGATCCTGTTGAAGATCATATATTAAATTATTCTTTTCATTAATTCCCACTGTTGTATTAATAAAGATAATATTTTAAGATCATATAATAACTTTCTATTTTAAATAACGTAGAACACCTGTTGATTGACTGGCTTATTTTTAATGACTAACTTTTTGTAATTTTAGCAACCAAGTATATTTATCTAAAATACTTTACAAAATTCCGAAGAAAATCAATTACAAATTTAATTCGATCAATATTTGATTATAGTATTTTGTCAAAATATACAGCGTTGCTTTAATGGCAGAAGGAATTATCGACAAATCCGCTTAAAACTTCAACGTCAGGTATCGGAAAATCTTAAATTAGGTTAGCGAAAACAGTGAAAGCAATAATCATTACAAGAAGAAGACTTGGAATATTTTATTGTGACGGGCAACACAAGATACTGAAGTAAAAAAAGTTAGTAAAATATATTTAATTTCATTACATGTTCGAAATGAGGTTGTATTTAAATATGAATTCTCTGAAGGGGTGAGATATCAGACTGTCCAGCCAAGTATTGCTCACCCTTTTAAAGAGCCTACTAAGAAATAATTAAAGAGAGGAAGTGCTATGAACAAACAAATGTTACTCTCTGGAATTCTGTGCCAGCTCCGGATTGCATTACATTTTTTATGCACTTGAAAGTTTCACTTTCATTTGTTTACACGCCAGGAAAACTTCAACTTGCCGATATATGAAAATAGTAGTGCTTTCTAACAAATATTAGGGATACAATATTCATGTTGTAATAATTTTTTTACACAAAAATCTCGTACATTATTTAGATACAGGGATTACTGCCATCCACACATACAATTTTTAAGTCTTTCATAATAGATTAGTAATAATTTCATCTTGCATTTTAAAAAAAGGTTTTGTACATAATTACTTTGAGTCAAGGGAAAACAGTGCAAGCTCAACATAGCTTATAAAATCAAATCACATGGGATACTAAGCTATTATTGGCCAATGAGAATACAACCAAACTCATTTATTACAACCCAACTCATATTAAACTTGCATACATATAAGTAAAAATGTCATATATGATTTAAATTCAAAAAAATATAAAATACACTAATTACATTAGGTTCTTTCAGCACATATTATGGAGTTAGCTTTTCCCATAATATTTTGTCAAATATATTCCGTTCTATCACTTTCCACAACGACCTAAGTTATTTTATAAAACATTAAAAAATTATCCCTTCTCCTGAAGTATGAAATGAATACAAAGAGAATTTTACACTAACTCAGGGTCTACAGTCCGTGTAGATTAGGGAACCTGTCACCCCCCCCCCCCCAAGGCTTGTCTCGTTTATGATGTTAAATTGTTTAGCTCAGGTTAGTATTATCTTAAAACAGAGGAGCTAGGGTTGGAACATAAATTATTACATGAGTTTATGAGAACATGATTGATATCATAGCTTAATCATTATTTTTTATAGAAATAATAATAACTAAATTCAATAACCATATTTCAACTACTAAGCTATAGTTGAAAGTATTAAGAACTGTTAATGATGATATAAAAAAAGGAAACCCCTTTTGTAAGTTTACATTTATAAGAGAGTTTAACAGCTCATGAAATTGTAAATGTAAATGGTAACTTTTAAAAATCAACAACATTGCTATAGAAGTCACGCCGATTGTGGAACTCATCAATTATCTAAAGCTAAACATGCCACAAGGTGTGTCACCTGTATATTTGATGGATGGATGTTGGCACAATGTTTACTTTCATGTTAGGTAATTATGCCAAGTATTGATTCCCTGCTGGCTTTGGTAAATGACATCATGAGGTCATACTAATATTTTCCAATTAACTGAAACAACAGGTCTATAATTACCACTTTCAGTGGTCATTTCGACATTTTATGTGAAATTTAGGGTTTTCCTCATTGTGGAGTGATGTGCGAAATCCAAGCCAGAAGATTAAAAATATCAAAACTATAACAATGTAATATATACAGGGTATTCCACCCTGTAAGCTGCCATTGGGATCTTATAAACTATAAAGCTGACAATGAACTCTAAATGGGGAACATTACCTTGCTTTAGGGAAGGTATAAAATCATGTACGTTATGGAACATTTTTCAAAATGGCCACCATTTCCCAATATGATAGCCTTTAATTATTATGAGAATTGTCATGGAGTTTACAAACAATGAAACATTTGACATGATTGAGAGTATTTTATAAGTAACAAAAATTTAAGTGCAGCATATCAAGACGACACTAATCCTAATAGACATGCCCTAAAACAACGATATTAAAAATCTTTATTATAAAAAGAAAACCATAAAAATGTATTACGTTAGGTTATGCAGAATTATTGACACAGTGTACATTAATTGTTGATATACCGAAAATTTATAGGTTGGTAATTATGGTTTATGTTCCAGAAGTGGTATAATTTTAAATAACAGTAATAATAGTAGTATTGGTAATACTGGTCTACCAACCCTCTTATTGGCCTAGTATATTTTAAATTTTGGGCTATATGCACTCGTATACAGTTGAATAAATAAAAATTACCCAACTATAAAAAAGTCTCAAAATCATATTAACTATCTAAAACAAAACATTTATTGGGATTCCATTAGATAAAATTTAGTTGACCTTTATATTGGGAAATTATCTCATTTTTGAAAATCATTACACACTTCTTTAATCCTTTCACAAGCAAGGGAATGTTCACCATTTAAAGTTTGTTGTCTGATTTATAGTTTATAATATAAAAAATACTCTTTATATATAAATTATAATTCCAATTTTAACTAGAGATACCAGTATTTATAACGAGTACCTCATTTAGCTAAATAATAAAAATGAGGAATTTTTGTTTAAATTTAAGTTTGGTAACAGAACAAAAGTAACAATAAAGCAGAGTTCACCAGTGTTTCCATTTTGTGTATGGCTTGAAAAATGGTCTGCATCCGTGCGTTACTTTATTCAATGACTTAAGTTCCAGCTATTGAAAATACCCTTTTTTCGTTTGAAAATAACTGCAAAATGTTATACCTTCCTCTAGTTACAAAATACAAAAATAATCTATAAGTGTCTTTATTGTTTTAAAACAACTTCACAATCACACTTGACATATTTAAAAATATATGTGGAGGAATTAAAAGGCATTTCCAATCAAAAAAAGATTAGTTATTTAATTGAGAAAATGACATAACACATTAAGAAATGCTCATATGAATTAAGTTGAAAATGACATGACAACATTTCATCAGTATTGGTCACTGTATGAAAAAATATTTTAAATGACTGTGCTAAACATGATAAAAAAAAAGAGATTAAAAATACACAATTAAACGTTTGAACACCTCTAATATCTAATGTAATCTTCATATATTTGTAATATTTATATATCTGTTTAGTTTTCTTACCCGGCAATTCAAATCAGAACTCATTGAGGCTATTGCACAACTAATAAGCAAAAAGAGTCAACTATGATGTATTATACGACCCTGCCTACGATAAATAGAGAGGTTCATGTACAGAGTAATTTATGAGAATCTCAAACACTTTTCTAGCGCACTCTACTAGCACAAATATGAATGTAATGTTATACAAACATAGGTCCGAAAATGCTCCCTTAGCGAGTTACGGCTATCAAAGGATATCAGCATGATTCCTGAGTAAAGAGAGTAATTAATACATACTGAAATTATGAAAAAGTAAATTAAGTGAACAATTTGTTTGAATCGCATGTGTTTTAACCTGGAAAAACGATTAAAATTGGTTTCAGAACTGTACATTCAGTATTTTTGTAGCAATTTAAGATTAAATGCAAGACATTTATGTGTGAAATCCACATTTTTAAGTTTGATGCTCAATAACTTTGTTAACTAATGGTAAATAAATACATACAATCCTCGAACGTAGATGGTAGAGAATGTATTTATGAGAAAACTATGTAAGGTAAGCCAAAAATAAAAACAGAAATAATTACAACTATGCAGTTTTACTTAGTACAAAATATTACTTATTAAAAACAAATCGATTGGGCCAAGGAAACTCACGTATTTTTTTATAATAGACCCTCGAAAATGGGGCCATAATTGTTAATAATTTTGAAGCATTTGTGGATCCTGCTAAACTGTCCTTTATTTCGTTCGCTAGCTACTTGAGACGTGGTATTGGTCTTTTCATGATTAATTGTTGCAAATTTACTTACTATTTTAATAAAATGTTATGTATATTTTTAATAGAGAATTATTTGTAGGTTTATTGCATGTAGACATTTGTAGGTACAATTACATGTGAAAAATATGTTTCACATATATTTGTAATACCATAATTATTGTAAAAAAATTATAGTTTTTCTCTCAATTAGCCTTGAGCTAGAGAGATACATATAAACTGCTTGTACAAATTGTAATTTTTCGCAAGTAATAAATATATTTGAGTTTGAATTTGAATTATAATATATATATTAAAACGTGCACGCTTAAACTTCACTTAAGTAGGAAGAAAACTAAATAGATTGTATTGATAGAAGTTATTGATTATTTTGTTAAGTCATATGTATTAATTATGGTACAAACCTAATTAATAGAACCTAATTAATAAGAAAATGGAAGTATTTCCAAATATGCTCATTGTGAAACATCCATATAATATGATCTTTGTAACTTCGTAAATTGAAAACTAACTTATACATGTTTGAATATATGAAATATAATATAATATGAGTAAGTAATTTAATAATAATTATTAAAATTTAATTTTCTTATAACTTTAAGCTACTTATTTAACAAGTATATATTGCTACTTATTGAACTCATGAGTTCTATTTTGATTTTTTAATATACTGCTTTTATTAAAAGAGAAAAACTGACATTTAATAACAACAAGGCAGTATATTTTATCTGTAAACAAACGCTCCGTTTATCTGTAAACAAACAAACGAACTTAAATAGTTCTTTAAGACTTCAAAAGTATTATGTTACTTTTATTATTACAATCTTAAAATTTACCTTAGTTATTACTTTTAAAAGGTTTAGTATTCAGTTATGTTCCTCCCAAATTTGACCAGTAAAAATAATAGAACTGTCTAGATTTTTCATCATTTACTCAAATTATACAATTTCCTTTCAAAGTACATTTAAATTGACAAAGTACATTCGATTTCCAAGTAACAACTGTGGCTGAGCTGTGGACTGAAAATGATCATTTGTCATGGAACTGGGCTTCGTGGTTAATTTCATTTTGATGGGAAATAAATGGACTGAGTAAATAAAGAAACTTCCAAACTTGTTACAATTGCTTAGAGATTCCGTTATTTGTGCTTTCCGTTTTTAAATTTGTCTCTATATATAACCTAAAGCTAAGAAAAGTCTAAAATTTTAAATACTTTTATGATAAGTTTATAATTTTATATAATATAAGTATATTATTGTTAAAAGAAATGCTTTATTGCAAGAAACCAATCTCCATTGTATATAGCAGAAGAGCTATGGTATCAAATATAACAATGAAATTACAACACTTAATACTAAGTAAGTGTTTTAACATTTGGTTTTATTTATTTATTTTTTAAAAGATAAATAATCCATTATTAGCTCCTATCTGTAAAATAATGTTGATTCATTACTATTATCTTTTCAGAAAATAAACACTGACATATATAAATAAATGTACAGTTTATTATTATGAACAAAATATTTAATTATAGTTTAATATTTTGTAAAAAAAATCAAGTCTACTAAAGTGACAAATACTAGTATCGAGAACTTATTGTGAATGGTATAAAATATTGCTAATATTTTATTGTAGTAGAAGGAGGTTTACGTGAAATAAATGTGTTAAAGGTAGAGAAAGAGTTAAAAATCAACTATACAGTATAATTTAATTTACCCGCTAAGTAAATTGGTTTTAATTTAATATTTATTAATATATTCAGTTACTAAATTAAAGAAATAACTACTTAATATTGAAAAATTCAAGACAACGAATTGAATTGAATCTAATTGTATGAATAAAACTTTGACATAATAGAATTCTGAATAGTAGAACTTCATCAAAGTACTTATTACTTCAAAGCACTATTAATAAATTCATCAAATCGTATATACATTAAATTGGTTATTTCACAGTTCCACAGATAATGTTTCTGTTTTGTCTTGTACTTAACGTGTTATGCACAGTTCATATCAGAATCGCACATTCTTCTGAAGTGCGTAAAACTGTAATTGAGAGAATCTAAATTCAAAATTGAAAATGTAAATAATTTCAAAATCTTAGTAAGAGGAATGAAAACACCTCAACAGACATTAGGAGTGAAATAAATTAAATTTATTGTAATACAAAAATTAATGATGGGCTAAGTTTAGAAGGTACATTTTATTGTAGAAGGTCGCATATTTTATTATTAATGGTTCCTCATAAAAAAAGTTGTGTCATTTTTATTAGCTCTCTAGAAAATGTATAGCTGTTTACTATTTACAAATAAATTCATCCTAGTTTGTTCAGTTGTGTATAATTGTGAATTGTATTTGAACTTATTTTACTAGAATATATTTTCAACAATGTATTTTATGAATACCAACAATGATAGGTCTTGTAAGCTCCCTTGAAATACACTATTCCGATGCAAAAACGTATGTAAGCCTAATTCATTGCTAAGCCCTGGCTTACTGACTCTCATTTGCCGCTCTTTGCGGCTTTTATTATGCCAGTGAAAGCTTCTATTCAACTTTGGAAAAATAACAGTTTTCGATTTTTTATACTAGAAAAATAGGGTTTTTTCATTGACAAATGTTATGAAAAGATTTAATGAATATATATCCATTATAAAAGAAAAATCCTACACGTTTACATTATAAACAAAAAGAAAATGTACTAATTATCATTTAACTAGCATTTTTATTAGTTAGTTAATAACAATGTATTAATTAATAGGGGTATTGTTTTTATAAAACACCTGATTGGAACTTTATGAGCGCGATTTGTGAATATTTTTATATTAATTTGTTTTTAAATATCGCATATATGAAATATAAGAATATTAAATGCTTTGACGATTGTTCTGTATTTTAAGGACTCAAACTGTTATTAAATTAATTATTCTCATTAGATTATAAATACAAGTTTTTCGAGTATAATAATATATTGATTTGTAAAAATATCAAAGTTACAATTTATAGGTGGTGTTGAAATAAAAAATAAAAAAAACCTCTTAGACGCACTCTGTTTAACGTTGGGAGTGTTTTTATTTTGAAAATTTAACGTGCTTTTACAAAACCCTTCTTGCCCTAACATACACGAATATCTAAGTTGAACAAATTATTAAATTAAATATGAAATTAGGACTGTATAATGTATTAAAACACGACAGTAAAAATGGCCTATCACAGTACTAATCAGATTCAATATTTACAATGGAGAGTTTACCCAAAGGGATGTTTGTTATCCTACTGCAGTGTTATATTCCCAGTCGTATGAGAGTGCTCCATCCCAAGTAGTAGAACAATCATCAGAATAGTTTACCCCAAGGGATGCTTGTTATCCTACTGCAGTGTTATATTCCCAGTCGTATGAGAGTGCTCCATCCTAAGTAGTAGAACAATCATCAGAATAGTTTACCCCAAGGGATGTTTGATATCCTACTGCAGTGTTATATTCCCAGTCGTATGAGAGTGCTCCATCCCAAGTAGTAGAACAATCATCAGAATAGTTTACCCCAAGGGATGTTTGTTATCCTACTGCAGTGTTATATTCCCAGTCGTATGAGAGTGCTCCATCCCAAGTAGTAGAACAATCATCAGAATAGTTTACCCCAAGGGATGCTTGTTATCCTACTGCAGTGTTATATTCCCAGTTGTATGAGAGTGCTCCATCCCAAGTAGTAGAACAATCATCAGAATAGTTTACCCCAAGGGATGCTTGTTATCCTACTGCAGTGTTATATTCCCAGTCGTATGAGAGTGCTCCATCCCAAGTAGTAGAATAATCATCAGAATAGTTTACCCCAAGGGATGCTTGTTATCCTACTGCAGTGTTATATTCCCAGTCGTATGAGAGTGCTCCATCCCAAGTAGTAGAACAATCATCAGAATAGTTTACCCCAAGGGATGCTTGTTATCCTACTGCAGTGTTATATTCCCAGTCGTATGAGAGTGCTCCATCCCAAGTAGTAGAACAATCATCAGAATAGTTTACCCCAAGGGATGCTTGTTATCCTACTGCAGTGTTATATTCACAGTCGTATGAGAGTGCTCCATCCCAAGTAGTAGAACAATCATCAGAATAGTTTACCCCAAGGGATGCTTGTTATCCTACTGCAGTGTTATATTCCCAGTCGTATGAGAGTGCTCCATCCCAAGTAGTAGAACAATCATCAGAATAGTTTACCCCAAGGGATGCTTGTTATCCTACTGCAGTGTTATATTCCCAGTCGTATGAGAGTGCTCCATCCCAAGTAGTAGAACAATCATCAGAATAGTTTACCCCAAGGGATGCTTGTTATCCTACTGCAGTGTTATATTCCCAGTCGTATGAGAGTGCTCCATCCCAAGTAGTAGAACAATCATCAGAATAGTTTACCCCAAGGGATGCTTGTTATCCTACTGCAGTGTTATACTCCCAGTCGTATGAGAGTGCTCCATCCCAAGTAGTAGAACAATCATCAGAATAGTTTACCCCAAGGGATGCTTGTTATCCTACTGCAGTGTTATATTCCCAGTCGTATGAGAGTGCTCCATCCCAAGTAGTAGAACAATCATCAGAATAGTTTACCCCAAGGGATGCTTGTTATCCTACTGCAGTGTTATATTCCCAGTCGTATGAGAGTGCTCCATCCCAAGTAGTAGAACAATCATCAGAATAGTTTACCCCAAGGGATGCTTGTTATCCTACTGCAGTGTTATATTCCCAGTCGTATGAGAGTGCTCCATCCCAAGTAGTAGAACAATCATCAGAATAGTTTACCCCAAGGGATGTTTGTTATCCTACTGCAGTGTTATATTCCCAGTCGTATGAGAGTGCTCCATCCCAAGTAGTAGAACAATCATCAGAATAGTTTAC
Source organism: Stictocephala bisonia (assembly GCA_035578905.1). Lineage (NCBI taxonomy): Eukaryota > Metazoa > Arthropoda > Insecta > Hemiptera > Membracidae > Stictocephala > Stictocephala bisonia. Next base: position 352,151 of record JAQJVL010000788.1, read on the forward strand.
CCCAAGGGATGTTTGTTATCCTACTGCAGTGTTATATTCCCAGTCGTATGAGAGTGCTCCATCCCAAGTAGTAGAACAATCATCAGAATAGTTTACCCCAAGGGATGTTTGTTATCCTACTGCAGTGTTATATTCCCAGTCGTATGAGAGTGCTCCATCCCAAGTAGTAGAACAATCATCAGAATAGTTTACCCCAAGGGATGTTTGTTATCCTACTGCAGTGTTATATTCCCAGTCGTATGAGAGTGCTCCATCCCAAGTAGTAGAACAATCATCAGAATAGTTTACCCCAAGGGATGCTTGTTATCCTACTGCAGTGTTATATTCCCAGTCGTATGAGAGTGCTCCATCCCAAGTAGTAGAACAATTATCAGAATAGTTTACCCCAAGGGATGCTTGTTATCCTGCTGCAGTGTTATATTCCCAGTCGTATGAGAGTGCTCCATCCCAGGTAGTAGAACAATCATCAGAATAGTTTACCCCAAGGGATGCTTGTTATCCTACTGCAGTGTTATATTCCCAGTCGTATGAGAGTGCTCCATCCCAAGTAGTAGAATAATCATCAGAATAGTTTACCCCAAGGGATGCTTGTTATCCTACTGCAGTGTTATATTCCCAGTCGTATGAGAGTGCTACCCCCATCCCAAGTAGTAGAACAATCATCAGAATAGTTTACTAAAACTAGAAATGCAAGTGTAATACTTTCCTAGATCGTGAGAAATGTTGTATTTTAACTGTGTGAATATTTTTGCTACCATTTTTGGTGCTTTGCAAGCTTTTTTTTGTAAAATTCATCAAATATACAAAATGTGCTCCGAATGTAAATTTTATCACATTATTTTCTTTTAAAAAATCGCAAATTTACATACTATTATCAGAACCCACATACGAGTTTAGTAAATGGTTATTGTCAAGAAAAAATTTAAAATTTTGTACGTACATTATAACTTATAACCCTCCTTAGGAGCAAGAAAATGGTTTAAAAAATAATTGCACTTGCAACTTGAAAATTGTGCACATTATAATCATAATAAAAAACATAAAATAATTGTAAGGATTTTTTTAGGTACTAAAACATGATATGTGATATATTTGTGAATAGAAATATACAAGCATTGTTAGATTACACCAAAAAATAAATTTAAAACAATAACTTTTATCAAGAGCATAAATTATGCCGTGACTCACTTTTGGGAAACACTAAAAAAAGGGTAAATAATATAATTTTTACAAAACGCCCAATGCCGCTAAAACATTGCAACTTATTTTGTTGAATAGAGTATTACATTGTCTGCAGACTGACATTTACTACGCCATATTCCGTTTTCTGGTAATTCATTAGTCATGCGACAAACATAGGTCATTTTTCCCACTCCCAACCTACACGCCAGACAGAAATCGAGCGGAAGTTTCTAGTTGCACGTTTTAATTTTATTTCTTATATTTATAAAATTGCATTAAAAATTATTAAAAATCTTAAATGTATAGAAAAGAACATTCTGCGTCGATTGGTACCAACTTTGTTGTACTTGCTTGATGATAAACATATGTTTTATGTTTTATAATGCAAGAGCATGAATTATGCTCCACCACACGTTCCAGGGTTTTAAAGTACATTGTAGTGTTAGTATTGGTCTGAGGCTCCATGGTTGAAAGTTTGGATCTTTCCTGTTGATTCAATAAAACTACTTTTTTGTTTCCCTTAATTCACTACAACGTGATGAAAATTCTATTGCTCTAAAAACTGTTCCCCGATTATTTTTTAAGTCCACTATAGTATTCCTTATCCGCTAGGAATCCGTTATCACTGGCCTTATCTTATCGCGTTCGATAAACTTATACACGTAGAGCGCATTCGGCGGTAAGTCAATCATTTGATTTAACAGTTTGTTATCAACTTTAGTAGCCACATAACCTAACCTGACCAAACCTAACCGTAATTTCGATAACAAAAGTAGTGGTAGTGAAGTGACGGGAAAAGTAATGTTAGTGAATTAAAGTTAAAGGTCAAAAAATTTTAATTCTTTGTTTATTCTAATACTTATAGATATTAAATACACATTTTAAAATCTGTAGTATATTATTTTTGAATGCCCATTGGTACTGAGTGTTTCAAAATAACAGTATAAATTATGTGACTGATGTAACAATGCAACTTAATCTTCTTCTGACACTTGGTAATTCTGACACATGTTCTGATCGTCATAGACTCATTGACAGAATACAAAAAAATAACTACATATAAACATTTCAATATATTTCACTAAAACTTTACTTAAATTAGGCTAAAGAAAGCCAATGGGCTAATGTTGAATGGTTTTTACTATATAGTTTAAAGGTTGATCAGATTATACTACTATATATTAACGTTTAGGTGATTTATTCAATACTATAATCTTTACTCAATTTGCAATAGAATGTGGTAAACAAAGTTGAACACTAAACAACGACAATGAACTGGTTCGGTTTGCAGAGTAATAATCAATAGAACATTTCTATTAATTTGTTCTTATAACAGCAGATAGTAGTAAATAATAGTACTATTATATACTATTATTAGAGTTTAAATAATAGTAAATCATTGAATATACTATTTTTAGATTTACAAAAAATATTAATTTTTTATATCTAATTTCATGTTCTATCTTGAAAATCAGCTATTTATAAAAAAATAACACATGTCAAGAAAAAGTCAGCAATATAAAAAATAAAATTTATGATAATATTCTTTCTTGTTATAGTTTAACATAAATTATATAATTCTTTATTCATTATTCATCTCTAAGACGCCTATCGTAGAGATATGGGCGAATATGAGGCATAAATGAGTGCGATGAGTGTAGATGAACGAGTGTAGTCATTGTTACTATCAGAGAGTTCGACTTAGCTCAGAAAGGACTATTTATTAATAGCCCAATAGCCAGGGCAACTATGGGACTTACAGCTTTACGTGGAATCCGAACCACGTAGTGTTGGTCTGATTAGTATGTACATCTAATTAGCATCAAATTCCTCTAATGAATTAATTATCTGATATAATAAGTTATATTTTTCGATACATATTCATTTGTAAGTTCATAATTAGGAAGCTAATTCTATGTTCTATATTAAAATTAATAAATGTACATTAAACTCGGTTTTTAATCCCATCTATTTTTAAATCAGTTAAAATCTGAAAATTATCTTAAATATGAATATAACACTTACTACTAGTAGTGATTAATAAATCGTATTAATATCATTAGGATTATAAAATCTACTTTATATTATGTGCTCACTTTGAATAAAATATCATTAATTCAAATCGATTCTTAGATAGAAAATTGATAAGGGAATCGAGGATGATATCGATGAGAGGGAAGAAGTGCGTATACAACATACATAACTAATTATCATACATTGGTTTCAAAATAACCTTTATGATCGTCTTTATTTAATGCCACTATTACCATTCTGTACTGAAAAGCATCCTTTTGCATTTGTGCCTATATTCGAATTACATTTCATTTTGCTTTGGTTGATTTCAGTACTTAGCTAAAAATCCAGCCCTAATCTATTATAATTTAGTGTGCAGGATTTACTTTTGGTTTTCTGTTTTATAAAAATAAAAAAAATAAAAAAGTATTACAAGTCGTTTTGCACTCACCAATACAAAAACATATGGTTGTAAGCAATTATCTGATGCACAGTACAAAACTCCACCTTTACATCATCACATGGAGTCCAACCAGTGTAGACAGGGGCAGTGTAACAACAGCCACCCGTTTCATTCATTTGTATGTATTAAAACTACCACCCTACAGTGGTGTATGGATAGTGGTTTTGACTGACCGTATTTAATACTATCACCGTTGCCTATGGGTAGTGAGTGGGTGGGACCAGACAAACCTTAATGTAATAGAAGGTATGTGTAGATTCACATGTACGGTGTATATACTTCCCTAGATAATATGCTATATTATTATGATACATATAGGTCATATATGTATTTTAAGCCTTCTTAAAGATATTTCAGCTGATAAATTCTACATACTTAACAACACGCTAAGTATTATTCTCCATGCTAAAGAACGATGCATATTTCACAAACTACTTAAGAAAGTCGTCATTAAATATATTTGTTAATGAAGATTATTTTTGTATGAATTAATCAAAGATGAATTTAGTATGGTGTATTTTGTAAAGAAACATTTAAAATTAATTTAATTTAATTTAGGCGAAACAGAAATAAAAATAATTAATTATTGACTGCTTTCGGTAACGATAAGTTAAGATAGCAGTTCCATAGGCAAGACAATGTACCAAACATGTTTTAAAAAATAAAATAGCAGACATAAGTCAATATTTTACTTCAATAAATAGCTATTTTGGTTGACATTCTGCTGATCTTTATTTAAGCTTAGTTAACTTTTAGTCTTACATCAGAGTAAAGAGACAACTTTGAATGTTTAAAGGCATTGTTGATGACTGGATTTCGTGGTTCATAACAATTAATCACAGAGACAGAAAATGTCGTCATCTAACTTAGTTTACTAATCTGTTGTGATAGTGACCCAGCAATCCTATGTAAAGTTTGAAAGTGTCCCAAGTTACGCTATTTTAAGTGGATCATGAATCCCAACTCCTAAGTTACAGTGACGGGAAGTGCCAGCTGCCTGAAAACTATCTTATTGTAACTTAATTTTATCTTTCTTAAACAAAAATATATATAAGAATTGTCAGTGATGCCGATTTTGCTGGAAAATTACTATGGAATTCAGTAGGCTGAGTGTTTGTTTAAGTTTTTATTAGGTTTGTATAATTTTTATAGGAATATTGATGAATGAAGTAATATTGTCTAAGGTAGACTGACCCTGAGAAAGGCAATTTTATCAAAGTCCCAGTAAGTGGGGTTATTAAGAAACGGATATCTTATCATGTAATCCGAACCACGTTGTAATGGTATACTTTCAGTTAACTAAAAGAGTTCTCTATTATGGTCCGTATCTAAAGTCGAACCATTGCCCCATATAGACTTCTCAGACTTCTCTAGTAGTTTCCACGGTTGGAGGACAAAAAGTCCAAACCAAAAAATCCAACCCGGAAGGTCCAAAACTATTAGGTCCAAAATTATTTTGAGAAAATCTATTATTTTCTCAAAATAATTTTGAGAATAAACTATTTTGAGAAAATGAAATATACGGTTTATTAAGCTTTGAGAATAAACCGTGATCCACTTGGGTAGCAGCCGTGATCTACTCGGGTAGCATCCGTGATCTACTTGGGTAGCAGCCGTGATCTACTCGGGTAGCATCCGTGATCTACTTGGGTAGCAGCCGTGATCTACTCGGGTAGCATCCGTGATCTACTTGGGTAGCAGCCGTGATCTACTCGGGTAGCAGCCGTGATCTACTCGGGTAGCATCCGTGATCTACTTGGGTAGCAGCTGTGATCTACCGCAGGTTAGGTTAGGTTAGGTTAGGTTAGGTTAGTTGCTTACTTCAATAAGCACCATTTTGAAATAAAAATAAGTTCAAAATAAAAATAAGCTCAAAATAACAAGTATTGGACTTTTTGCTTAGACTTTTAGGTATTGGCTGTTACAGCTTTTGGACTTTTTGTCTTGGACTTTTCGGTTTAGACTTCTTGATTTGGACTTTATGTCGCACAATCGTTTCCACTTCATTGGCAAGATGTCGTGTCTATAATATATAGACAACACACAAAGAATATTCTAATTACCTAATATAAAAAAAATTAGAAAAAGTAAGTCGAACAAATTTTCCTAGTTTTTGGCTCATAGTACTTTAGTATTTTAATAAGATTCCAGTAGAACGTAAATAAAGGTATCAAAGTAGAATTTTCTGTAAAATAGTAACACTCCGACACTCATAAAAATTAAATTGATTAAATTTCTTCAACAAAAAAGCATATTACCATTGTAAAATGTCTTTAAAACCAAGTTTATAATTGAATTAGTTAAGTGCTAAATTTGTCACACTATTCTATAATATCTTGTGTGGAATTGGGTTCCGTATTATGTGTATATTTACAAAATGAAGATAAACACTTAAATTTCAAGTAAATTATTCTTAGTTTTATTTTATTTATTGTTCTTTGCTTTCTTTGACCTCAATGAGTGCATACCACAGACACTGCAACACGCTCGTCAGGAGGCATTCGATTTATTCCTGTTTTATAGTTAAACATTAATTTGTTTAACTCTCTTTATTACGAGTTTGTAAATAACCACGGATTTAAAAAGTGTATTGAGTGTATTTTATTTTTGTTGAAACTAAAATAATATATATTTTTGAAGGCGTGACTAGTTTGTTTAATTCTATTATATCGTTATTTTAATATACTCAATACAGCATGAATAATTGTAATGTAATGATGCATCAATCTCATACCTAAAGCAACAAGACTTATTTATGATACATTGTTTGAAATAGTTGTTCAACCAAAAAGTTCAGTCTTTAGAAAGAACTAAATTTCGCAATCTTCTACAGTCAAAATATTGTTACTGTAAACGGGGTGATAATTATTTTTAGAATAAACAATATAGAGTTATTATGCAAGACTCCTGTTGTCAGGAGGAACTATAACCCTGTGTGGAATTTGCCTTGGACGTTGATCTACCGTTCACTTCTTACAACAGAAAAACAAACGTCTAAGTTTTCAGGTGTTCGAGGAGAACCTGGATAGTGTTTGGTAATAAATAGTCTTGTACCAACTTCAATGGCCAAGTTGGTAAAAATTACCGATGATCACAAAACTACAGACAAAATGGTAGTTATTGTTTTGTAATAAAAATGGGCAATGGGATTACTTCAAATTACGACAAAATACTAATTACAGTGCCAATTTTAAGGTAATAGTGCAAAAAAGGTCATCAACAAAACAAAAGGTGACAGATGAAGGTTTTGTTATATCCTTCATTTGCATGGTACAACAACACCAGACTTGATCATACTATAATAGTTATTCTTTTATACAAAAATGGTTTATAACTGATATTGTGTAATTAGCTATGTACAGTTTTAATCCATTTGGATATTTTACATATATTTCAGTTTTATTACCACCGTAGAAGTATATTTCATGTAAACGTGCATAAACTGTATTGATAGTAACGTATACATAAGTATATGTATTATTACACTAAGATTAAAAATTGTAATTTAAAAACTTACCAATTTCCATAGTTAGTTAATAAGCGTTAACCTGGAATATCTGGCAAGTAAATCTAAATAGAACGTGTTTAGAAAATTGTGACTTTAATTATTTTTTTAAGGTAATTAACGTTAGATCAACCTTACATTTTAAAAATAAATTTAGCTAGTTATTGACAAGGTTTTACACAGACAAAACAATCAGTTCAGTTTTAATACAGACATCGGTAAGTAAACACTTTCTGAAACTGTACAATTGGCAATTTAATTACTGTAAACATTTATTTACCACATTGAAAGATATTATCAAATTACACTTTTAGACTACTCACTCACTCACTCACTCATCTATAAGACGCCAATCGTAGAGATATGGGCGAATATGAGGCATGAATGAGTGTGATGAGTGTAGATGAACGAGTGTGGTCATTGTTACTATCTGAGTTCGACTTAGCTCAGAAAGGACTATTTATTAATAGCCAAATAGCCAGGGCAACTATGGGACCTACAGCTTTTACGTGGAATACGAACCACGTAGTGTTGGTCTGATTTTCAGCTAACTTACAAGTTTGACACTTAGTTCTCTTCTCTACACAACACCCGAACCTTGACTACCATTCAACACGGACACTCCAGACTTCTCTAGTAGTGTCTATATTGATGACAACCATTGAGCGGACGCCATGTCGGTATTAAGAGGACCGAGCATCCAACGTATCGCCTACAATCTCCCAAACACTTTGTCCCCAAGTAGCTGAGTTACAGCACTGTGCCACTAGTACCGACTAACAAAACAATAGTAAGTAATCAAATTGTGAAACTGTATGGAAATAGTAGCAATCCATTTGATGGTACCGAATGAATTTTGATGCATATTTTGTATTCGTATACAAATATATTTAATCACATTGAAAGATATAACAGCAAAATGTCAAATAAGAAGAAACAAAATTCTGGAAATTAAGTAAAACTATCTTGGATATTTGCTGTTAACACTAGATTACATAAATTTGTTATCTGCTTGAAAGGTTTAATTTTTTTTTCTGTATGACATTAAATTATATTTTATCATATATACAATTAATTATGTTCATTGTAATATGATAGTAATAAAATAATGGCATCTGAAGAAAACTTAATTACATTATGTTTCAATTTGAACATTGGTAATTAAAAGAAACAAAACATATTTGATTATTCTGTGTGATTATTATATTTATGATACATAAATCATAAAGTCGTATAATTCCTTCCACATATTTTATAACTGTAATAAAATAACTTAAAACGTTACAAGTGTATAAGTTTTATTCCTATAAACGTTATGCTATATAAGATTATAATGTTACAGTTATCGTAGTCATTAAGTGTGTGCTATATTTTGAAATAAAATATTGTAAGTTGGCCTCAATTTGGCCATGTAAAGGTCAGGGGGGGAGGGGGTCGTAACATCTACCCTTCGGCTACATGTTTATCATGTTTCCGCCTAGCAATGTTAAAAAAGGCAGTAAAACAATTTGTATGACAATATTGTAACTTATGTTTTTAAATATAACAAGTGTAAAAACAAGTGTTAAATGCCTTACCATATACTACTGTTATATGTTTAAAGAATAATGTTGACTTATATTTTAGTACAAAGATGTAAATATTATACATTCAAAATTTTCATTACTTTTTGTCATATTTACATTAAAAAAATGTTTTTAACAAAAATGTTGCGGCTGTATTTGTTCAACGTTTAAAAAAATGTTAAATATTTTTCAATGAGAAAAATGTGTTATTAATAATCATAATTAATAACATAAAATAATGGATTGTGGTATGAAAAGTGACGTTGGTCCTTAACAACTTAGCCAGGAAGACCTTTAAAGTAGATCTATAACTGTAGAAATATTATAAAAACAAGTTACCAGAATTATTGCAGAATGTTTTCGTAGTCCAATTATACCGTTGTATCAGCAGTGTAAGGCAAGAACTGACCTTATATACCAGAGAGTAACTAAACACACACTCCAGTAACATTTATTCACAACAGTCTGCAAACTAACATTCCCATTTAGTTTTTCCATACGAAAAATATCTTTTGGTGAATTATCCACCAGTTCAAACTTGCCTTTCTTTCAGCCGGACATTGTCCACGTATGAGCTTAGACTTTACCTAAGGTGAGAGTGACCTCTCCATGTTATCAAGTCTATATAGATTGTGAATCAGCCTCGGGCTAAAGGCACCATCCACCCCCTTGGAACCTTCTTGGTATCATAAAATTAAAACTTTACTAACTTTAAAGTAGTTTCTAAGTACTTTAATAACTGATATTAGTCCAGGAAGAAACTCCTTAAGTAAGAAAAACAGTTTAATCTACTTGTTTTTCAATAGAATAAAACGTTTTCATAACTAAGTTCACATTCCTCAGAGGTGATTTTGTTATTGTTGATAACATTGTTTTATGTTGTATGCTTGCTAATTAAATAATGAATTTCAAAAAAATCAAATTTCATAATGTTCAGTAATTTTACTTATAAACACGGTGAGTTCGTATAGTATACTACGTTTTTTAAAATAATCTGTCTTGGTGTGCAAAAAAGTACTTTACAATTCTTGTGGCATTCAAATTCAAATATATTTATTACTTGTGAAAAATTACAGTTTGTACAAGTAGTTTATATTTATCTCTCTAGCTCCAGGCTATGTGAGAGAAAAACTATAATTTTTTACAATTATTAGTGTTACAATTATATGTAAAACATATTTTTATACATATATATATTATAGTACACTTTCTTTTTGGGGGAACTTCCTTAAATCAAAAACAATATAACAATAAATTAGACAACCATAATTATAAAAATTTAAAATAAATAACAAAACAAACAATGGGATAAATGTAACCTTGGACCATTATATATACAACAAAACAACTCAATAAAATCTTTAGAATCAACAAAAAATAAAAACAAGAAGAAAACTGTTTTAAATCCTAAAATTTACAAACACAATTATACTAAAAAAATTCTTAAGTACGTGAAATAATTCAATAAAAAATATATCATATCATATTTTTCTCGCCTATCGTTCAAAGACACAAAAACAAAATCTTAAACTAAAGGTTAATTTTAAAAAGGTTTGCTATCTTTCTGATTCATAGTTTCTTGTGGTATGGTGATTTAACCCAATATTTAAACACAATGTGGGACAAATGGTCATGTACAGGATGGGAAGGTCAACTTTCACTTTCCAATTTTTGTTCGTTCATGAATGTACTTACTTCATTAGTGTCCACTCAGTGCTTGACCAGCTTGGTTTATATATGCATGTTTCACAGTTTAACCACGTTCACCTATTGTTTATTTAATATTATAATTTTTAACAGGAAAACCCTAAATTTGTATTTAAAAAAATGTTATCAGTATAAACAATGCTGATCAGTAAATTTTATGCTGTCATTAAATTATAAATCAGTAAATGCTCAATTTTCAGGCACAAATACAATAACTGTACCAGCTTCTCATCTTAAAATGTTGTTTTGCGAAAATAATGTTTCAAATTGTATTCAATAATGTCTGCGATGCGTGCAACAGCAAAATCGATCAAATTGAGTAAAGTGAAAAATATCAACCTCCCTCTAAAAAGGGCCTCATCACTAATCACCCAACTAACATTCTATATTATCATTATTTATTATCTGACTCAAATTAAAATGATTTATTGGTAGTTTATACATGATGTTTTGTACATGAATCTAAAGTCTAACACATTTACTCTACAATATACAAATTTCAACTTATATTATTGAATATTGATATATACGTTTGTTTATATTATTGATCATATATTTATTAAAAATGATAAGGGTTTTTGTTATTGTTAATCTAAAACAAATTAAATAATAATTACTATTTACTTTTTTAAATTATTATATTATAAACCACATTAATTTTCCAGATATAAATTACCTCTTGGCCCGAATCGGAGAATTTTGCGTAAAGGAAATAACCGTTTGAAATAAAGAATTAACTAGTTTTTTTTCTTAGAAATAACTATTAAATTGCAACCAAATATAACCCCCTTATATCTCGAGGTTAACCATTACGTAACATATTTAAACTTGAACTTATCTTCTCGAAATTTATACAGCTATTTAAGTAATTTTAAATATAGTATCTTTTGGTGAAAAATCATACACACGCAAAGATATATTTACATATTAAAACACATAATATTATGATATATCATAACTATACATTGTATCGGTCAAAATAAATGCTTTTAATATATCTATTTTTTTTTTATATCATACCAGCATCTCGTCACACAAAATTTTTAAAGAAAATAATTGTGTGATACCATGGTTACCGCAAAAGTGGTAGAAGATACCAAATTGAAATTATATTTGTGTGTTAAATAATTACTTTTAAAGAACAAAACAATAATATAGATCACTTGTGTGTTTTAGAATATTTATGACTAAATATTAAAGTAAGTTCAAAAGTTTAGTAATTATTTTCTTACGTAATAAATATCACGATGAAAAAATGCGTATTACACCTAACCGTATTATTGATTCATTATATTGGCAAAATATTAAGATGTACTTTGATAACAACAAAGAAATATTAGGAAGCTTAAAGTTGAAAACGTGTTTTTTTTTTTAAATTGGTGGAAGGAGATTATTTTATTAATGCAGGAGGTAACATTTTGGATAATTTTCGGACTGCGGAGGGCAAGGTCCAAGGTTCGAGTCTCCACTGAGCCAATAGTCGGTACTTTACTCGTTGAATAAAAATGACGCACAGGCCTGTAGGCCCATGTCAACTGGCAAGTGAAGTTAAAAAAAAAAATTTAAAGAACCGGTTAATTATAGTTGTTTGTCAAAAAAACCTTGCTGTGTAGGTGTTATTCAGAACTAAAGATCAGTTCACTAGCTCATTAGGGTAATGTAATTTACGTAGGTCGGTGTTTGCCTAAATGACAGTTAATATGTCGACAATCAGTCAAGTTCTGACATAAACGTGTCTAGTACAATTTGATCGTATACCAGGTGCGTGACATCCGGCCACTGTCACGGGAGCTCCACCGTGTCAAGCCACTCATTAGGGTGGTTAGTTTGTCGGTTTGCCAGCTGATAATGGGGTCAGTGTCTGATTCACTTACCTCCCCTCTAACTTTGAGTGTTTCAGTATGCTGATTAGGTAAATTTTTAACGACTTTTAAGTTTTAGAAACACAATGGAACATAAAAACCATATATTCATACTTAGAGTTAAAATTGTAATTTTTATTGCTCTTTTATTGCAGATGTAAAATTATAATGAAAAGTACTAATATAAAACCTTCCAACATTTTAGTTGAAACTTTTAACAGTACCTGTCATTTATGATACTATAATAACTGCAACAAAATAATTAAAAACTAGAAAACAAAGAAAAAGAAGGATAAGTGATTAAAACAATGAACATGGGTGGTGACAGACTGAGGATATTAAGAGGTCATACAAATTTGTTATTTATCCAATATTAGTTATAAAAAGGCCTTAAAGTAGTACATTTTGTAACATTAAAAATATTTTTTGTCAATTTTATAAACCAATATAGCTGTATGAAACCAATAATTTTACTTTCTTCCTTTTTAAAATATAATATGTAATTTTAAGCTGGTATTGGCATGTAGTTTAAATACCACTAAGAAGGTTTTCAGAAATTTATTATATTACGTCTTTGAGATTTTATTTGAGCCAGCTCAACCAATTCTTTAATTCAACCAAGCCAATTCAACAAGTTCTCACTATCATTCTTTCCTGTTCTTTACTCTAAATGTATAGTATAGCTGATACGAGAACGTCGATACTTTCATATACCAAGATCGTGTGTAGAATACCTTGGTAGAGTTAAACTATCGCAACAGCTTCTAAGAGAAGGAAATCTTTATTTTAACTGTTTTTAGTATAGCAAGAAAACCCCGGGACCCGAGCAAGAAAAAAAGTAGTGGTAGTGAACAGCAAGAAATTCACTACCACTACTTTTTTCATCACAGTTACGGTTAGGTTAGGTTATGTCAGGTTAGGTTAGTTGGCTACTAAACTTGATCACAAACTGGTAAATCCAATTATTGAGTTACCACCGAATGCGCTCTCCGTGTGTAAGTTCTTAGAAGCGATAAGATAAGGCCGGTGATATCAGATTCCTACGGGATAAGGAATATCACAGTGGACGTAAAAATAATTGGGAACAGTTTTTAGAGCAATAGAATACTTATCAAGTGGTAGTTAATTAATTGAAAATGTATTGGTAGTGAATTAGCGGAAAAGATCCAAAAACCGTTCGTTATGTTATAAGATATTGGTGATTATAGAATATTTTATAGGGTACTGAAAATGTTAAACTTTTGCATAGTATTATTCTTTGACAAAAAGTAAGATTAACGATTATCAACAATAAACTAAAAGTTCACTAAAATATACTTTCTGAAGATTTTATGTACTTTTATGTACTTTTTATGTATTTTTTTTGTACTGACGATTTTAGGTTCTCTTCACTATTTGAAGATTCGACCGTGATTTTTATTTTGTGTAGGCCTATAGTTAAATAGTTACTGATGTAATTTTAGTAATCTGGGAGATATTCTTACACGTCTTTACTGACAGTAAGGGCTCACCCTCCCCCCCCTATCCCAAGCTAACTCACACTTCCTTTACTATTCAACTATATCATAGTTGATGGTATTGTTTTTATTTATTAACGTTTAATGGTAATATTTAAATTTTAAAAATTACATTTTTATTGGGCTATTTTACGTACTCTCATGTAATAAAAATGTATATTGATTATTTATTTCCAACTATTTATATTGTATCACTATAATGTTTAAGTATAGGCACCCCTGTTTAACCTGACTTTGGTCAATTTACATGGACATAATAATCTTTGTCGTAGGTATCTTAATTTTATATATTTTAAAATCACACTAGAACTATGATAAAACTACAATTATACATCAGTATATCTTAAATTAGCATGGAAATACACCTTATGTTCAGTTCCATAGTATTAAAGTTAATATAACACTTTTATATTTCCATATATGAATTAAATGGACATTTGAATTATTTATTATCGTTTGTCAAACGATAAAAGCGTTATGTTGTCAAACGATAGCTTCAGCCTATCGTGTGATTTTATCAATGTGTACAAACCGGAGCTAAGCTGTGGACGCTGAAAATGGTCATTTGTCATGAAAACAGAGCTTTAGTAACTGATTTCGTTTTGATGAGAAATAAATGGACTGTGTAAATACAAAACCTTTCAAGCTTGTTGAGTATTACTTAAGGATTAAGGTATTTTAGGTTTGTTTTATAGTGTTTATAAAGATAGGTACAGTCTTTTATTTTTAACGAGTTATAATTATGTTACGTGTATAAATAAATGGACTGTGTAAATACAAAACCTTTCAAGCTTGTTGAGTATTACTTAAGGATTAAGGTATTTTAGGTTTGTTATATAAAGATAGGTACAGTCTTTTATTTTTAATGTGTTATAATTATGTTACGTGTATAAATAAATGGACTGTGTAAATACAAAACCTTTCAAGCTTGTTGAGTATTACTTAAGGATTAAGGTATTTTAGGTTTGTTTTATAGTGTTTATAAAGATAGGTACAGTCTTTTATTTTTAATGTGTTAATGTGTTTTATTACTTTTAGAACACAGTTTAGGTATCGTAGAAGTATATTTTCTATTGAAATGTATTATGTTAAAGTAGATCATAAAAGTTGCGATTTTTAACACGTACACAGTAATTTATCAATTTAAAAATCAGATCTAAGTTTATTAGGGATAACGAAGTTATAAAAGTATATTAAGAATTAAATGAGTAATAAGTTTGGTACATTTTAAATATCAGAAGTAACAAAAACTTGTTAATCACACGTGAGTTTCTTTTTCATAATTATTCTTTTATTAATTCACTAAACTTCCAAACGTACATTTTAATGGAAGTTGCTGTATCCAACCAGCCACAATTTAACCTTACTTTCAATACAAATTAAATGTTGCATCTACATATTTTAAAACGTTATAAATATATTTTCATTTTTCTAACGATAAGTCAAGAAACACTTCCTCTCTTTTATGAACTAAGCGGTGTTCAATAGTGGTTATTTTGCACTTTCTAGACCCTTCAGTTTTCATAAATAAAAATCGACTTGTACTATTTATAATTGAGGCTGATTTATATCCACTTATTTCTAATAAAATATAAGGAAAGGTATGCCTTTATATGATTTTGTCAATTTACTTTCTAGGAATTTAGTATTGTGTTGCAATACGCAAACTTAAAACGTAATTTAATTATATGGAAATCAATTAAGAGTAATTGAATTTACTTAATTAAAAGTCAAAAGTCATTTAAGGGACAATTTCTCCATATCCAAATATCCAAAAATCCATTTTTGGGATTTTATAATAACCAAGTTATTATTTTAGATAGTGAAATATTTACAAACAAACTTAAAATAAAAATACCAGACTGCAGTAAGTGTAGGACATATATTTTTATTAAAAAATCAAAGTAGAAATGAGTTCAAAGTAAGAAATCCTTTTAGCCCCTACTGAGCTTTCTCAATTTCATACCAATCATTTGAGTGTCCGAGTCGTAGTTCTGAAGACGAACCCTCCAGAGACCAAAACACCATATTCCCTTTCTCGATTTCAATCGGGTAACAGGTTCAGACTTCCCTCAATACACTTTATGCAGTTATGTTAGAAAACTACGTCCCAGAAGTTAAATCCTGAAGAAAATTACCTAACCCATTAAGTAATTAATTACTCATTCATATAATAATTAATTATAAACATTCACTAGTATAATTTAATAAGTATTCATACAATGCTAATGAGATTTAAAGTTTAACCTGGGTTCACTAGTGTTAATATTATTCATTTATGACATTATCTCTATAACTTACTTCCAAAGCCTTCAAGATTGTCCGGTGTTTCCCATTGAACTCAATCAGATAAAATTACAATCTTCTCTTAAATATATCATAGTAATTGGTTGTGAGGAACATCCGGAAATAAAGGGAATATTTGGATTATGCCCAAAAGTTCATGCCACCTACTACCTAGCCTCTCAAAGTTATGCACTCTTACGTGACCCGGAATTTCATGCCCATCTACTTGCCCAACAAGTTCATGCCACCCACTTGCCCCTTAAGTTCCTTGTGCCACATTTATACTCGCCAATCCGTTTAATCTTGCCTTGCAATTTCATGTCTACGTAATTCCCCCAACAGTTCATTCCCACCTACTTGCCCTGTATGTTCTTGAACTCATTTACTACTTAATGCAACTTTCTATTTTCACCAAATACTTAAATTAATGTGAAACAAAATGACATGATGTAGTATTGATAGGCCTACATTTGACAGCTTAAATTATGTCAACATTTGTTTATTGTTAAAATCCTTCTTTTCTAATATTATAATACATTAAATAAACTTTAAAGTAAAATGTATATTTTTACTTACCACGCTACATGGATTCAGCAACAAACACCTGAAAAAGAAGATTATATTGTGTTACATATAACTTTATTTCTAAAAAAAGATTTTGTAATATTTTACAAAGGTCACAACCAATATATAATCTGAATCACCTGTTTAAATTTTAGGCTCCTGATTGGTTTAAAATAAAATATACTCAAAGTTTAGGGCGTGTGTGACTGCCCTCATTCTTCTTTAACCAGACTTGAAACTGTTAACATCTTGTACTAAAATTCTTAACCAAATTAGGTTTTCTAGAGAAAATTAATTTAAAAATATAAAAAGTAGTAAAGTGATATTGGAATTTATATTAATGTTTATTTACTTTCCAATTTTCATTTGTTCTTTTAATATAGTTTTATTTTATTTGAAGAAAAGTATAATTTATTTTGAGTTCCTGTTTGAGTTAGTAAGTACTGTTTTAATTTCTTTATGTTTTAATTTAAATGATGTTTGAGTTTTAAATAACAAAGTTTCCAGCACTTTTATATGCATTTTCATTTTAACTACAAAGTGTATTACATTTCAGAATCGTATTAGTTTAATTGAGCAAATCGTTCATCACCTTCTAATTAAATAAAAATACAATCAAAAGAAAGAAACATATGAAATAACGTGTGAAAACCATTCATGAAACGACAAAAACTATTTGTTTTGGAAATGTTTTTAACAATCATACAATCTACACGCTTTTAATAAATAATAAAATGGAAAAGATAATAGAATTGGTCCATTATGTATACCTATGCTATAACATATTTATCAACCATAGTGAATATGAACTCGATTCATTTTATATCACATAACATTGGTTCGAGAATGAAAACAGAAATAAAACGAGGTGAAATTAAATTGTTTATACATTATATTTTTGTGTTTGACACTATGTATTACTCCAAATTAAATGTAATTGAAAAAGAGCCACAAGCATACATTTTTGTATGAAAAGGTAGAACGCAACGAAATTATAGCCTATTTAATTACAGTATTTCATTAACCAATAATTAATAACTATTGTCATGATTTTACCTGTGTCATAATAATTTTATAGATTGGTAATATACTATCAAATTACAATGATGAAAGGAAATATAATCACTCTCTTACGTAACATTATTGAAATAGTTATCAACCTTATCAAACTGTTCCTTGACGACAGCAAAGAAAACGAGCTACTTTGTAAATGAGACAAGAGAGAAAAGCCGTTTCACAGTTTCCTTAATCTACATGTTATTACGCTGACTCTGGTCCCGAAATTGCATTTTAATTGATAATATTTTCATTCGTCCTTTCAATAGATTAATTTAGTTGGGATTTGCATATTGATATACTGAATATTGAATAAAACAGTGCTTTGAATATATTTACTCTATTATTATTTTTAGTTACTCAATCAACTTTATTTTTCAATTTTTTTATACTTAACTTATCTATTATGTTTAGTACAGTTTTTATCCATGTTATTTTTTGAAATATTTCAGATATATGGTTGTTTCAAATAATGATTTATTAAAATTTCTACTAGTTTCTAAAAACTTTTAAAATTGGCATATTTCTTTTCAATTCACTACCATAACCATAACTTAGACCTAACATAACCATACAAAACCCCACAAACAACCTAATGTAGTATAACCATACCTAACGTAACATAAACAAACCTAGTATAACCTAACCAAAGTGGTGGTAATGAATTAACGGAAAAGGTAAACAATTGAAGTGCACACCATCACTATCGTACTTAATTATTAGATAAACTTTAATATTTTACTGTATTACTGAGTTATCAGAGTAAGTTTTATTTAAACACAGCGTAGTGTTGTAATCCACCCATCTGGTTGCATATATTTTGGTTATCAGAAGTAACAAGTTTGTATATTAAACAAAAAAGTAACATGACTGAGAAGAACTCAAACTAAAATTCCTTTATTTTAACAATTACATTCAATTACATAATACTGTCATAGTAAAGTATAAACTAAAAAGAATAATCTTACATAGATTCACAGATGGCAATAATAATGAGTCTAGTTACAATTTACAATATCTACAATTGATGTTCTCTCCCACGCTGTAATAGCATAGAGTAATCAACATATTTTTGATCATTTTGCTAAACTTCACCATTAAAGTCTCCTCTTTGACAATATCAGGCAGCGAGTTGTAGAGCCTGATTCCATTATTTTCAAGTGGCTTTCAAAAGAACTTGTATTATGGTGAGGGACAACATTTTATTTCCGGCCGTGGAGGTCATTCTCGTTGTTATAAATTACGGGCGTAAACAATCTGGGATTTTTATTGACAAATACGACACAATGGAATATGTAAATAGATGAAAAACAGAATACCACAGTTTTTGAAAAAAATGACACCACGCCTGTATGGGTGGGCGGGTGGGTCAGTAACACCATGCCTGTACTGGTGGGTGGGTGGGTTAGTAACACCATGCCTGTACGGGTGGGCGGGTGGGTCAATAACACCATGCCTGTACGGGTGGGTAGGTGGGTTAGAATTTTGGTAGTTATACTTGCCTCATAACTGGAGACTACTTACAGTAAGTGCCTTCTTAGTGATCATCTAACACCACTGTCCCTGCCGGCTACCATGTATTGTGGTAGTTAATACTCCAAGTATTGTGGTAGTTAGATTTACAAGAGTATCTAAAAGGCTTTTTTTAATCTGCTGTGATTGATTTTTCTTTTTTTTTTTTTAGTTTAAAGAATTGGGTTTTTATTGTTTCATGCCCCAGATGACAACGGCATTCTGACAGAATTGGAATTCCATAGCATGCTGTGAGGAGAGTGTTAGCGTCAAAAAAGGTGAGAGCCTCCATACAGGTAAAATAAATACCAGAACTAAAACGCCTGCAAACTGAGTGAACGGGAGTACTCAAATTTTAGCTTATCATCTATATTAAGAGTCTGCAGAGGTTGTCGGCCATGTTGGTTTTAGTCCCATTTAATCCCATAAGAAGAATGTTATTTGCGAATCCATATTTTTCCGTTATTTATTGACTAAAAGGTATGTATGAAGTGTAATTTTAAACGCTGTCATATTTTTCATTGGGTTTGCTTTTGATTTTTGAATACATACGCCTAGTTTCGAAAAATATGTGAAAATTAAAACATCAAACTAAACATTTTTTATAATTTATTCTATAACATTAATCAGGAATACAAAAAGCAATTCCAACGCATAATATAATCCTTGATTAAATGCAATTTGTTTGGGAACAATCCGTTTAGTAACAACTGTTTAGTTTGGATACACGTGATCGTATGTCCGGTTAGAAAATAACATTGTTCGTATGGGATTAAAACCAACATGGCCGACAACCTCCGACAGCCTCTGCAGACTTTTAACTCCTAGAAACTTAACTACCTCACTTGGCACATTTTGCTCCCAATCAATAAAAAGAGGAGGAGATTATCATTTTTCCGTTTTCTTATATGAAAATCCAAAATCTGGGTCTTGGTATTATTCAGATATTAGTTGAACCATTGGAGAGGAGCTTTGATTCTTCGTATAACTTCACTTCTAGGTCTTGCCTACTTAATGCTGTCACTGAAAGTGAGGTATCATCATTGATAAACCTGGGCGTGGAATGTGCTATGAGACAGGTCATTGACAAAGAGAAGGAAAAGGATCGTACCTAGCACCGAACCCTGAGGGATACCCATATCAAGTATTCAGGCTATCCACTCTTATAAATTAACCTACCATAACAAGTTGATTATCATTGCATATTCATCGATTCCTCAAATAAAGTATCTCCTCTGGGTAAATATTTTATTTGATGTTGAGTAGTTTGAGTTAAAAGTTGTTTATCCTCTAAAATTTCACAAGAATCGTAATTTGGCATTGTTAAGTTTTTGCTAAGTTTGATCCATTACTCTGGTTTGTAAGATTATATTTTTTTATTTATAAACCTAGTTAATGTGATAGTGCGAGGGTAGGCCCTAGTTACCCTTGAAGTTTAAAAATCACACATATAAATCATTTTGAATCATTATTTGGAAACTAATACAGTTTAATTTTGTTTTATTAAATGAATAACATTTAACCTTCACTTGGGTTCCATATAATTACTTTTACTTTTGTTTAAGAAATACTTTATAATCATAAAATTGTTTCAACCCACTTGTATAATGTTTATGTATATAAATATCCTTCATTGCTCGATAACAATTTAACAGTTGTGAGGATTACAATTCTGTAATACGAATATATAACATTTTAAGGTTATGTGCGAAAATGGCTGTATGTTAATATTAA
This sequence comes from Stictocephala bisonia, assembly GCA_035578905.1. Taxonomy (NCBI): domain Eukaryota; kingdom Metazoa; phylum Arthropoda; class Insecta; order Hemiptera; family Membracidae; genus Stictocephala; species Stictocephala bisonia. The sequence continues at coordinate 373,117 of JAQJVL010000788.1, forward strand.
AATAAAACAGCAAACATATTTACAATTAATTTCTACTTAAATTACAATAATTTAGAAATGTCTTCCTTAGTATTTTCAATGGTCTACCACCTGCACCCCCTTTATTCATCTAACTTGTTTTTTCTCGCTTATTATCCACTACTTCCAACAATGAAAAACATATCCTTATAAACTTGCTTGACCCCCTTCTTTTGACATATTCAAGGTGAATTCTGGGTACCAACCCTATTTTTTTTAATACATACTCTGTGAATGACGGTGTGATTTTTCCTTTTAAAACCTGACGGTTCCCTTTCACAAACATTACAAACTATCAGTAATTCCACTATATTTACAATACAATCGTACCTTTTACTTAGCTTATTTCATGTTTCCTTTACTATTTTAAAATTGAAAGCGTATTTGTTCGATGAATAATATATTGAAAAATAATATATCTAATAAATATATTGTTTATTTAAGCCTTTAAAAATACATTTGAAAGAAATTACTATCGGGTACTTTCTTCAATACATGTTGAATTACAACAGTTGGGAACGGGCTTATGAATGTTATTTAATTACATTCATATATCTACGTTAATAACAGAAGTCAAACACAACAATCTAACCTATGTGCTATATCCTTATAAGAAATGATTGTTGTAAAGATCATGTAAATACAGTAAATGATAAATAATCCAAAATATAATGAACAAAATTACAGGATTGCCTAAACACAAACTTAAATTTAAAAAATTAATAAAAATTAACGATTTTAGTTACTTAAAAAAAAAAAAAAAAAAAAAAAAAAAAAAAAAAAAAAAAAAAAACGTAAAATACTTTTAAAAACATTGTGCACATTAAATGAATTCAAATGCAGCTAACGAGGATAATGGAATGTAGTTGTATATATAAAACATCTAAAACAATAGCTAGATATTTATTGAAAGCTATAAACTGAAACAGCTCTATTCTTCTGATTTATTACCATGTTTTCCAATGAAACACATGTCGTTTGTTGAATTAACGATTGAATTGATTCAGTAAATCTATTTCATTTGTTAATCCGACGTGTACAATTCCGTTTGTTATACTGTTGTTTTTAAACTATACACAACTGTTTAATACTACGTCAACATAAATATTATAAATATATGAGGGCTCCAATAAGTGTCATAGTATTAGATAGAACCTCAAACAGAATCGATTCTTTCAAGGCCTACAATAAATACGGTAGTTCAAACTAATGGTTGAATCTGTTTAAGATCTACTGAGGATTTTAATACTTTTAAACTTAGTTAAACACGTTAGTGTTTAAAAAAACGTGTTAATTCAGAGAAAACTGTAACCATTCCGTTAAACAGTTTGATACGTTCTATCCAAACATCATTTTAATAAATTATTTCCAACAAAAACATTTATACATATACGCTAAATGTGTATTTATTTAAGTAGAAAATGGTGTTAGGTTTTTAAAAACCACGTAAACAGCTACGCGCTTTGACCCGGTGCGTGAATCAACATTTCATATTTGTGAGAGTAAACAACAAAAAATACAATAAAATAAATATGACACACTAAATATTCCTTCTCATGTATTCTGTTTGAATAATATGACAGCTACTTTTTTAATTAGCATAATACGTGTTGGTACATATACAGTACAAATAAACGTCACACAACACAAATTTATTACAATATAAGCACAAAATGCACAAATATACTACAATACAAGCACAAAATGCACAAATATTATGGTGATCGATTTCGGTGAACCACGCTCACCCTCCTCAGACCAGAGGGATTCACAAAAGAATGGAAAACGGTGTTCAACAACTCAATTTATAGGCCTATGATCACGTGACCCCATTGGCTGGAATCGTCAAAATGGCGGCTGCTGTGATATTATTGGTTAATTCCTATTGTCTGTTACTTTTCTTCTTTTATTCGCTGAAAATACATTATTAAAAACTATTTCGGAATCAAAATTAACCTGTTCATTCATTAATTTATCACGATCCTTACATTTTTCTTTAAAAATAAATAACTCTTCCCAAGCATTCATGTTACGACCCTTCTTACAAAATTTAAGAATATCTACATTTTCATCTATTTTATTCAAACTGTGGGTACAATTCAGAAGGTGTTTAGCTACATTAGATCTTTCAGGTTTATTATTTTTAAAAGCAGAGACATGGTTTTTATATCTTTTGTTAAAATGTACAGTCTGACCTATGTAAAACATATTACAATCATTACAGTTAATCCTATATATTCCTGAATTATTAAATTTATCTTCACTTTCAATATATTTGTGCATTTTGTGCTTATATTGTAATAAATTTGTGTTGTGTGACGTTTACTTGTACTGTATATGTACCAACACGTATTATGCTAATTAAAAAACTATTTGTAAATGCCAGTCAGGCAAATTTAGCAATGATTTACAGGAATGTTAGAATCAAAGTTCACACTACTCTTGCCGATATTTATTTTAATAAGCAATGCTTGCAGCATGGTTTAATACCTAAATATGTTAATGTGAAAATTAAATGTAATACTGTGGTTGGTAGGAAAACAAAACAACAAGCTGAAAAACTGTTTGTAAATAACTCAATTAAAGATTTATATCGCAAAAAAGACGAACTGACATTTAAGAGTTACGACATTCATATGCAATTTGTTAAAGAATATGGTAGTAGGGCTTGGTATTTGCTGAACGATAGTCTTGATGAGGAAATTTCACGTATAATGGAATCGAAATATAATAAACTTAATAAGAAATTGCAAAGATTAAGGAATGTAAGTACTAATGACAATCTAACTAGCCATTTAGTTAATGATGAAAGTCACGTTTTTCATAAAAGGGTAATTAATATGAGTAATGTTGAATTTAGCAAATCTGAAAATGATGTATTGTGTTATGGACCCAAACATAATTTCATGAAAAATCAAAACAAACAAGCCGATATTTTAGCCACAGACATTGAATGTAATGTATCTCAGTTGAAAGATTGTAACAGAAACGAAATTAGATATGATGTAAGTAAAATATGTAAAACAATGCACGTCCAAACTAATAATTTGAAACAGGTTTTAGATTATAACGTTTGTTTAGATGTAAAACAGAAATTACAGAATGAAGATCTAGTCGCAGTTAAAGCGGATAAGAGCAACGCAATTGTAATTCTGAAAAAAGAAGATTATATTACTAAAACTGAAGATTTTATCAAGAAAATAAATTTCAAGAACTAAAAGGTGATCCTACAAATAAATATCAGGATGAAATTAATAAAGTTGTAAAATCTTGTACAAAAGTTATTACTGATAATGTTCGTTTTAGAGCTTTTATGAATAATCCTAAGGCACCCACAATGAATGGTATTCCGAAAATTCACAAACCTAATGTACCTATTAGGCCCCTGGTAAATTTCAAATCTGCGCCTACTTACAACGTATCAAAGATATTGTCCAATATTTTGACTTCTGCTTTGAACCTTGAAAATAAATATACCGTTAAGAACAGTATTGATTTTGTTGATAAGGTCAGTCATGTAAAATTGTGTAATAAGACTAGGTTAGCCTCATTTGACATATGTAATCTATACACTAATATTCCAGTTGATGAAGTGATAAACTTAGTTAAGGAAAAACTTGTAGAACAACAATATGAAAAAATGTATGTAAATCAAATTGTAAAGTTGCTCAAAACTATCTTGAAACAAAATTACTTCTGTTTCAATAACAAATTTTACTTACAAAACGATGGTTTAGCTATGGGTAGTCCACTGTCAGCCATTTTATCAGAAGTTTATTTACAGTATCATGAAGACTCCATTTTAGATAAATTAAAAAAGGAACATGATATCATATTTTACACCCGTTATGTCGATGATATTCTGGTTTTGTTTAACGAGAAATCATGTAATGACTTAGATAATATGTTAAATATACTTAATTGTCACCACCAGAAGCTTAGTTTTACCAGTGAATTTGAATCTATGAATGAAATTAACTTTTTGGATCTAAAAATAATTCATGATCATAACAAACTTTCATATAGAATTTTCAGGAAACCTACTCAAACCAATTGTACCATAAATAACAGTTCTGTCCATCCCCCGTCTCACAAAACAGCTAGCTTCAGAAGTATGTTATATAGGGCGTATTCAATACCATTAAGTGTTGCAGATAGAAAACAGGAAATAAATTTAATAAAATCAATAGCTATTGAAAATGGATACAAAGCATCAATGATTGATGAAATTGGAAGTAGAATAAAAAAGAAAATAGAAAACAAAATTCGAGACGATAGACGAACAACACTTAAAAAAGAAAAATCCGTTAAAGAACAAAAGAAGTATGTATCCATCCATTACAATGGGCCGTTTACACAAAGAGTTGGTAATAGATTAAAGAAATTCAATTTATCAGTAGCTTTTAAGACTTGTAATACTATGTCCAACATTTTTACACCCGAATAGTGTAGATAAATTTAATAATTCAGGAATATATAGGATTAACTGTAATGATTGTAATATGTTTTACATAGGTCAGACTGTACATTTTAACAAAAGATATAAAAACCATGTCTCTGCTTTTAAAAATAATAAACCTGAAAGATCTAATGTAGCTAAACACCTTCTGAATTGTACCCACAGTTTGAATAAAATAGACGAAAATGTAGATATTCTAAAATTTTGTAAGAAGGGTCGCAAAATGAATGCTTGGGAAGAGTTATTTATTTTTAAAGAAAAATGTAAGGATCGTGATAAATTAATGAATGAACAGGTTAATTTTGATTCCGAAATAGTTTTTAATAATGTATTTTCAGCGAATAAAAGAAGAGAAGTAACAGACAATAGGAATTAACCAATAATATCACAGCAGCCGCTATTTTGACGATTCCAGCCAATGGGGTCACGTGATCATAGGCCTATAAATTGAGTTGTTGAAACCTTTTC
>JAQJVL010000789.1:0-20580 GCA_035578905.1 Stictocephala bisonia
AAACACCTGCTTTAAAAACTATGGTCAAAGTTTTACACGCCTCAGAATAATTATACAAGTTATTTACATCATTAAAAATGGAATAAAAGTGTCGTCATTTGTTAACTAGTAAGTGTTGATGAAAGGAAATAATGGTTCCACCCCTCGAATACGACTGGCCCACAGCAAACATGTTACAAGTAATTTCTTTAATATTGAAGTTTATTACTTATCATCGTGTTTGATTTAAAAGAAAAATAATAATCATAAATAAAGATATATGTACAGTATATGAAATATACTAACTGAGTTTAGAAATAACTGTGAATACTATTCACTGTCAACTTTTTGTGATATGCCATTTCATAGAGTAAATAGAAATTATACAATTACATATAAAACTATTTACAATAAACCATAACCATCAACTAATACTAAAAGTAAGAATAAAACTATTACTAAACATAAAACAAACAAACATTGATTACTAGATTGACTGAGATCAACTCGAACGGTGAACAAGCAGTTAAAATAACAACTTTTCTGATTGCTCCTGATACCTAGTGGACACTTATGAATCTACTAACAGTCTAGGACAACATAATAACCAGTTTAGAATAATACACAAATGAGTAGCAACAGCTACTATGATACTATTTTAGTCATGTGATCTCAGTTGCCCATACTTGTTAAGGCCACACCGACTGCTGCCGCAACTGGTTTGGCCGTGCTAATCAAGAGGTTGATAATAAAGGATAAATGAAAATGTAACGAACAAGTACTGCTGTAAATAATACACAGTTCGTTTCCACGTATTAGCAGCTGAATTTTATAATATAACTTCAAAGTTTTTACGTTACCTGAAGATAATAAGGCCACATAAGGGTAAGCACTGATGAGAGACCAGAATATGCGATGAAACTGATCAGCAGGGATACTATTATAGCTATTGGGATGGCTCTGCGTGGATTGCGAGCTTCTTCACCTGTCATTGAAAGAAAATGTTTTTTATACTATGTTAAACTACTAGGCAGACTATTATATTACAAGAAAGAATTCTAAAATATACTCTCAATTTTTTTTACAAAGACAGACATTAGGCTTTTTAAAGTTATTCTATTTGAAAATAATACCTCTTGATGAAAATTAACAATGAGGTTGTGATTTATTAAATTTAGATAAATTTACAGAAGAGCATATTAAACAAAAATATGCTCATTAAAATTTATAAAATACAACTCATTATCAAATTAACCAGTTATAAATTGAGAAAATCACATTTCATATTTACAAATTCTTTGTAATTTTAGTAATGACGTTAATAATTGATAGATATATATTACTGAAAAGCTAGATACTGAATCTCACTGAATAACACTAAATATTTAGCCACTTCTGGTATCTAAATTCTGTAATAAGTTATTGATGCTCTAGGTCCAAAACATCCTCAAAAGTTGACTTTTTCAAGATGGTGTGTTTTTTTTAATATTATCCTTGACATGCTGGCAATGCATGATCCACTTTCAGACTTATGAAGCAATTTTGTATGCCATATGGCACTATATTTAGATTGGGTAGTTTATAATAAACTACCCTGTTATTATAAACTACACGTGTACCCACACTACCACCCATATAAAAACAGTGGAGTTGACCCACCTACCCATAATTATACACTGTTTTTGACCCACCCACCAAAAAACAAGTACAGTAGTAGGCCTATATACAAGAACAGTAATTCTGTGGCCCACACACACGTACAATGGTATTGACCCACCCTCCCAACCATACACAAAAAGTGTTATTGAGTGACAGCTCTAACAGTTGTCAGCTGTAGTATCTATAATTGCAGTACAATCTATTTTCCCTTTAGAATAAAAAATATTCAAATAACATGTGATATGTCTCGATATTTTGGTTGCAGTGTGTGTTCTAATTAGCTGTCGCAGACAGTTCTTTTGATTGTTATCAGTACTGTATTTATTTCTGCATTACAACATACTGACGGATCCCATGCCAACACTGGTCTACGGGACGATGCGGGATGTATGTATGTATGTATGTATGTAGTTGGTTAGTAAATGCTTATAAATGGGATCAGGATTATAATTACTAATGTTTATAGATTATATATATTTACCTGAAGTGGCAATAACGTCAAATCCCACAAACCCGTAAAAGCAGGTTGCTGCACCCTTGAATGTTCCGATGACACCATAAGGCAGGAATCCTCCTTTTCCATAGCCCAGAGGTATAATGTAAGAGGGGAGTTTCCAATTTGTTAGGTCAACTGATAACAGAAATCTGAATTACAAACACATTTATGAGCAGTAACACTTAATCCTGTATACTGAAACAATTAATAGATATTCGTCAAGGAACAATTGGTCCTGTCCTATAAATTATGTATATAAATGAGACTGTACAAGCAGTTCCTTTATATAAAAAACTTTTACATATTCTAGTTGTTGCCAAATTAGTAATTTCAAAATTCTATAGAGCTTGTATATAGTAAAAATCTTTAGTAAGATTTGTTTGCAGTTACATGTTAAAATGTTGAATTTATTGAATCGTATTATATTGATTTCATAAACAAATATCTATCAAAACCAATCTATATATATATTCTATTTTGATCAAAAATGTATATAAAATTCTTTGGATCAAAATAAATAAAAGGGTTCTTAAAAACACAGGTTCAAAAACTCTTTGTTAACCAGCATATTATTTTTCACAAAATAAATCATATCTAAAAAATAGTACGATCAAAAAATTCAAATTCTGTATGAAACTATTACTATCAAGGTGTATCTATTTAAATTAAAAAATAAGTTTGATAAAATTATAAGTTTCAAATTGACAACATTTAATAATTTCACCTGAAATACTAAAAATGAAGTATATCAAAAAAAATGAAGAAGAGTAACGTTTTATTTATTTTTAATTCCAAATCCAATGATATGCTTTGCAGGGGCCAAAGGAGAATATAGACAAATGCGATGTAATTCTGCAATGTACCACTTGACCTTCATGCTTACACTTTTATATGACTAAATATGAGACCAGTTTTTTTTCTTTACCTGATATGTAAATCATCTGGTGAGTGAATTTTGGAATTCACTCATTATGAGTTTTCTTATTTTTACATGAACATTTTAATCCATTTCTTGAATTGATATAATTAAATTGGGCATTTATATAATAAAGACTATTTAAATTGATTTTGGCAATTAGACAATTAAATATCTAAAATTATGAAAATAACAGCCAAAGCAGGCCCGCAGTTTGCATGTAACGCGCTATGGGCCTGGGCCCGATCTCCGCCCCTCCCCCTTCCATCAACTGGGTTTATAAAATGGGTTTATATATGAAAAAACTTCAAATTCCATCAAATTTAGCTTTTATTTCAGGTGAAACTACAAACATAAATACTCAAAACTTTACATGATTGGTCGTTTCCTACATTTTTTCTCAGCAAACTCGTTAATGACATCGTCAAATTTCATTTTTAGGGTTACGTCACTTTCGGTACACATTATCATTAAATTGTTCAGCTTAGTTTGTTCAAGTGTTGACCTAGTCACTGACTTAATCCTTTTTAGAGCTGAAAACCCTCGTTCAGCCGAGCAGTTCGTCATTGGTAGAGTTAAATAGATCCTCATGGCTACTTCCAGGTTTGGGAAAGTAGAGACAAGACCTGTTTCAGAACTTCTTAAATACTTGTATGCGTCTCGAAGTCTCTCTATACTATCAACCTTTAAGAACTGCTTGAAATGAAGGCACTCCTCTCCAAAACTATCCACATCTATATCATTGCAGTAGAATAATGCGAGTCGTTCTGCCTGGGTTTTGATTGTTTGAGGTTCTTTGTCCTGTAATATCAAAACATTCAGTACTTTTACATTGAAGATGACAGATAAAAAATCAAATAAAAACATATAATACATTATTACCTGTTTGTTACCTTCAATTTAAAAATAATATGTAAAGCTTTCTAGTATTACGTATTAAGTGAAAATAAATTAAACTAGAATGACAGGTACACACATAGTATAAAAATAATATGTTGAAAAGAAGGTTGAAAATTTAAAATATCTTACCTTAAAATTGTTAAATAGCTCAAATCTGTCTCCAAGAGAAGCATAGCTTTGTGTTCTTGTGTCGAGCTGTGCCGTAAGATTGTCAACTATTGTTAAAAAAACTTCTGTCCTAAATCTGGTTTTAGGGTCCATATTCGTGTCAAAACTTTCTCTTTTCTCGTCTGCATCTGCAAATAGTGTTGGTTTCCTGTTTCTTTTGTAGTTGGCAGCTTGCATTCCACACATTTTTGTTGCTTCATTCTCAAAGTGATCAAAGTTGTCCCTCTTTTCTTCTAAGAACATTTTAAGCGTTTGTAATTGTTTAACTGCCGCAAGAAAATCCAACTCTTCTTTTTGTAAGTTTGAACTAACTTTATCAATTCTCATTAACAAATCATTCCACAGTACAGTAAGAAAAGCCGTATCAAACTTTCCCAACTGTTTGCTAAGCCCCTCAGCCGCCACTCTCGTTTCAGGTGTTTGTGAAACATCTTGAGATAGGTTTTTCAGCACAAGTTCAAACTCTTTATAACCATTAGATAAAGCGTGCACAGCGTCTGCTCTAGCAGACCATCTAGTCTGGCTTAAATTTTTCGGTAAAGTGAGCGTGTCACTGTTTTTGTTTTGCTTTCGCCTTTCTTTGTTTTCATTTTTGATACATTCTTTCAACAATCCCCATCGGTAAGTTGACCCCGCGAAGAAAGTAAAAAGTCCTTGTAAAAACGAAAAATACCTAGTCACTTCAGGGCATGATTTTTCGGCTGCAAAAACTCCAACTAAATTCAAGGAATGTGCAGCACACGGAACATAATCTGCTTTGTTATTTTCGGATTTTATTCTTGCCTGTAGACCTGTGTAGTAACCTGACATGTTAGATGCATTGTCGTAGCTTTGTCCTCGGCAATTTTCAATATCTAAGTTTAGATTTTTAAGTACAGTTAAAACTGCTTGTTGTAGGCTTTCCGCTTTATGACCAACACCAGGTAAAAGTTGTACGAGACGTTCTTTAGCACACGCATCGTTCAGTGAAACGTATCTTAAAACAACTGCTAACTGGTCGGTGTGCGACACGTCCGGCGTAGAATCAACTATCAGAGAAAAATAATGAGCTTCTTCGAGTTCTTTAATTATTTGGTTTAAGACCTTAGTGCCCATAATTGAAATGAATTCATCACAGGTGTCAGACGAAAGGTAAGACACATTGCCTGACCCTTTGTTTCCATATTTCTCTATATGATGAGATAGGAACGGATCATATTCACTCAAGAGTTCAAGACAGCCTAGAAATAGACCATTAGATAAGGAACCAAATGTTTGGTTGTCTCCTCGGAAAGGAAGGCCTCTCAATGCCAAAAATCGAACAACGCTAACTACTCTCGTTAAAACTTCTCTCCAATATTTCACTTCTTTTTCATATTGAGATAACAATAAAGTGTCTACTGATGCGGTTTTTTTTCTGTACAAAAATGTACAAATATTTTTCCTGTGGTCACTTGATTGCTCGTGACTTTTAACGAGCACACTTGCGTGTTTCCAATCGTTAAATCCTGTACTAAACGCAGTTTGTTTACTTTCTATCTGAAATAATAAGCATGGGATACAAAAAACACAACCTTTTGATTTGGAATACAATAACCAATCTCTGTTATAAGTTTCCCCATTGGGTAAAACACATGAGAAGATTTTGTCAGATAATGTACGCTTTTTGTCTGGATAAATTCTGACAGAGTTCGAAAAATCAATATTCAAGTTTTGCTTTACGTTTGTAGTTAAGATTGTTTTTAGCACATATTCATCTTTAGTATTCCAAGTAGCCGGGTCATCAAGATCAAATAAAAATGAAACTGAAGATGAGGTGGTTGGCTTTGTACAGCCGGGTTTAAAATTTAAATTTATTGTACCTGTACTTGTACTCGGCAATACCTCACTTACTGAATCATCAGTTTCAGTCGTAACTAGTTCAGCTGATTGATAAACATCGTCACTGCTTCTGGGTTTACATACCTCTTCCCTCGACAGGGTAGGTCCCTCCTCATCCTCAGGGCCTTCTAATGCGACAGTTACTACAGGTACAGTTTTTTGTTCACTGAAAAAACTACTTATTTTAGGGACTTTCTGTAACACTTTTTCACTGTCCAAAAGCTTTTTGGCCGCCCTCTTTCTAAATTCACTGCCACTTGGTTTTTTACTCATTTCACAAATCACAAAACAAGCATTTTATTCTACTATTTGTACCATGTATGATAAAAGATCAAACCAAACATAAATACAAATACAATCACATTAAAATAGTTAGCAAAAACACATCAATAAACTTATTCACAAGCCAACTAATAACATGTCTCACGCGATTGCACAAAACGAACTGACAAAGAAAGACAAAGCAAAGATCAAGTAGCAACATGCAGGCAGTGACAGTGATGAGTCATGCGTGAAGCTGGGGAGTGGGGGGAGGAGTGGAGAGGGTTGGTGGGCGATCCGTTGGCGTGTGATTTTAAAATATGGCGCGCAATCCATTGGCGCGTGATTTTAAAATATTTTCTCTTGTTTGCGCCCCCCTCAATCTTGCGCCCTGGGCCCGGGCCCACCGGGCCCATTTACAAAAGAGGCCCTGAGCCAAAGTACAAACGAGCAGACCACGTGTACAAGGGCAGTTATCACTTTGGCAGCATTATAGCTGAGTTTCACATGTATCCACTTATGTGTTCCACATGCCTTCATACGCTATTTATAACAGCGAGGCAATGAGTTATCCAAAACACCTTAAAGTGGCTGAAGTAAAAACCTGAATTTCACATATAATTGTGCTATAAAATTGTGGCACCACACTACTTTAAAATGTGTACTTCTTATATACTTAGTCACACAACACAATGAAGTGTAGTCCAGCTGTAAATTGTAGTCCTGAAATGTTATCTTCTTTTAGTGAAATGCAGATACAGGATATCCTTAGAATAATTAATAAATTAAAGTACAATAAATCATCTGGTTATGACAGCATTCCATTGTCAGTAGTAAAAGACTGTGCTAACCATATTTTAAAACTGATGACAAATATAATTAATACATCCTTTCAAGAAAATTTTTTCCAAGCCCTCTCAAAATTTCTTAAGTCACTCCAGTTCACAAAACCGGCAGTGAACAAAAAAATAGAACTATAGGCTAATATCAAATTTATCTAGTTTTTCTGAAATGCTTGAGCGAGCAGTACATGATCAATTAATAAATTATCTAAAGAAAAACAATAAACTAAATTCCTCACAATTAAATCCACTAAACAGGCACTTATAACATTTATGGAATTAGTACTAGATTACTTGGACTCAACAAAATTTATAACCGGCTGTTTTATAGATCTTATAGCAAGGCTTTTGACCTTGTCCAATTCAATATATTTTATGAGAAATTATTTAATATTGGTATACGAGGACATTGTTTAAAATGGGTTCAAAATTATTTGAAAAATCTTCAGCAATTTGTTCAAATTATTAATTGTAATCGTGTAATAACAAAAACCGTTCAATCTAGTTTAAAGGAAATTAAAATGGGTGTTCCACAGGGATCCATTCTAGGACCCTTTCTATACATCATTGATATAGTAGATCAAGTCTCCAAAGAGAAACTTATTACTTTTGCAGATGACACTACGTTAATAAACAGTAGAAAAAATATTCATGATCTTGAAATTGAAACATTTATTACAATAAACTCAGTTCTAAATTATTATTCTAGTTTAGAAATGAAATTAAATATAGACAAAACACAATTAATGAATATAGGCCTAGCAAAGAAATTATGCTATGAGTCTTATTTTAATGTTATTTGAGATGAGGATCAGGTCAAACAAACTGAAAGCGTAAAATTTCTTGGTGTAATTGTGGATCACAAATTGAATTGGAATGAACATATTAATCAGCTTTCACTTAAATTAGCATTCAGTTTACATGTATTAAGAAAAATTTCTAAATTAGACAATAAACACATCTCAACAAATTGTTATTATGCTTTCATATACTCTCATATAAGTTACTCAATAATTCTCTGGGGTTCATCGTCTAATCAAAACCTGAATAGAATATTTATATTGCAAAAAAGGGCAATCAGATATATAACTATTCTGAGTTATTTTGAATCATGTAGAAGCTCTTTTATCAGTAACAGAATTCTTACAGTGCCATCAATTTTCATTCTAGAGTGTATAATGTACTGCAAGCTTAATGATAAAATTGAAATTGAAAAGAATCATAATCATAATACAAGGAACACCAATTTTGCTGAAAGTCATAGATTAAAATATATGAATCTAAACTAGGGGTGTGCGAGTACTCGAAACTTGGAATATTTGATCGAGTATTTTATTACTCGAACTCGGCTCGAAGCTTCCTAAACTACTCGAAGTTCGATCGAGAAGTTGTATTTCATGAAATATCAGATTTACATCTTAATTTAGTTTTAAGAGTAAACAGTTTTATAAGTTATGAATAAAAAATGTTTTACCCGTTAACAGTTTGGTACGTGTAATTATGAACTAAACAATACGCCTAAGAATAGGTAGTAAACGACGACAGTCAAATGAACTAGTCGACGTAGTGAACGAGTTCGTTCATAATGATTTGAACTAGTTAAATTCAAAGTGAACAACAGAGCTGGGAAGGAAGCGATCACACATGTGGTTGTCCGAGTCTACCAGTCACTTGTAACCTAACCTAAAATAGCGTGAATAAAACAGAAGTGCGGGTTAGTTTCTTTATGACCCAAGAAAGGGGATGAGAGATCCGGTTCAAGATGCTCAAAAAGACCTGTTACCGATACAAATCTAATGGTCTGTAAGCGGTGGAAATTATGTATATTTTCGTTCATATCAATAGTTCCGCTCAATCAAAAGGGTACCGAGAACGGTTCACTTTAGATTCCAAGAATCAAACTTCCCATCTTTTCTAGGCGAAAGTTCATCTGAGTTGTAGTATATGTACCTGCAAAGAACCGTTCAGCTCCTTTTCAGAACTGAAATTATTGTATATTTCTTGCGAGTCGATTGAGGTCTATTTTGTTTTTTAATCTGAGCAGGGAATCGTCCAATGATTTGACTTAAGAAAATACCATATCGTATCATATAAAATATGGTAATGGCGTTCTAGCAACGTGTGACACAACATTATTGATTTATTTTCCGTCAAATAAATATATATATAAATATATATCCGTGGTGAACGTCTATTAATTATTATTCCGTAAACACCTTAGATCGCCAAAACTGTGTGCAATATTTGCGCATACGATATTTTTTTTCTTGTCAATTTGTTGAACGGTTTCCTGACTAGGTTAGACAATAACACAGTTGGAGTGTATAAGGTGGTAAAGTACGATAATTTTGATTCGTAAACTCACTGAACAGTTCCCTGTTCACATTGACGTCGATGTAAACTGTAAAACAATCACGAATCAACCCAAGTGAGGGAGAAACATGGTGGAAGATCTTTTCTAAACAAAATTTAGAGATTCTGAAAATAATTTTTATTGAACCGAAGCCTTATCAAACGTTTAGTTTTTTATTCATAAGTTTATATTTCAGACTGCATCTCGTCGCCAATATTGGCTAGACCTATTATATTAGCCGGCTATGTCTATGGTTTTCATTCCATTACACCAGGTTTTCATGAATTCTTGTTATGAACTAATTATTTATCTGTTGTTCAGTGTAGCCTCATTACACAATGGAAGTGGTACAAACAATACAGAACACACCCTTAAACATAATTAAGTTCTGACCCACCCGCCCACCCTTACACATACGGTGGTTGTGACCCACCTGCCCACCCTTACACAAACAGTGGTAAAGACCCACCTCTACACATACCGTAGTTCTTACCCACCCGCCCACCCATACACTCACAGTGGTAGTGACCCACCCTTATACGAGTACATACTGTGGTTCTGACCCACCTGCCCACCCTTACACATACGGTGGTTGTGACCCACCTGCCCACCCTTACACAAACAGTGGTAAAGACCCACCTCTACACATACCGTAGTTCTTACCCACCCGCCCACCCATACACTCACAGTGGTAGTGACCCACCCTTATACGAGTACATACTGTGGTTCTGACCCACCTGCCCACCCTTACACATACGGTGGTTGTGACCCACCTGCCCACCCTCACACAAACAGTGGTAAAGACCCACATCTACACATACTGTAGTTCCCGAAATAGTTTCAAGTTGCACACATTTCACTACCGATCATCATTTAAAAACTAATTCATCCTAAGCGACTTTAAAATTTATTTTTAGCCTTAGTTATTATTATCAATCGATTGAACATAATAATCGATGTCTTTGTCTTTGTCATCCAGATTTTCAAATTTGACTATACAGTATAATTCACAGCTTATTTCCGGTTAGTTGTAACCTTGTTATTACTGAATTAAATACCCACAGAATACAGATCCACTATTCTTGGCATGTACACAATCAATTTGTTATTGAGAGGAGGTAATTCTGAAAGCAAATGACTGCATTTGGCGATGACGCCTGAATTTTAGCAACCGTTTGGTTGGATGCAGCTTTTGCCAACAAGCTTCGTTACGTTTTCGCGGTACACTTTGAACTGAACCACCAGATAAACATATTGGCCGGCTGTGAAACAGTATAATTGGCTTGCATAGAAAATCTGATCTGTGATATGAGTGAACAGATTAAATCTTTATATTCCACGTTATTTCAACTTATAATATACTGTCTTAGTTTCTTTCATCATATTAGTTATGAAAAAAGGAAAAAGGTTAATCAAAACAATGCCACATAAAAATATGGAAGGCAGGAAGTAAAAAGTTTTATTTATCAAATTTTACAGTTACAAACAACAAATCAAAATTATTGTGTTCAGTTTAGATGTATGTATTTACGAATCTGGCAAAACTTAACATAGGCTTAGGATGATGTCTGCCTTTTACAGTTGGCTTGGGTGAACAGGAAATCCTTCTGTAAATACTCGCTTGAAAATACTCGATACTCGAAAAAATGCCAACTACTCAACTCGAACTCAAAATTCACTACTCGCACACCCCTAATCTAAACCCTTGTATATTGGCAAGAAATTCTTTAGTAGACTGGATTTGATTTGAAGGAGGAAGTACAAAACAAATTCTTTAAAAAACAGCTAAAAAATTGGCTTGTGCAACAACGTTTTTACCAAATTAATGATTTGCATATGTCACAGGAATGCAGTTGATTCTAGTATTATTCTAGTGTTATTTAGTGTTTAGTACTATTTTAATACATGCATTGTTAACTTTAATATTAAGTGACAATAAATGTATGATGACAACTTTTATACCTTTTGATTAAGTTTTTTTTAATGCTGTACATAAATAAATAAATAAACAATCTGCACAAGATGTTCAAGTAAACAAAAAAATTTACTTCTATAACCTAGGTAAAAGGTAAGATAGAGAAAACTATTCTTTAAGCGGCTAATTCACTGTTAAGATTTGAGTAAAATAAAAATACTTAAACAATTACTTACTGTAAAACATGCCAAAAACAATAACAAATAGCACAATAGCACAGTTGACGGTACTCAGGAGATTGTTCAGGGTCAACGACTCCTTCAGGCCAACAGCCAAACCCACTGCAGACAGAAACACAGTATTAGTCGTACACTGTATCTCAAGTCAACTCTAAATCATTAATTTTAAATAGCAAATATTCCTTTAAAAATAATGCAAACGTTACAAAATATCTGAGGGCGAGATTAGAATAACATATATTTTTTCTAAATTTTAAACAGTGTAACGTAACTGGAGTAACAAAAAAAAAATTGAGAAAGGAGTAATACCATTCAGGAATTGTAGATTAAAATCATTACAAGAGTGCTTACAGCTTACAGAATATACCACTGACGCCATTGGAATAAAATAGGTTTTTTAACTTTTATAAATAGTAATGTAATTGAAGAAAGGCATTAAGCTATAATAGACATCAATAAATTAATATAAGCTTGTAATCAGACAATGCGACAACAGACGTTAAGTGGCAGCAGATATATAGAGACCACACCACCACTTATCGACTAATGCTATCATATTAATGCATCGGCTGATACACTTCCTGCCAGTAAATACATCAGTAGTATACTAACTCTGGGAACCTGTCATCAGTCATGTTGGGTGAAACATTGTTAAATGTACAATTACTAGTGATCTTAGAGCATATTTTGAAAAATGTTCACTGGAAAATGCTGGATCAGAAGTGTGGATGGAGGGGACTGCCCCTTATTGACATCCAGAAACATGAGGGGATTGCATAAAATGCTTAGAATAAGTATTTATCCAAACTAAGCTTCATCCAGTTGTGGGCTTCACCATTCTCTTCTATGTTTGTTACTTTTCTTATAATCATATTCACAAGAAATAATGTTTAAACAAATTAAATCATAATTTTATGCATCAACATTGAATATGCTTCTGGTCTCTAAATATGATCAGAAGTGCTAGTCAGAAAACTGACACCTAGAAATGGGCAGAAAAGAGATGGTCCATGTAAGAGGCCTATGTAAGACTCTAGAGTTGGCCTATGTAAGAGGCCATCTCTAAATTATGTAACAGTATAATCCCCTTCCCTCCCCCGTCTAACAGACTTGTAACAGTAATACTGAACTCCCCTCAAAAACTACGTAATGCTGTTACCAACCCCCTTCCAATTACTTTCATACATATTTTTATTTAGGATAAAGTCATTGTTTAGACTTTGGTCAATTTGTTTTTTAATGGGGGATAATATATTACAAGCTTTAAAATCTTTTTAAAAATCTTGTATTTTTGGGAAAATGATTAAATTTTGTGAATGAATCCAAACAAATTGTTAAGGTTTGATAGTTACATAACGCTACATAACCCCCCCCCCCCCACTCTCCCTGTAAGGAAACTAAACTCTGCCAAGAAGCCTCCTCTCCCCTTCAGGTGTTACATGATTTACGGACAGCCCCTAAGTGAATAGGTTTAGCAAAATTACTTTTGTTGTAAGTTTGGTTTGAATGGGAGTTATGAAATAAATGTTTCAATTTTAGATTGAATTCATTGAATAGATTTAAATTCATTTTTCAACTTTAAATTAGAAGAATTACAATTTCATAAGAACCATAAAGTTTAATTGTTAATATTTTGCTATGCTTCGCTTTTTAATTTTTTAACAATTTTCAAGAGTAATTTTTCTGTGGAGATTCCAGTAAAAATTACAAAAACTCAACTCCTCTGTAAAATATAGCTAAAGTTAAGTACTTTTTAAAGCAATTTTTAACATCAATAAAAAGCAAATTAAAATTCTCAAGTTGTATTATTTAGAGAACAATTTAAAACCAAACACTTAGCTCATGCTTACAAAATAGAGAATATAATCAGAGTCAAACAACCTAAAAACTTTCCAGGTATAATATTATAATAATACCTCATGCTTCAGTTTCAGACCAACTATAAAAACAAAAATACCTTCTATAATCATTACGTAATTGTTATATTATATATTAAATTAACTTTTAGTTGTTTATTAGTTAAAAACTGTGTTTATACTTACAGCATATAACCACTGAAATAGTTAGAGCGAATACATCAATGTACTCGGAGAAAAATGGATAGTTCAGAGGGAAGTTGGAGCGGAAATAGTTTATCATCGTGTTACCCAGTAAGGAATCCAGGTATACACTAACCCCACGAGCTACGCTGGCACCGCCTGAAAAAAATTAGAGCATCAAGTTGAGTTGAGTAATATAATTAAAACTTTCACAAGAATTTGGTCCAATTGATTTTTTGTCCAGAAGTTTAGTTATTATTATTTTAATTTGGTTTGGTGTGAGTATAATAAACACAAAATTACAGTTTGATACTAGTAAGTACTGTTTAAAAATATTTTTATCACACAAGGATGAAGAACTTAAATAAAAATTTACATTTACAAACTTTCTATTAAAATTAATATATGCTATTTGGTTTCAATCTGTAGTATTTCTTTATTAAGAATCTAGCATCTTTAAAAAAACCATTTACAGTTTTGTATTATTGATGACTCAGATTTTACTACATGAAATATTTGCATTTTAATGAAAATATTCTAGCCATACTGGAAATGTTTTTAAAATATTTTTTCAAGCCTCATTACATTGTCAACTTTTTGAGGCTTGTTTGTTTTGAATATGTAGGTTCTCTTTTAGATATGCTAGATAAATATATTCCATTAGTAATCCAGTAATTATTTAGAAAACCATTTTTGTATTTTAAAATGTCAGTCTTAAATAGAAAATAATTTTAAAATAGGTATTGAAATACCAAAAAATATTCTACATTTAATTGAGCTATCTATATATTTAATACTGTAAGGGAATATGTCTCCCCAAAATTTCTCGAGCAAGGAAGAAAATAGCTTGATGGGATTCTTTTTAAAGCTTTAGGGATAAGGACAGTCGGAAAAATATGAGAGATGTAAAAAATTACCTCTGCTCCATCTCACTGGCCCTATAAGATATGATGATGGTTTTCTGTAACTGCAGTGTTTTATTATACATATAACAGCTGTTTATGTTTATAAGGTTTATGCTGGTGTAAACATTACATATTTGTGATATTCTGTTTAATTTAAATTTTGCAATGTATCATAACGGAAGAAGTATTGAGTGTTTTTATTCCAAGCTTTAATTTCACAGCTGATTAAATTAAAAATTAATAATTATATTTAAAAACACAGCAATATGATCAGTTAACAACTGAAGTGCAGTGAGTGAGGCTGTGAGAATTACAGGTGGTTTAACCTCACGTAAGTCCTGTAGGGAAAGTTTTTCTATTTTTAATATAATGACTGTAGCTAGTATTTATATTTTTGGTAACCTGATTTCTGTTAGAGAAAATATTGGTAAATTTAAAAATAACAACCAAATACATGATACCAGGAAAAAGCATAACTTATTTATACCTAATGTTAGATTGGAAAAGTCATTAAAGAGTTTTAATTACCAACAGGTAAAATTATTTAATAAATTACCTTTAAACATAAGGTCACTGCCTGTAAAGAAATTTAAGATAAAATTGTCAAGATGGCTTAAATCTAAATCTTTTTACTCAATAGATGGAATATCTGGATTGTTCTATGTATGACTTAGTTCCATAATTTTTTATTCTTATTATATTATATTAGATTTTACTCTTATTTATATTTAATATGACGATGCCTATTGTAATTGTAAATTAATGGAAAATAAATCATTTGAATTTGAGCTTCCGTAAACAAATTTACTTGATACGATTGCCCTATTAATATTTGTGGTCAAAAGTTACAGACCAAGACTGAGGCGTAATGAGCGCAATTAGTGAAACTTACAACCAACCGGCATTACTAAAGCCGAGGCGACACGAGCATAGCAAGTGTCGCAGCTGGCATGCAAAGCTTGCTGAGGTGTCCCCTAGTTTATATAAAGAGTATTTTCAATTTATATCCATAACAGCTTCATTAAAACTGCTGAAGTTTGATTCTGGAAAATGGTTTTTAATCTGTCTTTGAAAAATCAAAAAAGTCCTTTTTTACTATTCAAAATAACTCCTATGGTCAAACGAACTACTCCAATTAAAGACTGTTTGTGACTTTGCTATTGGGTTAAACTATTTTATCTAGATCTTTTTCTGTTGTGATCTGGATAGCTCTAGACATATTATCTTTTTTCAGCGTTTATTTCCATTCAACCAGATAAATCTATACCTCCCATTCATTTTAAGGATGTTAGCTTTAGCCATTAAATTGGCAAAATAAGGGGTAAGGTGATCATTAAAGTATATAGATCTATCTGGCTGATTTTTATTTATCAAAGATAACTTAGGCCTAAAGTATGAACTTTTAATAATTTTTATAAAACACATGTTTTTAAAATAATGAAGTGATATAGTTAATTATACTCTTTCAAATAGTTCTCTTTTAATGCTAAACAATCTTTCTAGCTTTTTTGGACAAAAAATCCATTACTAGTTACCATCCATGTTAGAGAACAAAGAAAAATTAGCAAAACTTTGATTCTAAATTTCAATCCAACAAATATAAACAAAAAATCTAATTTAAAATAATCAATTAGTTAATAATCTTGATTCTAAATTTCAATCCAACAAATATAAACACAAAATCTAATTTAAAATAATCAGTTAGTTAATTATCTCTTATTTTAACAACTAAATTATGTTTAACAAAAATGAAAGAATTCTTTATTATCTCATGTCAGTAGAATAAGCATGCTCAATTGTACTCATGAACAATTAATTGATATTAAATATACCTAATATGGTTATATAGTACTGTCAAATGCATAGTATACTATTTTGACTCATATTCATAAAAAAATAATTTCTTTGTGTATGATCCCTAAAAATTGCTTGAATTCTTCAATGGTTTGGTCTTAAAAAAAATGTGTAGTTGATATTTTATTGAATCTTTTCATGCCATCTATTCTTGGAGTACTGGTTTCTGAGGTCAGAAACTTTGTCCACAATCATGAGTCAGGCCAAGGTTGTCATCTAAAGTCAGCAGAAGGTTATATTTTTTTAATTGTTAAAGCAGTAAGCACTGATTAGTTTTCTAGAGCGACAAGGCTCTTACTAGGTTATTACTACTGCTATCTGACTAGTCTTGTCCTTAGACTGTATTAATGAAGCAGATAACTCTCTGTAGTGTGGCATTTCCTTCATCTAATTGTTGTGAAGAGAGTAGTGTAAAACCAATTGAACTCTTTGATTGCATATCAGTTTTTACCCATATGGTTAAAGTGCAGCTCGTGTACATGGTCACTTTGATTGTAACTGTTTTCTTCAGCTGAGTATTTTTTAGATTCACATTCCTTAATTCTCCTTTTGGGGAGTGCCAGTGGCCGTGCAGTCTAAAGCGTCAAAACTTTGCACCTGAGTTAAAAATAGCGCAGGTTAAAATCCTGGCCTTATCTGAAAGTTTTTAACAATAATGTTCACCTTGTCCTGTACTAGTACTCCCCCTTACTTAGTAAGTTCACGCACAATTCAGTATTCTATGAGGAATGGACTGAGTAGGGTTTAAAAGAATCTGCATCTCCTTATTAAAAAAATGTAATCATTTACTAAATTATACACGTGCATATTTCATGTTTTTTCTTTTTTATACAAGACAATTCAACTTTATATAACTTTAGTTTCATTCACAAAAATTGTTTCCTACCCACTCACTATAAAATATTGTTTGTTTAGTGATATTTTAAGTTTTTGTCAATCTTTAAATGTTTAAGTGTAACTACTTTGTTAAAATGAGGATTAAGTTTTAAATATCTGACACATTATATTTAAAACATACTTACCGTACTGATTTGTTGTATTGCTATATTTTTTATGGAACTATTTGAAAATAGAGTGTTATTTTGTGTTTCTTTTTTACTTTATTTTTCTTTGTGTTTTAATTCGTAGCAAGTTTTTGTGATTATTTTTTATCTATGTTTATTTTTCTTATCCTTTTTTATTCTTAATATTCACCTAAGGGTTTAAAAGAGTATGTAATATATTCAATCTTTTCTTCAAAAAGTTTTGTTCTGGTGGGATTTTTTTTCTTTATGGACTAAACTGGTGAGGAGTATTTTTCAATCAGAAATAACATTACTACTTTTAATCTACTAATCTTACTTTTAAGTTATCATTTTAAACCTTCTGATAATATTATGTGTCTTACTCCAAAGTTCTCATTGCACATAGAATATTTTAATTTTTTTTCTTCTAAATATGACAGTTTTTCACAATTGATAGCCATTTCCAGTTTATTTTTAACCAATTTCTAATAATTTTCCAGTTTAAGTGTTCTTTGTTTGTATTCGTCAATTTCATTTTATCTAATAACCCTTGCGCCAGTTCACACATTTTTTATGAAACAGCTCAGTTGTAACTACACATATGCATTCTCACCAATGTCACAGGCAGAAACATTGACTAGTTTACTTGCAAGGTAAGCAAGTAAAGATTTAAAGTTAAGCACCTTAGTGAGGTCATCCTAGGAGCAGACCAGTGCATAAAATGTTAACTAGACGACACAAGTGTCACCTAGTTTTAATATTTTGTCGCCCAGTGGAGGTAGCTGGTGCCTGCAACCTTTTAGGGACAAAATTATCAATTTAAATGATGTTCCTCTAAATTGAAAGTTTGGCCACATGCAAATAATGCTAAACTTTTTAAGCTTTGTAAAAAGTACAAACAAAGGTTTTGTTAATGTTAGAATCAATGACCTACTTTGTTGTGATCAAGGTCTGGTACGTATAGTTTAGCAATATGCACTATGGAGTCAATGCACGTGTATTCACCCCCCCCCCCCCCCATGTCGCCCAGTGAAAATTTGTTAAAATTTAAACTGTCTGGAGCAGACAGTTTTGTGCTTTTATTTATATCCATAGTCTTCAAATCAATTTCAAAATTAAATGTCTTCAAATTACATTGTTGTTTGTTCTCTAGGTATATTATTACAAGTTACTTTATTGACATAAGCCTTCCTTTTTTAGTTCTTAAAAAAACTTCTGAGTAAAACGCACTTTACTTTTAATTTAACAATTTTAATTGTTGGCTAGGTCTATAGTCTTTTATTTTAATTGTTGGCTAGGTCTATAGTCTTTTATTTTAATTGTTGGCTATGTCTATAGTCTTTTATTTTTGCAAAAACTAAGTCTCCATGTTCATACAATACATACTTTATAAGAATGTATTTTTTTAATTGTTCGCAAAATTGAATCATCAGTGATGCATTAATTTTTCAATTATCTTTTGCCAAGTACAGTATATATACAATAAAAATAAAAACCCGAGATCAGAACTTTGTTTTACAGATTGGGAGAAGAAAATAATGTACAATCCTCTTTATTAAAATTTAATCAGTGAGCCTTTGTAAATATTACGAAATAGACATAGATCAACAGTCTAAGTCACTGTCTTATCAGCTAAGATAAAAGTTATTCAATCTACAGACTGGCCTTGCTGATAATGTGACCTTGACTGGAGTTTGGACTTTAAAGTCAATAACATTGAAAATGCTAACAACCAAACCTTAGGTACAATACCAACATTCAGATAAGAAAGTATAAAGGTTAAACTGATAAGTTAAGGGTATTAATGCTGTTTTACACGAAATATTCTTGAACAAGATTCCTAATGTCTATTAAAACTTATATTGAGACCCATCCCCCCCCCCAAAGCTGGAAAGCGTGCCAACCGGGGGATGGCTCAAAACAAGTCGAGCGATGGGATCACGGGTGGCAGTTGGAGGGTCAAAATAATACTCGGCAGCTGAGCAAAACTAATTTATTATTAAGAAAACAAACTGGCAGGCAGAAGGCCACAACAAAAAAGGCAGAAGGCCACAATATAAAATAGGCAGAAGGCCACAATATTAATTCGTAATTAAATAAATAACAAAACACATAAAATTTAACAATATAACGACAAAAGCTACCAAAACACTTAACGCTACAAAAACAACAAACTCTACGAATACCAAAGTTAACAATTACATGGCCTATGGCCTATCTGCGGTTGGGCCTGAGACACCCAAAACGTAAGACAAATTATTAACAATTTAAAAATGACCATTAAGAAACAAATTTAGATAACCCCAAAATAAAAGTGAAAAATTTAGAAAACTTCTGGAAACAAAAATTTTGGTATCATCAATTAAGCCGGCAATTTGGCCCACATCCCTTGATTCCACCAAGGCCCGGGAGTAAGCCGGAATCCCGGGGCAGCTCCGAATTAAGTTAAGCAAAAGCATCATAATCCCCTTTTGGTGAGTTGAAAAATTAAACAATTTAAAAGAAAATATAACACGGTACCGTTCGAGTAAAAATTCACTTCCAAGCACCCCTAATACACTTAACAAACAAAATAAATAACAATAACTAGGCCTAAACATATAAATAAATAATACTATAGTTTAACAGTAGGGCCTAACAAAATATAAAAAATTTGAATAACTATAACAATAAAATACTAAAGATTAACAACAATAATAAATATTAACACAAAATTTTTTTATATTTTAAAAACACCTTTTTTTCGATTAAAAAAAAATATAAAAAATTTGAAACCCCATGGCTGTGTTTCCTGCCAACACTGTACAAGTTCATGGCCAGTTCCTAGGCCTAGGCCTAATAATCCATTGTTCATCACCATTTTTTTCTTTACACTTTCCCTTTGATGTATTTTGCTTTTTTTTTTTTCTCTGGTTTTTATGTACTTCAAATAGGTAACCCCCCCCAGCTCAGCCGCCGGGAAAACGACAAGGAAAGCACTGACCTGAGGACAGAAGACTCATACCCAAAGATGTAGGTGGGGCAGCAGGGTCACCAATGGCCTCTATACATGGTCCTCAGGCCAGGCTGGCAGTGTGGATGGTAGACAATCCCCGGACGGCAGGCCGAGGGCTGAACGTCCCACTCAAGGACCCTGGAGTTTAGGAGTCTCTCAGCCGGACATAGTAATCTCAGCAGGCAGAGCCAAAGA
>JAQJVL010000789.1:20680-163180 GCA_035578905.1 Stictocephala bisonia
TAACGGGGGAAATTTATAAAGATTTAATTCCTTTTTTCCCATATCACA
Source organism: Stictocephala bisonia (assembly GCA_035578905.1). Lineage (NCBI taxonomy): Eukaryota > Metazoa > Arthropoda > Insecta > Hemiptera > Membracidae > Stictocephala > Stictocephala bisonia. The sequence continues at coordinate 20,729 of JAQJVL010000789.1, forward strand.
GATCAGATTTTTCTATGCAACGCCAATTATACTGTTTCACAGCCGGCCAATATGTTTATCTGGTGGGTTCAGTTCAAAGTGTACCGCGGGAAAACGTAACGAAGCATTGTTGGCAAAAGCTGCATCCAACCAAACGGTTTGCTAAAATTCAGGCGTCATCGCCAAATGCAAGTCATTTGCTTTCAGAATTACCCTCCTCTCAATAACAAATTGATTGTGTACATGCCAAGAATAGTGGATCTGTATTCTGTGGGTATTTAATTCAGTAATAACAAGGTTACACAACTAACCGGAATATAAGCTTGTGATATTATTACCTGTATAGTCAAATTTGAAAATCTGGATGACAAAGACAAAGGACATCGATTATTATGTTCATTCGATTGATAATAATAACTAAGGGCTAAAAATAAATTTTAAAGTCGCTTAGGATGAATTAGTTTTTAAATGATGATTCGGTAGTGAAATGTGTGCAACTTTGAAACTATTTCGGGAACTACAGTATGTGTAGATGTGGGTTCTTTACCACTGTTTGTGTTGAGGGTGGGGCAGGTGGGTCACAACCACCGTATGTGTAAGGGTGGGGCAGGTGGGTCAGAACCACTGTATGTACTCGTATAAGGGTGGGTCACTACCACTGTGAGTGTATGGGTGGGCGGGGTGGGTAAGAACTACGGTATGTGTAGAGGTGGGTCTTTACCACTGTTTGTGTAAGGGGTGGGCAGGTGGGTCACAACCACCGTATGTGTAAGGGTGGGCAGGTGGGTCAGAACCACAGTATGTACTCGTATAAGGGTGGGTCACTACCACTGTGAGTGTATGGGTGGGCGGGGTGGGTAAGAACTACGGTAATGTGTAGAGGTGGGTCTTTACCACTGTTTGTGTAAGGGTGGGCAGGTGGGTCACAACCACCGTATGTGTAAGGTGTGGGCGGGTGGGTCAGAACTTAATTATGTTTAAGGGTGTGTTCTGTATTGTTTTGTACCACTTCCATTGTGTAATGAGGCTACACTGAACAACAGATAAATAATTAGTTCATAACAAGAATTCATGAAAACCTGGTGTAATGGAATGAAAACCATAGACATAGCCGGCTAATATAATAGGTCTAGCCAATATTGGCGACGAGATGCAGTCTGAAATATAAACTTATGAATAAAAAACTAAACGTTTGATAAGGCTTCGGTTCAATAAAAATTATTTTCAGAATCTCTAAATTTTGTTTAGAAAAGATCTTCCACCATGTTTTCTCCCTCACTTGGGTTGATTCGTGATTGTTTTACAGTTTACATCGACGTCAATGTGAACAGGGAACTGTTCAGTGAGTTTACGAATCAAAATTATCGTACTTTACCACCTTATACACTCCAACTGTGTTATTGTCTAACCTAGTCAGGAAACCGTTCAACAAATTGACAAGAAAAAAAAATATCGTATGCGCAAATATTGCACACAGTTTTGGCGATCTAAGGTGTTTACGGAATAATAATTAATAGACGTTCACCACGGATATATATTTATATATATATTTATTTGACGGAAAATAAATCAATAATGTTGTGGTCACACGTTGCTAGAACGCCATTACCATATTTTATATGATACGATATGGTATTTTCTTAAGTCAAATCATTGGACGATTCCCTGCTCAGATTAAAAAACAAAATAGACCTCAATCGACTCGCAAGAAATATACAATAATTTCAGTTCTGAAAAGGAGCTGAACGGTTCTTTGCAGGTACATATACTACAACTCAGATGAACTTTCGCCTAGAAAAGATGGGAAGTTTGGATTCTTGGAATCTAAAGTGAACCGTTCTCGGTACCCTTTTGATTGAGCGGAACTATTGATATGAACGAAAATATACATAATTTCCACCGCTTACAGACCATTAGATTTGTATCGGTAACAGGTCTTTTTGAGCATCTTGAACCGGATCTCTCATCCCCTTTCTTGGGTCATAAAGAAACTAACCCGCACTTCTGTTTTATTCACGCTATTTTAGGTTAGGTTACAAGTGACTGGTAGACTCGGACAACCACATGTGTGATCGCTTCCTTCCCAGCTCTGTTGTTCACTTTGAATTTAACTAGTTCAAATCATTATGAACGAACTCGTTCACTACGTCGACTAGTTCATTTGACTGTCGTCGTTTACTACCTATTCTTAGGCGTATTGTTTAGTTCATAATTACACGTACCAAACTGTTAACGGGTAAAACATTTTTTATTCATAACTTATAAAACTGTTTACTCTTAAAACTAAATTAAGATGTAAATCTGATATTTCATGAAATACAACTTCTCGATCGAACTTCGAGTAGTTTAGGAAGCTTCGAGCCGAGTTCGAGTAATAAAATACTCGATCAAATATTCCAAGTTTCGAGTACTCGCACACCCCTAGTTTAGATTCATATATTTTAATCTATGACTTTCAGCAAAATTGGTGTTCCTTGTATTATGATTATGATTCTTTTCAATTTCAATTTTATCATTAAGCTTGCAGTACATTATACACTCTAGAATGAAAATTGATGGCACTGTAAGAATTCTGTTACTGATAAAAGAGCTTCTACATGATTCAAAATAACTCAGAATAGTTATATATCTGATTGCCCTTTTTTGCAATATAAATATTCTATTCAGGTTTTGATTAGACGATGAACCCCAGAGAATTATTGAGTAACTTATATGAGAGTATATGAAAGCATAATAACAATTTGTTGAGATGTGTTTATTGTCTAATTTAGAAATTTTTCTTAATACATGTAAACTGAATGCTAATTTAAGTGAAAGCTGATTAATATGTTCATTCCAATTCAATTTGTGATCCACAATTACACCAAGAAATTTTACGCTTTCAGTTTGTTTGACCTGATCCTCATCTCAAATAACATTAAAATAAGACTCATAGCATAATTTCTTTGCTAGGCCTATATTCATTAATTGTGTTTTGTCTATATTTAATTTCATTTCTAAACTAGAATAATAATTTAGAACTGAGTTTATTGTAATAAATGTTTCAATTTCAAGATCATGAATATTTTTTCTACTGTTTATTAACGTAGTGTCATCTGCAAAAGTAATAAGTTTCTCTTTGGAGACTTGATCTACTATATCAATGATGTATAGAAAGGGTCCTAGAATGGATCCCTGTGGAACACCCATTTTAATTTCCTTTAAACTAGATTGAACGGTTTTTGTTATTACACGATTACAATTAATAATTTGAACAAATTGCTGAAGATTTTTCAAATAATTTTGAACCCATTTTAAACAATGTCCTCGTATACCAATATTAAATAATTTCTCATAAAATATATTGAATTGGACAAGGTCAAAAGCCTTGCTAAGATCTATAAAACAGCCGGTTATAAATTTTGTTGAGTCCAAGTAATCTAGTACTAATTCCATAAATGTTATAAGTGCCTGTTTAGTGGATTTAATTGTGAGGAATTTAGTTTATTGTTTTTCTTTAGATAATTTATTAATTGATCATGTACTGCTCGCTCAAGCATTTCAGAAAAACTAGATAAATTTGATATTAGCCTATAGTTCTATTTTTTTGTTCACTGCCGGTTTTGTGAACTGGAGTGACTTAAGAAATTTTGAGAGGGCTTGGAAAAAATTTTCTTGAAAGGATGTATTAATTATATTTGTCATCAGTTTTAAAATATGGTTAGCACAGTCTTTTACTACTGACAATGGAATGCTGTCATAACCAGATGATTTATTGTACTTTAATTTATTAATTATTCTAAGGATATCCTGTATCTGCATTTCACTAAAAGAAGATAACATTTCAGGACTACAATTTACAGCTGGACTACACTTCATTGTGTTGTGTGACTAAGTATATAAGAAGTACACATTTTAAAGTAGTGTGGTGCCACAATTTTATAGCACAATTATATGTGAAATTCAGGTTTTTACTTCAGCCACTTTAAGGTGTTTTGGATAACTCATTGCCTCGCTGTTATAAATAGCGTATGAAGGCATGTGGAACACATAAGTGGATACATGTGAAACTCAGCTATAATGCTGCCAAAGTGATAACTGCCCTTGTACACGTGGTCTGCTCGTTTGTACTTTGGCTCAGGGCCTCTTTTGTAAATGGGCCCGGTGGGCCCGGGCCCAGGGCGCAAGATTGAGGGGGGCGCAAACAAGAGAAAATATTTTAAAATCACGCGCCAATGGATTGCGCGCCATATTTTAAAATCACACGCCAACGGATCGCCCACCAACCCTCTCCACTCCTCCCCCCACTCCCCAGCTTCACGCATGACTCATCACTGTCACTGCCTGCATGTTGCTACTTGATCTTTGCTTTGTCTTTCTTTGTCAGTTCGTTTTGTGCAATCGCGTGAGACATGTTATTAGTTGGCTTGTGAATAAGTTTATTGATGTGTTTTTGCTAACTATTTTAATGTGATTGTATTTGTATTTATGTTTGGTTTGATCTTTTATCATACATGGTACAAATAGTAGAATAAAATGCTTGTTTTGTGATTTGTGAAATGAGTAAAAAACCAAGTGGCAGTGAATTTAGAAAGAGGGCGGCCAAAAAGCTTTTGGACAGTGAAAAAGTGTTACAGAAAGTCCCTAAAATAAGTAGTTTTTTCAGTGAACAAAAAACTGTACCTGTAGTAACTGTCGCATTAGAAGGCCCTGAGGATGAGGAGGGACCTACCCTGTCGAGGGAAGAGGTATGTAAACCCAGAAGCAGTGACGATGTTTATCAATCAGCTGAACTAGTTACGACTGAAACTGATGATTCAGTAAGTGAGGTATTGCCGAGTACAAGTACAGGTACAATAAATTTAAATTTTAAACCCGGCTGTACAAAGCCAACCACCTCATCTTCAGTTTCATTTTTATTTGATCTTGATGACCCGGCTACTTGGAATACTAAAGATGAATATGTGCTAAAAACAATCTTAACTACAAACGTAAAGCAAAACTTGAATATTGATTTTTCGAACTCTGTCAGAATTTATCCAGACAAAAAGCGTACATTATCTGACAAAATCTTCTCATGTGTTTTACCCAATGGGGAAACTTATAACAGAGATTGGTTATTGTATTCCAAATCAAAAGGTTGTGTTTTTTGTATCCCATGCTTATTATTTCAGATAGAAAGTAAACAAACTGCGTTTAGTACAGGATTTAACGATTGGAAACACGCAAGTGTGCTCGTTAAAAGTCACGAGCAATCAAGTGACCACAGGAAAAATATTTGTACATTTTTGTACAGAAAAAAAACCGCATCAGTAGACACTTTATTGTTATCTCAATATGAAAAAGAAGTGAAATATTGGAGAGAAGTTTTAACGAGAGTAGTTAGCGTTGTTCGATTTTTGGCATTGAGAGGCCTTCCTTTCCGAGGAGACAACCAAACATTTGGTTCCTTATCTAATGGTCTATTTCTAGGCTGTCTTGAACTCTTGAGTGAATATGATCCGTTCCTATCTCATCATATAGAGAAATATGGAAACAAAGGGTCAGGCAATGTGTCTTACCTTTCGTCTGACACCTGTGATGAATTCATTTCAATTATGGGCACTAAGGTCTTAAACCAAATAATTAAAGAACTCGAAGAAGCTCATTATTTTTCTCTGATAGTTGATTCTACGCCGGACGTGTCGCACACCGACCAGTTAGCAGTTGTTTTAAGATACGTTTCACTGAACGATGCGTGTGCTAAAGAACGTCTCGTACAACTTTTACCTGGTGTTGGTCATAAAGCGGAAAGCCTACAACAAGCAGTTTTAACTGTACTTAAAAATCTAAACTTAGATATTGAAAATTGCCGAGGACAAAGCTACGACAATGCATCTAACATGTCAGGTTACTACACAGGTCTACAGGCAAGAATAAAATCCGAAAATAACAAAGCAGATTATGTTCCGTGTGCTGCACATTCCTTGAATTTAGTTGGAGTTTTTGCAGCCGAAAAATCATGCCCTGAAGTGACTAGGTATTTTTCGTTTTTACAAGGACTTTTTACTTTCTTCGCGGGGTCAACTTACCGATGGGGATTGTTGAAAGAATGTATCAAAAATGAAAACAAAGAAAGGCGAAAGCAAAACAAAAACAGTGACACGCTCACTTTACCGAAAAATTTAAGCCAGACTAGATGGTCTGCTAGAGCAGACGCTGTGCACGCTTTATCTAATGGTTATAAAGAGTTTGAACTTGTGCTGAAAAACCTATCTCAAGATGTTTCACAAACACCTGAAACGAGAGTGGCGGCTGAGGGGCTTAGCAAACAGTTGGGAAAGTTTGATACGGCTTTTCTTACTGTACTGTGGAATGATTTGTTAATGAGAATTGATAAAGTTAGTTCAAACTTACAAAAAGAAGAGTTGGATTTTCTTGCGGCAGTTAAACAATTACAAACGCTTAAAATGTTCTTAGAAGAAAAGAGGGACAACTTTGATCACTTTGAGAATGAAGCAACAAAAATGTGTGGAATGCAAGCTGCCAACTACAAAAGAAACAGGAAACCAACACTATTTGCAGATGCAGACGAGAAAAGAGAAAGTTTTGACACGAATATGGACCCTAAAACCAGATTTAGGACAGAAGTTTTTTTAACAATAGTTGACAATCTTACGGCACAGCTCGACACAAGAACACAAAGCTATGCTTCTCTTGGAGACAGATTTGAGCTATTTAACAATTTTAAGGTAAGATATTTTAAATTTTCAACCTTCTTTTCAACATATTATTTTTATACTATGTGTGTACCTGTCATTCTAGTTTAATTTATTTTCACTTAATACGTAATACTAGAAAGCTTTACATATTATTTTTAAATTGAAGGTAACAAACAGGTAATAATGTATTATATGTTTTTATTTGATTTTTTATCTGTCATCTTCAATGTAAAAGTACTGAATGTTTTGATATTACAGGACAAAGAACCTCAAACAATCAAAACCCAGGCAGAACGACTCGCATTATTCTACTGCAATGATATAGATGTGGATAGTTTTGGAGAGGAGTGCCTTCATTTCAAGCAGTTCTTAAAGGTTGATAGTATAGAGAGACTTCGAGACGCATACAAGTATTTAAGAAGTTCTGAAACAGGTCTTGTCTCTACTTTCCCAAACCTGGAAGTAGCCATGAGGATCTATTTAACTCTACCAATGACGAACTGCTCGGCTGAACGAGGGTTTTCAGCTCTAAAAAGGATTAAGTCAGTGACTAGGTCAACACTTGAACAAACTAAGCTGAACAATTTAATGATAATGTGTACCGAAAGTGACGTAACCCTAAAAATGAAATTTGACGATGTCATTAACGAGTTTGCTGAGAAAAAATGTAGGAAACGACCAATCATGTAAAGTTTTGAGTATTTATGTTTGTAGTTTCACCTGAAATAAAAGCTAAATTTGATGGAATTTGAAGTTTTTTCATATATAAACCCATTTTATAAACCCAGTTGATGGAAGGGGGAGGGGCGGAGATCGGGCCCAGGCCCATAGCGCGTTACATGCAAACTGCGGGCCTGCTTTGGCTGTTATTTTCATAATTTTAGATATTTAATTGTCTAATTGCCAAAATCAATTTAAATAGTCTTTATTATATAAATGCCCAATTTAATTATATCAATTCAAGAAATGGATTAAAATGTTCATGTAAAAATAAGAAAACTCATAATGAGTGAATTCCAAAATTCACTCACCAGATGATTTACATATCAGGTAAAGAAAAAAAACTGGTCTCATATTTAGTCATATAAAAGTGTAAGCATGAAGGTCAAGTGGTACATTGCAGAATTACATCGCATTTGTCTATATTCTCCTTTGGCCCCTGCAAAGCATATCATTGGATTTGGAATTAAAAATAAATAAAACGTTACTCTTCTTCATTTTTTTTGATATACTTCATTTTTAGTATTTCAGGTGAAATTATTAAATGTTGTCAATTTGAAACTTATAATTTTATCAAACTTATTTTTTAATTTAAATAGATACACCTTGATAGTAATAGTTTCATACAGAATTTGAATTTTTTGATCGTACTATTTTTTAGATATGATTTATTTTGTGAAAAATAATATGCTGGTTAACAAAGAGTTTTTGAACCTGTGTTTTTAAGAACCCTTTTATTTATTTTGATCCAAAGAATTTTATATACATTTTTGATCAAAATAGAATATATATATAGATTGGTTTTGATAGATATTTGTTTATGAAATCAATATAATACGATTCAATAAATTCAACATTTTAACATGTAACTGCAAACAAATCTTACTAAAGATTTTTACTATATACAAGCTCTATAGAATTTTGAAATTACTAATTTGGCAACAACTAGAATATGTAAAAGTTTTTTATATAAAGGAACTGCTTGTACAGTCTCATTTATATACATAATTTATAGGACAGGACCAATTGTTCCTTGACGAATATCTATTAATTGTTTCAGTATACAGGATTAAGTGTTACTGCTCATAAATGTGTTTGTAATTCAGATTTCTGTTATCAGTTGACCTAACAAATTGGAAACTCCCCTCTTACATTATACCTCTGGGCTATGGAAAAGGAGGATTCCTGCCTTATGGTGTCATCGGAACATTCAAGGGTGCAGCAACCTGCTTTTACGGGTTTGTGGGATTTGACGTTATTGCCACTTCAGGTAAATATATATAATCTATAAACATTAGTAATTATAATCCTGATCCCATTTATAAGCATTTACTAACCAACTACATACATACATACATACATACATACATCCCGCATCGTCCCGTAGACCAGTGTTGGCATGGGATCCGTCAGTATGTTGTAATGCAGAAATAAATACAGTACTGATAACAATCAAAAGAACTGTCTGCAACAGCTAATTAGAACACACACTGCAACCAAAATATCGAGACATATCACATGTTATTTGAATATTTTTTATTCTAAAGGGAAAATAGATTGTACTGCAATTATAGATACTACAGCTGACAACTGTTAGAGCTGTCACTCAATAACACTTTTCGTGTATGGTTGGGAGGGTGGGTCAATACCATTGTACGTGTGTGTGGGCCACAGAATTACTGTTCTTGTATATAGGCGTAGGCCTGTAGTAGTACTGTACTTGTTTTTTGGTGGGTGGGTCAAAAACACTGTACAATTATGGGTAGGTGGGTCAACTCCACTGTTTTTTTATGGGTGGGAGTGTGGGCACACATGTAGTTTATAATAACAGGGTAGTTTATTATAAACTACACAATCTAAATATAGTGCCATATGGCATACAAAACTGCTTCATAAGTCTGAAAGTGGCTCATGCATTGCCTGCATGTCAAGGATAATATTAAAAAAAAAACGCCATCTTGAGGAAGTTAACTTTTGAGGATATTTTGGACCTAGAGCATCAATAACTTATTACAGAATTTAGATACCAGAAGTGGCTAAATATTTAGTGTTATTCTGTGAGATTCAGTATCTAGCTTTTCAGTAATATATATCTATCAATTATTAACGTCATTACTAAAATTACAAAGAATTTGTAAATATGAAATGTGATTTTCTCAATTTATAACTGGTTAATTTGATAATGAGTTGTATTTTACAAATTTTAATGAGCATATTTTTGTTTGATATGCTCTTCTGTAAATTTATCTAAATTTAATAAATCACAACCTCATTGTTCATTTTCATCAAGAGGTATTATTTTCAAATAGAATAACTTTAAAAAGCCTAATGGCTGTCTTTGTAAAAAAAAAATTAAGAGTATATTTTAGAATTCTTTCTTGTAATATAATAGTCTGCCTAGTAGTTTAACATAGTATAAAAAACATTTTCTTTCAATGACAGGTGAAGAAGCTCGCAATCCACGCAGAGCCATCCCAATAGCTATAATAGTATCCCTGCTGATCAGTTTCATCGCATATTCTGGTCTCTCATCAGTGCTTACCCTTATGTGGCCTTATTATCTTCAGGTAACGTAAAAACTGTGAAGTTATATTATAAAATTCAGCTACTAATACGTGGAAACGAACTGTGTATTATTTACAGCAGTACTTGTTCGTTACATTTTCATTTATCCTTTATTATCAACCTCTTGATTAGCACGGCCAAACCAGTTGCGGCAGCAGTCGGCGTGGCCTTAACAAGTATGGGCAACTGAGATCACAGGACTAAAATATTATCACAGTAGCTGTTGCTACCCATTTGAGTATTATTCTAAACTGGTTATTATGCTGTCCTAGACTGTTAGTAGATTCATAAGTGTCCACTAGGTATCAGGAGCAATCAGAAAAGTTGTTATTTTAACTGCTTGTTCACCGTTCGAGTTGATCTCAGTCAATCTAGTAATCAATGTTTGTTTTATGTTTAGTAATAGTTTTATTCTTACTTTTAGTATTAGTTGATGGTTATAGTTTATTGTAAATAGTTTTATATATAATTGTATAATTTCTATTTACTCTATGAAATGGCATATCACAAAAAGTTGACAGTGAATAGTATTCATAGTTATTTCTAAACTCAGTTAGTATATTTCATATACTGTACATATATCTTTATTTATGATTATTATTTTTCTTTTAAATCAAACACGATGATAAGTAATAAACTTCAATATTAAAGAAATTACTTGTAACATGTTTGCTGCGGGCCAGTCGTATTCGAGGGGTGGAACCATTATTTCCTTTCATCAACACTTACTAGTTAACAAATGACGACACTTTTATTCCATTTTTAATGATGTAAATAACTTGTATAATTATTCTGAGGCGTGTAAAACTTTGACCATAGTTAAAGCAGGTGTTTTACCTGAGGTAAGTGTTTCTTAACAATTTTAATTTCAGCCACTGGCACCATTTTTCCGACTGACCGTACTGCAGCAAACGTGTTAAAAAACTCCCTTTTTTGGGCCCTGCAGAAAAAAAATCAACTCATGAGGATTAGTGATCATGAGGTTTAAAGTCAAGAGATACAACCAAAAGTATTTGTAGCCCGAAAAGGCAATTGTTTGCAATATTTTTTTAGGTGACCCACCCGCCCACCAATACCACTGTGTATAGGTGGGCGAGTGGGTCAATACCATGTAGGTGTATGGGTGGGTGGGTCAATACCACTGTACGTGTATGGGTGGGCGGATGAGCCAATACCACTGTATGTGTATGGGTGGGTGGGTGGGTCAATACCACTGTACGTGTATGGGTGGGTGGGTGGGCCAACACCACTGTACGTGTGTGAGTGGGCGGGTGGGTCTATACCACTGTACGTGTATGGGTGGGCGGATTGGCCAATACCACTGTACATTTGTATTAGTGAGTGGGTGGGTCTATACAATAAAATAATTACATTGACTTTTGTTGTTCCTTCTGGAAGCCTGTTATAAGTCTAACACCGCCCTGATGTGGCATGTGGTTCATGTTGAAATTTATATATAGTAGAAAATAAATTCTATTTGGAAACAAACACAGTTTAAGTAGGACATCACTTCAATAAATGTGCTGCAGCCTTGTAAACTGCAATTTTCTCTATCATATTAGACTTTTTTATGTAAAAATTGTGTCTCAGGGCAGTAGTTTTATAACCTGGTTTGTTTTATCATATGACAGCCGGTTAATTTTAAAGTTGTTTGTAGGCAACGTGGATGAACATTGCCATATACCTTGTTGCTCTAAGGAAAACTATGGTATTGAATTCATACAGTTATTTTTTATGTAGTAATCTTAGTTGAGACACACTTGACTTTTTACGTAAAGTATTTTAAAGATAACTTATGTAATGAGACACAATAATGTCAATAATTGTAGCAATGTGCTGTTTGTCACTGCGATATTGTCACTTGTTACTGTCTGCTTGTTTTTACAGGATGTTGATGCCCCTCTCCCATACGTCTTCTCTGAACTTGATTTAACCTGGGCCAAGTGGCTGGTCAGTCTGGGAGGCCTTTTTGGTTTGTCTGCAAGGTAAGAATGACATTTGATAATAGTTTTACTATCTAATTTCCAATTGTGTAAGTTTCTGAAGTGCAAATATTATGCATATATAAATTACAAATTTAATTTTTCACAACACATAACTTATGTTTTGTTTAATTTAATTTAAGAACAAAACGTAAATCTAAGCTTAAGATCTACTATAACGAAGAAGTTATGATGATGAAAAATGACTTCCTTAGAGCACACTATAAGTATGAAATGACGGGGAATGAAAGCGATAGGATGACAATGATTACAAAAAAAAAAGCATATGACATTAAACTTAGAACCCTTAAACGCAACAGTGCCGCTGAACATATAGCCCAATCAAACAACAAGTCCAAAGCTCTTTGGGAGATTATCAATTTAGAAAAACAAAACAAACTATTATGCAGTTCTTTATCGAGTTTAGAAATAGATGGCAAGATAGAAAACAATCCATATCTAATGGCCGAACATCTAAATCTCTACTTATCCCAGATTGCAGACACAACACTTGAAAAATCCCGTAACGAGACTCAAATCAATAACATAGTCCCCCTAACTGGAAATGCCTTCACCTTATATCATGGTGAACCACTAAATCTAACTCCTACTGATTCCATTGAAGTACTAAGAGTTATTCAGTCACTGAAATCCAAACTCTCTTGTGGTGTTGATGAAATTCCATCGAAAGTAGTAAACCACTGTGCAACACATTTTAGCAGCCCCACTTGTAAGCATAATAAATAAATCATTTCATCTTGGCCAGTTTCCATCTGGTTTGAAACTCTCCAAAATTTACGACCAGATAAAAAATGAAAACGACCTTTCTGAATGGCCATATTAATAAATGTAAACAAATAACAAAGGAGACAAAAAGAAATACTTTTCTACACAACTAATTATTCCTTTTTTATTACTTTTTTTATATTCTGTTACCATTACCACAAAATAATAAACCTTATCTGCAGGAGTGTTCCCTAGTTGTATTTATAAGGGGTGAAATGCTTGCCTCCAGATTATTCTCTCTTCAGGTGCCAAAATAAATCAGAGTCTGCTTTCCAGCAAATGTGGAAAGTTAGATTATATACTTTCTATTTATATTTTACAGTTGTTGTCAGCACTATAAAATTATGTCTCATGATTATGCAATCTCATAATAAAACGTTTCCTTCCAGTCTGTTTGGTGGTCTCTACCCTCTACCTAGAATTATCTATGCCATGGCACAAGATGGCCTTCTGTTTCAATTCTTGGGTCAAGTTAATCACAAGTACAAAACCCCTTTCGTTGGGACAATTATTTCAGGATTATTAACAGGTAATAAAAATTTTAAATTTGTATCAATTGAAATATAGTGCAACATTGCACTACTAAAAGAGTCTGAAAATATGTTATTTTCTTTTAATCCTCCGTCTTGCAAAATATCTCACAATGTGCTGGTAAACTCAAATCTAGATAATCCATTGGATTGACTAGCTTCTCAGTTATATAAAAATTAATACTTCTAAAAACTAACCAGGTGTCAACTTGGAATATGTTTAACAATCACAATAAAATTTCTGGTATCAAACAATATAATTCATAGTTGAATATATAATTCATAGTTCATAAGTCATAGGTGAAATGAACCTTTAGGACTACGTTGTGTTGCTTTCAGCACAGGTTTGGGAAGGTGCAACTACTGGAAATATAAATGAAGAATGACAAATAATTACGGAGTTGAAACTCAAAATATAGATTCCACCAGCTCATCCTACTCATACAAGGACAATGATATTGACCCAACCACCCTCCCATACACATACAGTGGTAACGATTGCCGATTGTCACCTAGTATTAGTTTTCAAGCATTGTTTTCACCTGGAATATTTGGTCTTCATTCCATTAGAGAAGCAGGTGGTGAATGGTTGCGAAACGTGGATTGAGATTTGTGACAAGAGATCATTATTTGTATAACACTAAGATACAAGTCCTTTGTATTTGATGAAGTACATTTTAAGTCTAAACTTTTAAATGTTTAGTTCCGTTTATGTAAAATACAAAACGACAGAAAAACTAACCAAGATAAGGCTCTATATATCGCATGAAGTTTGTATTTATTTTGATTCCAAAAATCCTCTTACAATAAAATACTTCTGTAGAAAACTAAATAGTAACTGTTGTTACTATCTTAAACAAAACATTAATTAAAATTTTAACAATGAAAGACAGAAAATATACCTTACGTTTAGAATTGTTTAAACAGTGAATAAGTGCACCAAGCAATCAGTTAAATTGGTTGAGAAACAAATTTTTCACTAGAGACCTCACTGTTGAGTTAAATAATGTTATTAGTCTTCTATATGATGTGTTTATATCAACACAACAATTATGAAAGTCTTCCAGAAGTGATTGATTCAAGCTTTAAGTATATTAATTTTTTAACTAATAATAATAATCCCTACCAAATATGTAGTTATATTTTGAAATATGTTATTTTTTTTATTGTACTGTACAACACTTTAAAGTTTTACTTTCATTCTCTCTTACATTAGGTCTGATGGCAGCTGTATTCCCCCTTAAAGGCCTTGTAGATCTGATGTCGATGGCAACTCTCGCCTGCTACACAATTGTAGCTATGTCCGTGCTCATTCTCAGGTAAATTAAATTCTAATATTAATAATGTATTATGAATCATGAATCTTTATTGCCATTAATTATGAGTTTACACGAAATAGGCAGTGTCACATATACGTTTGAAAGAACAGAAAAAGATAATGTTGATTTACAAAACAGCTGTTATTAATTTACTAAAATCAATTATGTTATCCTTATGGAAAAATCTTTTATGGTTGGTTTCTACCCCTTAGGAATACTTTATCAAGATGAAAATACTTTAGTTGTCCTATTTAAGACCTAAAGAAACAGTGTACAAAATTTAAGCTACATGGGAAGTTGGAGAATTAGTGATGACTGAGTGAGGGCTTTGCCTTTTATAGGTATGGATAGATAAGAATGTAGGAGATTAAAATATTAAGTTTACTTGAATTGCCATCTACTCATTAATATTTTTAAATAGGTGCTGTACCAGCCATGAATATAATTTGTCTTTTTAAAACATTAACCCTTTCCCTCGAAACTGTCTGTTAATAAATGTTCTCTCAGATCAGGTGTTCAGTACAGTTGGCCACACATGTTTCTACGTCAGCTCGGCAGTCGAACACCAGCTATTGACCCGTAAGATCGGGTGGCCACCTGTGTTGGCCATGGCTGCTTTGTTTACGAGATCGGCTGCCATGTCACTCTCCCGTTCTCACCAGATTTTACAGGAACCCATTTTGAGATTATTCAGACTTATTGTGATTGCACCTGGTTTTGAAAGTTTAAATAATATTTATTTAATTTAAATGTTAATCTGAATATTCATATTGAATATTTAAAATATGGAGCATTACGTGGTATAGTTTTTCTTATTATATTATTTGTATAATATATTTTTAAATACTAGAAAAACATTGAACACTTTGAGTCATGAAAAATAATTTTTTTAAACATTTTTTCAATATTATTATTTATTTTAAATTAGTATTTTTCTATTTTTAACTGATAATTGAAATGTCTTGAATTAAATTATATAAGTGACATATAAGTATAATGAGTTTATAATATAAAATAATTGCTATATTAGCAGCTTCTCAGCAGTCTGATAATCTCTATATACTAGTATCATGCATCTTAAAAATATTTACTGTCTGGTTTTAAATTAAAATAAAAACAAGTTCAGTTAAAATAAAAAAGTTTTAATCAATTAAACATACAATTCTGGAATTACAAGTTTTGTAATATTTAGTTTTGAAATAAATCAGTTTCTGAAATGTTGCTGAGTGTGATACATTTCGAAAAATATGCCAGGTCAAAGACCTGGATTCTAAGACATGAACTAAATAACTATAATTTGCAATTAATTAATACAGTATTTTACAACAAAATAGAATATTTAAAATAATTAATAACACTCAAGATGCACGAGTATAAAATCAAGAGATAGCCTTGACTCATGGCCAATATTTGACACACAATCAGGATGTCTACACAAAGGAGAAACGGAAGCGGATAATACCAGCTAGGGAGGGAGAGAGAGGTGGAGGGGGAGGGTGGGTCAATACCAATGTTTGTATGTGGGTGGGCGGGTGGGTCAATACCAATGTTCATGTAAGGGCAGGCGGGTGGGTCAATACCAATGTTTGTGAGTGGGCGGGCGGGTGGGGTGGGGGCGCAGTTCAGAACAGCCACTGGATATCTACTGGTTCCTTTTAAAATTCCTTTTGATTTACGTTGTGATCGAACCGAGAAAGTTTAAGTCCCAAAGCTGGGCTTCGGCGTACTACGCTACCAACCAATTTAAAATTATAATAACGTTTGTCTGAAATAGTAAAACAATAACGTTATAATTTAATTCAAGGTGTTAAACACTTTAAATTTCAAATATTTTAACCGCATTGAAATATCGTACTTAAAACTCACAATGCATTCAAATGGACAGGATATATGTTTTGAATTCAGGCGGGTTATTGGAAATGCATTTCTAGTATCGTGCCCCTTAATGCCGTGCCAAACGTGGCTAGGCATTCCCTCTCCCAGATACCTAAATAAATACAACAAACAACTTGTCAGTGCTTTCAAAAAGAGAGGTTACCCTACAAACCTTATTACAAACCAAATTCGTTTAGCCCAGTCCTAAAACCAACCCCAAACCAGAAGCAGTTCCCAATGCTTACACCTTGTCACTAATTATCACCATGGCCTACAGAAACTCAACCAAATCTGAAAGATGGCTTCAACTTCTTAAAAGCTTCCCCCCACACCAAAGATCTCATTGAAAAACCTTCTACTGTGACTTTCAGACAAAACAAAAACCTCCGCCAAATCCTGGTCCATCCTAATTTACCTGATCCCAACATCCTGACCTGTCCTAAAGACCAGCAACCACCCGGTTCTAAACCTTGTAACAAGAAATCTTGCAAAACCTGCCCTATTCATCTCCCAGCCACATCTTTTACCAGCTCCACTACCTCCTTAACCTACAAGACACCTAGAAATCACTCCTGTGATTCCACCAATCTAATTTATCAACTCCAGTGCAAGCACTGTCCTGCCAAGTGAATATATCGGCCTTACCAGTGAATCCCTTCGAAAATGCATGAATGGCCATAGACATGATTGCAAAGTCCTGAAAAACCTGTCTCTGCCCATACTCTTCTCCATAACCAAAATTTTGATCAGTGTTAAACCACTAAAGTAATCAGATCCATTCCTTTCCATGCCAATAGTTCCCAACTCCGAAGGATGGAATTAGCACACCAATGGATAACAAAATACTGTGACCCACCTAATCTGAACATAAGATAGACCACTTCCCCTCAACCCCTTCCCCATCAGCAAACTTCATATATATACTAACTGAAAAACTGCAACTATATCTGGGTGTTGCTCTATGGATGTACAACTCCCACCACTCTCTCTCTCTCTCTCTCCCTTCCCCCCTCTCTCTCTCTCACTCTAGATTATGTATTTATTTTGTGTGTGTTACTACTACTCTGGTGTTAGTGAACTTGTCTTCTAAGGTAAGTTTGCTGATGTCCTATCTCTCCAATATACTAATTCCTGGCCTAGTGCTCTTTAACCTAACCTTATTTGAAAAGACTGCTCGAATTTACGAAGCAAGAAGATGAAAATTAAACGTATGCTGACCCAGTCAAATTGGTGTTTTATGAACACAAAAGTGTGCTTTAGGGACCTTAAAATTAAGGTTAAAATAAAACCCCAGATTTAGAATTAAAGTAAGCTGCATCGTAACTGGCTAGTAGAGAATGCTCTAAATTATTCATGGTCCTTAATAGATAAGGTAAAGGTTCTTAGTTTGATCCCAATCAGAGTCATAACAAATGTTGAAAGGGATCAGTTATTAACCACTGGCTGTTCATTTGTAATTGGGCTATTAATTAATGACAGTTTCTAAGGTATAGTCGGTGTAGTTAGTTTGTATCAAGACTACATTAATTTGCTCATCTAGCCTCACATTGATTCGACATCCATATTGCCCACATCTTGATTATCGGCGTCTTAAGAATAAATAAATTTCGACAAGACACCAGGTTTGAAACATAATACTTTGTCGATACTAGTATATGATTTGAAGAATTGTAAAAAATGTACATTCTTTTAGATACCGTCAGGAAGGAGATCTGATAGAGGGTGGACCTTCAGAGTCATCGCCACTACTCGGCTCCTCCCAGGAGAGTCGATTTGATCCTAACAAACCACCCTTCACTCATGTACCACTAATGGTTTACATCCTCAGTGAGTTTTTTAAATAAATAATAGAAAATAAAATAAATTAAAAACCCAACACTGGTTTTGTTGCCAAATCATGTGGAAGTTTCTAATTGCTAAAAACATGCCACAAAATGAAATTTATTATATACTCCATAAATAATAATCTACCGCCTACATTTAAAGGTAAATATTATTTATTTAATATCTAATAAATAAGTGCTGTTTTTTTAGGTACAAATTTGGTGAATATTACAATGAGAGGTATCTGTGTATCTGTACATTAGACTGTGTTAAAAGAGGACATTTAAGGTTTAGGTATAAATAATATTTATAATTCATTTGAATATACTAAATACCAGGCTTCAAGGATCTGATATTTGGATCCTCGAATTCAAATCTAAGTAACCATCCTTGCCTAAGGTATTGGACTGGTTACATGTGGCGGACAGTGAATGTTCCATCAGACATGGTGAACAGGTGCGAATAAAATAAGCAGTCTCGAATCAATAGCAACAAAAGAAAATCCACTTTGCACCTGTCTTGCAAAAGCAAAAATAACAAACCATGGACCATATTCTCATTTCCTGAAAAATTAAATTATAAACCAAAATTTAAAAAATCAGCTTAATAAATTCAGTATGTTCTACTGAAAAAAAGGAATGCTGTTTTTATTTCCTTTGAAAGTATAGAGTTTTGCTGTCGAGTCTATTTTGTCTTAAAGAAACCTAACTGTAATTTAACTTTTGTGAAATAAAATAAATACATTTATTAGATTGGTAGGCTTGTTGTGTTCTATACTTGAAAAGCTTCTAAGACTAACTTATAAGTAATGTTAGGTGCCTTTAAAGGAAAACATCGTCTGAAACAGATGGATTAGCTTATTTACATGGTCATTTCCTATTATTTCAGCAATCATGTGTGCAGCGTTAGCATTCTGTGTGGTCCACATAGAAGACATGCCTTCTGGGAGTGACCCGGAGCTGTGGCCCTTTATATGTGTTCAACTTCTGATTGTAATAGCCCTTATACTCGTCTGCTTCCAGGGCATGGCCTTTGGAACTTCTACTATCACATTCCAAGTGAGTCAAACTTAGTAAATTACATCATTGATAGTACAATAAAATAAAATGTGATTTGCTGAAAAATATATTGTTTAACATATAATTTATTGGTTGATAAAGTGTTAAAATAAGATTGTACAAAAATTGGTGACTTGAAGAAATGAAAATCAACACATTATTTAAATTAACTTTCTGGGTCACTCTGACCAGGAATCATGCTGAAATCTTTTACTAGCTTAACTTAAAAACACAGTGTTTTCAGATTTATGTTTATATAACTTTTTTTCATTATTTTTACTATTAGAATGTGCTATAGAAGTGGGGGGAGAACTTCATTAATCACCATATATAACACCCTGTACATCAGTATTAATTTTCTAAATAATGTTTGCAGATGCCTGGGCTTCCTCTAACACCAACTCTTAGCATATTTTTCAATCTCTACCTAATGCTTCTCATGGACTTCAGCACTTGGATGCATTTCCTTGCATGGATGGTCGCAGGTAAACGGAGCTTTAAATATATTAAGACTAACGCCTTTAAGGACTTTAATCCACATAAATGAAAAAGAGTGATGCCAAAACATTTCTTGAAATAGTGTGAATTTAATATATGTAAGTGTAACTTTCACAATTAAATTTGAGATAAGCCTTAACTTAAATTTTGTTAGTCTACTGTTGGTATTGCTTTATTTGTTCAGTTTTCATCGAAAGATTAGTAAACGGGTTTATACAAAACTTATCATCATAATTGTATTCAGGCCTGAGGAGGGAGGTTTTAGGCCATTTGGATCATTGGAATTTGACAATCTCTTATCCCAAATCTTGTCACTTATGGACAAAAATACAAATTAGATAAGGCTCATTGGCTTTGATGTCATTTGCATTTAGTTTTAACAAAATATTTTGTGGTTGAGTATTTTTCAAAGTTAATGTATTGCCTTGTAGTATTTTTTACTTATTTTAAGGTTATATTACTTAAAGTAAAAGTGTGTTTTTTTGTGTTATCCACTATAAGTTATCCACTGGCTGTTAATTTGTCATTGTGCTACTAAGCCAGTGGATAGCTGCTTAATATCAGTTTGTTCTCTTAGGTAAAATAGTGTCAAGTCTAAAGAAATCTGTAAGTCTACTTTTAGAGGACACAAAAATGTAACCCATCAGCAGTGACTCAAAGGTTATTTATTTTAATAATATTAATATTAATTTATTTTAGGTTATATTATTTACTATCTGAAGATGGCCTAAGAGCCAAAACCGGTAATATATTTTTATAAAAATGAATAAAAGGGTACTTCATTATATTTATCGTTGAATTGACTCAAAGGTAATCTATAAAGTTTATAGGCTGCACCCAAATGACCTATAAAGTTTATACGTATATTGCCAGTTTGCTGATGCGGCTTTTGATTACTCACACACAATTAATACACGTACAGTGGTATAGACCCACCCGCCTACCCACACACGTACAGTGGTATAGACCCACCCTCCCACCCATACACGTACAGTGGTATAGACTCACCCTCCCACCCATATACTTGCAGGGTACACGTTCAGTGTAGTGTTAGTATTTACTAAATTTCCACCTCATTTTTACCATTTTCAAACGTGATTAGAAGGAGATTGTTCACACATTGCTGACCTTTATTCATTTTTACAAACTTATCTAATTACATATTCTCCATAAAAAATATCCACAAATCAAAAAAATAAAATGCCGATAACAAATCCTGAAAATGGAGAAATAATAACATATTAACAAAACAAATTCCAAAAAGCAACCAAATCTTACACACTAAATCTATACACGTACACCCGCCCACCCATACACGTACAGTGGTACTGACCCACCCCCCCCACCCATACACGTATAGTGGTATTGACCCACCCCACCACCCATACACGTACAGTGGTATGACCACCATACACGTACAGTGGTATGACCACCATACACGTACAGTGGTACTTTTTATAAATTCATGTGTTTTTTGTTGTGCACACTAAAATCTCTTTTATTGAATTTATATATATATATATATGTATATATATATATATATATATATATATATATATAAAGAACAACACTTAGCAATCTTTTATTTAAGTGAAAATTAAGGCTGATTATCTTCTTTTAGGTTTACTAATTTACTTCGGTTATGGAATTCAACACAGTAAAGAAAATTTACAGCAAGAGACATCCTACGAACAACTAAACAATGGTGAAAAAACTGAATCATGATGGAACTGGTATCTAATCTTTAAAACCTTGAATTTTATAAGCTTTTTGTTGTAAGGAAGTGCACTTATAAAAGGGATTTGGATATGTACAAATTTCCCAAATAGTAAATTTGTTTTGCAATTGATAAAACCCAATTGAAAAGACATTTCTCATTGCCATGATAAAAATTGAGAAATGCTTTCAACAAAGTTTTGTATGGAAATATTGCAATTTAGTCTCATGTATTAATTGGTTCAATTCACTAAGTGGTTCTATTTTGTAATAACAAAACTGTGTAATCAACCAGTAACTAAACATTCATTACTATTGTGTATTAACTAATATCATAAATTAATGTTAAACATAATTTGGAGTACCATAAAAGTTGATAAAAAGTATTAAGTGTAATAATTTATTTAAGGTCATTTAATAGAAATATTATTACAAATTATCTATTTCTTTTTAGAAAATCTGCACATTTTACTTAGTAACTAGAGGATGAAGTACTTCAAACAATGTCAATGACATATTTCAAACAAATTCACTTTATATTTAGAGTATTTATTATGTTTTAAGAAGCAGTAGTCGGTAAAAGTAATTGTTATTTGCTGTAAAAATTTTTCAACTATTCTGCCTATAGTTGAATATATTATTTTAATTTTGTAAGATGTAATCTTAAGTCCTTTCTACTTTAAAGCAATTTCCTTTTTTATGTATGGTTGGCTATAATAGTTTAATATTATTTACTTTTATTACTAACTTGGGAATACCCCTGCAAGCTTCATGAACAAACACAATAATTTGCTGTGCTTGTGCCATCATTTATTAAGTCTGGAATATATATTTACTTCTTTAAGTACATAAACATATATAGTCTCAGTCTATGTATAAGTTTTTTTGTATATGCTAGAGTGATCGGTCCCATTCTTGGAAAATGAGCAATTTTCTTGTAAACCCAATTGCCCTGATCAATTTCTGAAGCCTTACTCAGCCTCTCTCTATATATAGGCCCTATATAGCAATTAATAATTTTAAGAGTATAGGAAATGAAATATATCTTTATTCCTCCCAGAGCAATACACTTAATACATAAAATAATGTGTTAATAATATACACGACCATCCTCCACAGTTGTGACGGCCGGAAATCAATATAATAGTCACTATCATCAGTCGCTGAATATTTTATACTGATAACTGGTGTTCGGCCTCTGTAGTGTTATCACTGAGTTTTATCACTGTGGACTATATACTATTCTATACTTACTCTAAGCACACAAAATGAAAAATAACGAAAAGCGCCATTTCAGTTCTTAATAGTGAAATATACTATTTTAATTTATTATAGACTCTTATACTCTCACTTTTGCTATAACATATTTAACTTTATCTATTCAAATTATACATTTTTTTTATTAATGTTCACATAGGGCCAATGTGAACATTATTCACAAGTCTGTATTATAAAAAAGTTTAGGACATAAATTTAGAGAAAATGTAATTCCTAGTCCTGACTCTTTCTTAAGATTTTTAATATGATCAACTCTTTTACTTTATGACCCAAGAAGTTGTTATTAACATGTATAATAATGGTTCAATCAAGCGTGGAGCCTATCTTTTGTCATTGCAAGCCTTTTTTGTAAAATTAAAATCATACAAAATTTTTTAATGTAACATATTTATTTTCTTCTTAAAAAATGTAGATTCTAATAAAAGTTATATACACTTGCAAAATTTAATATTTTGAAAATAAGAAAGCAAAACGTACAATTCTTATTCCAGGATAGAAAAAAATATGCAAAGATCAATTAGAAATGAAATTATGGGTTTTCTATTTCAATAATTTAAAAAAATAACTATCATTTTCTATTTTCAATGACATATTTCCGGTAATAAGATCATGTTGTTATTATAATATTTGACTGTATTTGAATAAAACATGATTGCATAGGAATCAAAACAAAGAAGAACGAAAATGTCATTCTTGTTTAACTTTGTAAAAAAATATCATCAATTGATTAAAGTTGGTCTCTTTGTACAATTATTTAAATATGTTCTCAAGCAATTTATCAAATCAGTGTTCTCCTTTGTTTTTTATGCTGCATGAAAGTTTTTCTTAATTTATATTATTTACATATTCTTGCACATTACATTATTCACTTATTTTCATTTTGAGAATCTAATATTTTGTATTCATATGATAAATACAATTTTGTAATTTTAATTATGTTTACACAAAGTGTGTAACCTTGAAAATAACAGGAGTCAGTAAAATCGTATTAATTATTCCAATGGTTTTTAATAGAACTAAAAGTTTTTACTTTTTTTTATGATCAAAACCATTGAATATAGAAACAAGAAGGCTGTCTGCTCATATGGGTCCCGTGAAGACAATTTTCCTGTTTGGTAGAATTAGTTCATGTTAGGTTTTCACAAGTTTTGCCTGCGGTTTCCTCTCGCTCTCTCTTCATCCCTCTCTCTATCTCTTTCTAGCACGCACTGAAGTGACTAACAGGTGAGCTAATAGTAGGCAAAACAATTGTGCAAATGCTTATTTGAAACCAGTCAATGTTAGATAGCAGCACAAATACTCTACTACAGAGAAGATACTGCGGTGAACAGTCTTATTGTCTCTAGATTCAAGATTACAGTGGTTATTTTTGTGACATCACTCTCAAAATGGCATAATCTGTTGACTGGCTTTGAAAGTAAATTGTATAATAGTTTGGTTGCTTCTAAAAACATGTCAATTTGTATGCTTAATGATATTCTTTAAGAGTAAAAAGTCATATTTTACTATGATAAATTTATAAGACAGTTTGACAACATTCTTAAACAAAAACATAATTTGGAAAGACATAATGATATCAAATTACATAGTTATAGTTTTTGCATGTTACTAATATAATTTTGATGTCCAAAATATTTGATCTACAATTGTAACACGTAATAGTTTAGTTTCACTTACAGCTGATCTGATCTCATCTACTTTTGTAGATAATTGTGAATTGTGTTGGTATTTCTTTTATTTGACGATTTATCATATATATTTTATATAACTAGGACTAGACAATTTCCCTTCAACCAGTAATTTGATTTACTTTATATTACTTGTTTTATTTTATCAATTAATGTTGTTGGGTGTGAGGAAATTGAAATGTGACTGTTAGTTTGGGCTATTAGCACACAATTTGTTTTTTATGTTTATTCTGAAAATAATTATTTAGTTACGTATTTCTGGATAATGTTTTGACAAAAATTTGACTATGCATAAAAGCATTATTAGTGACTGGCAAAGTGATTTTTTAGTCCAAGTTAAGCTCTATAATGGAAGTTTTGAGAAACGAGGCTAGTTATAATTTTTTCTTCAAGTTACCTAATTTGGTAACTTGGTATTAGTTACCATTGGTACATTTGGTACATTTTGAGGTTGTTTTGTTTATGTATAAATGAGATTAGCTTATAAAGCACTAGGCCAGGAATTAAATAATAAAATAGATAGGGTGACAACAAATTTATCTGAGAACCTAAGGTCACCAACATAAACAACAAATATAAAATACGCAACATTATAGAAAGTTTCAGTGCAACTGGCACTTCCTTCAAACTGGAGGGAGATTGAATTTCAATGAACTATCCCTGAATCAGTGGTAGTGGGGGGGAGGTTGCAAATAGTTGAGATAGAATGATACAGACATTGTGATCAATTTGCGTGCTCATTCAAAAATTTTTCTGAGTTGCTAATCCTTGACATGGAAAATACCCAATGTATAGGGGATCTAATTCCTTTGTGGCTGTTATTAAATATTTTATATTTGTTGAAACTGTTAAAATTGTCTAAATTATTTATTAAGTTAGTTTGTATTGTAAATGCACGTGAAATTGAATTTCCTAGCTGAAACTGTTTTAGTTAATTCTATTTTGTTTTTTATACACTAGTATTGTTTCTTTTTTATTCATGTTTAACATATTTTTCTAGTTTATAATGTGTTGCATGAAATTTCGCTTAACTTTGGATCTGTGTCTCAAATCACAGCACTTGCTTTGTGTTTTTGTTAAATTCATGTCTTGAAGCACGGATCTAAGATTGATTGTGATATTTTCTACGACTTATGTATCCATAAAGAATAAAAATGTTCTTATACATAGTCTTATTCTTATTTCTGTCCCTGTTCTTGCTCTTATTATACTAGCTTGATGGCATAGGGCTGTAACAAAGTTGCTTGACTTCTGCTGGTTAACACGTTGACTGCGGACTACTTCTTTATACGTAGTGGTGGCGCTGCGCGCGTAGCGGACTACTTCTAAAGAAGTACCCCTCCCGCTTCAACGATATTGGTTCAGGGTGAGGCTAGCCATTGCCCGGGAACCTTGTGCCACTCACCGCTTGTTGTGCTGTTCTTTGTGTGCATTTTGGTGCCAACAATTTAGAAGTAGTCCACTATGCGTGCAGCGCCACCACTACGTATAAAGAAGTAGTCCGCAGTCAATGTGTTAAAGACAGTATCGCTGTCAATGTAATTCCTACATTTTGGGAACTTCCCAAAATGTATGAAATTGATCTGATTCATAACCTAATGTCACCCATGAATGATCAGTGTGAAGACGATCTTCAGTTACATCAAATTCACCAAGTCAAATGTAAATTTATCAATGTGCAGAAAATCAATCAATGATCAATGTGCAGAATGGTCAATTAACTGGGGCTTGCCAGCTAGAGATGAAACTGCCTTAACTGGCAAAAACTGTCAACCCAGTTGTAGCCTTAAAGCCAGAGGATGTAAGAGATAATTTTTTCGTATCTAGATTGTCCTCTTGGGAGGCAGAAGGTAACACAATTTAGTAAGATTGAAATCATTATGGATGGTACTGTGGATTCGAAAACGGAGGGTTAGATTTCCAAAGGATTATTTATCTCTCAATTAAAGTTATCTAGGGAAGTATTCACTTCAGAATTTTGGACCCAAGGAATCTTAATAAGCTGATTCTGAATTCTAGATATAATTTAAATTCGGAGGGCACGTCAATCTCAGAGGCACTTGCTTCAAAACCTGAAAATAAACAATCAGAGAACATACATTTAATCTAATTAATAGCACTACTTCTAAAAGCAAGACCTAAGCTTACAAGAACAGTATCTAAAGGTTAGAAACTTTCTAAAAAAACAAAACAAACCAGATTAAGATAGTTTCTTTATTTGTTGGTAGATATTCTTTGGTGGAATAAGATTTTAAATTGTATTTGAATTTTGAAGTTCAACAATGTCCCGCAACCCCCTAGGAAGAGCCTTATAAAGCTTCATACTCATGTATTTTGGCTTAGTTTCAAACAAAGTTAATCTATGGTACTGTGCATGAGTGCTCTTAAATAGAGTATTATACTGATGGTTGGTAAACAGAGGTTGAATATTTTGGCTTTTGATGTAGAGGATTGATTCGTAAATGAATAATCCTGAGACAGTTAATAGCCCCAATTCTCTACAAGGCTACTCTACAATTAGAGTTTTTTGGCAAGCCAAGCATAGACCCAACTACTCTCTTTTCCCATAGAAATATCTTTTCTGAATTCCCTTTACCTGCTCCCTATAATACTGCTGAATAAGAAATATGTTCTTCAAAAAGCCCATATAAAACGATTTTGGATAGTGGAACACTTCCATATCAGACTTCTCTACTTAAGAGAAAGAGTCCTTTGGCAAGTGATCCTTCCAATTTATTTATTTGTTCGTTCTACCTGAAACCTCAGTGCCACTCCTAAAAAGTTTTGGAATTTTTTATTGTTTCATTTCCTAATTTAATTGTGGGAATTTTATTGTTTCCTGAATTCATTTGTCTTTGAGTTTGAAGGCAAATATATCCTGTTTTTTGTGAATTTAATTTTAATTTAGTTAGAGAAAAAAAGGGATGCTAAATCAGTTAACATTGAGGAGGATTCAGTTTCCAGGCGGTCTACATTACCTCCTCTAGTGATTAACGTTGTGTCATCAGCATAAAGAAAGAGGTTATCTACCGGAACAGAATCTGTTATGTAATATTTATGTAAATAAGAAAGAGGATGGGTCCTAAAACAGATCCCTGGGAAGTGCCACAGGTTATT
The DNA here is from genome assembly GCA_035578905.1 of Stictocephala bisonia. Classification (NCBI taxonomy): domain Eukaryota; kingdom Metazoa; phylum Arthropoda; class Insecta; order Hemiptera; family Membracidae; genus Stictocephala; species Stictocephala bisonia. The sequence goes on from JAQJVL010000789.1 coordinate 48,344, forward strand.
TTTTGGGATGAATATAGCACAGCTTTAGTTTTGTGTTGAGATTTATATGATATTTCGGTAACTTGGGAGCTATTCGACAAATATGAGCAGAACCATGATAATGCAGTTTTCTCTATTCCTATGGCAGCTAATTTTTCAAGAAGTATGGCATGGTACACACAGTAGAAGGCCTTTTTTGACAAATCAGCAAAACAACTTATTGCCGTCTGACCACCCTCGACCGCATCAATTACATCATTTATGAAGTCAATTAAGGTTAATTTGGTGGATTTATTTTTCCTAAAACCACAATGCCTGCCGCATAAGAAGCTATTAGTTTCTACTACCTTCTCTATTACTTTGGATATTGAAGAAAGAAGCGAGATGGGGTGGTAGTTCTCAATTTCACTTGTATCATAATATTTTATAAGTGGCTTGCCTTTATTTTGAAAACTCCCTGAAGTCAAAGACATATTTATTATGTAGTTTAGTGGTTCTGCTAATTCCTCCTTACAGAATTCAAAAACATAACATACTGATTTCATCAAACCCTTCAGAGTGTTTGGGTGACAGCTTTGAAAACAATTGCTTGAGTGAAATATGGTGATTTCAGTGATTCCAGTTTAAAATCTGTTTTGTTGGTCCTGGGAAAACCAGATAGTGAGTGGTTGTTTGAATGATTATTAAAATGTATTAAATGCTTCCGCAATTTTAAAAAGTGTTCTTTATGACGTTATAATTTATTTTTAATTTAATGTTGCAATTTTTATTAGTGTTTATGCACAAAATATGACATTGATTCAACTTATTGAATGACAGGATTAGTAAGTTGAATTAAGTTTAGGCTATATACAAGATGGAAGGTCTTTTAGCATACATTTAATACAAATAAATATATACAACATGATTTAATCACTTATTTTATATTACTATCAAGTAACATATTTGTAAAAACATTTCAAATCACAATCAGTCATTAGAAAATCACTTAGTAATTTTTTAACTTATTCTTATTACTAGTTGTTTGAGGTAATTTATACAAGAGATATAAGAAGAATATTTATTAAAACTATTAATTATTTGGGTCTCAGAATGATTACATATCATTTCACAAGTTTGTTAAAAAAAACAAAACTATAAACTTCTGAGAGATATAATTTGAAACTGTTAGAAAGTCATACTTTCTACTTTCAATTAGTGTTTGAATTGAGGTTAATTTGTTATAATTCTAACAACATTTTTAATTATTGTCATAAGTATTAAATTGTAGAGGTAAGATTCTCTTCTTATTTCAATACTATATTCTATTTTGGATTTGAACATTTCAAAATATAAATATATATAGTGTTCTCATTGAACTGATATTATATATTGTACTATTGTACTAGATTTAAGAATAACTTAAAGTATTTTTAGATGTAATTATACCAAAACACAAAAAACATTTATGTATGTATCATTGAAATTATTTAATTTTCTTCCTATTGATTATAAAATGCTGCCTATTGATAAGTTTAAGTATAAAATTAAGAATTTACTTACTAAAAATTGTCTGTATAATATAGAAGAGTTTTTGAATTGGTTTTTGAGTAGATAATTACTTATTTTTAATTAGTTATAATTGTATTGACGCTTGTAATACATTTTGTGAAATGTTTCTACAATAAAATATTTATTTATTTATTTATTTATATAAATCCTTTAGTTTGTAAAATAATTTGACATACATTATTGAATTGTTTTAACTGTACCTAAACTGGTCACTGCAAAAAGTGTTAGACCTTAAACTCTTATGTAAAACTCCCACAGATCAGATCCATACCATAGGCTGAATGCAGTCTTAAACTCCTCAAAATCCATTACCGGTACCAACATTCCTGGCCGTGAGGGTTGTGTTATTGGATTGGGGTTAAACAAAAAATGTTGATGGCAAAAAAATGTTGATTTAGGGAATGAATAAGAACTTTTTTTCTTAAAAGTTAAAATTAAAACTTTATGAACAGTGAAAAATTCCTGTAATTTGTTGGTTCCAACTAGGATAAAAACAACTAAAACTTAGTCATGTTTAAAATTGCATCTGTCATGACGTACAATTAGACGAGTAAAATTATGGTTTGATTGGAGAAATCATAGGCCTGTTAGTTTCTTAGTAAACAAACTTTAAACTCGAGTATACATAATGTTTGTGCCGACAGTAAGTAATTTTCGTAAAATTGTAGGTATCTTTTTCCTTGCCTAGAATTGTAACAGTCATAAATGTAAAATGTTCGTTTTGTGTCAGTGTGTTTTTCTTTTTTCAATTTACCTTTGATTTAGCCACCAATGAACAAACTTGAGCTATACTTAAAAAGAGGAATTTATTGTTTTTTTTTATAATAGGCTCAATGTTACCATATAAAACAAATTATTTTCATGCCAAATTAAACTTTTAATCATTTGGCAAAACTAAATACACGCATAAAATGTGACGTATTTCGTTTTTGGGTGAGAATGGAGGTACTTTGTCATTTTCCTAGGCCCTCATTTGTTTATCTTGCACCGGGGCACCCACATGTACAACTACGCCACTGACCTCCTCCTCAAATTTCCGTGAAAAATATATAATTTACAGATCAGGGCCATCAATGAGGTGGTTTTTAAGGCCTCTTCAGCTTGTTTTTGAGTGACTTCAACCTTCTACATTAAGACCTCTCATCAGTCTCATCTTCAAGCAAGAGACCAGTTTCGCATTGTTCTGAGATACGGGTACTGGATGGTATTGTATCTACTTATCCATTGCACTGGGTACACCACGTGAGAATTCTAGAGGAGGAACACTTGTTCTGGTATTTAACAATTTTACTAGGCTTACTGTATTGTCTCCTAATAACTCATAGTTACAGTTACACCAGATCATCTGAACCTTAACCTGAACTTCTAGCACTCAATGCTTATTAATAGTCAATGTTATTGTCTAACAAACCATAGAATTCAGTCCAGTTACGATCTTTGGAAAGCTCAAATTTTCTAAAAGGTTCTCTAAAGAATTTATTTATCTTACCGTTTAAAAAAGGTAGCTCATACAAAACCACACTTGGTGTTGCACGTTATAATAATTTCCATCAGCTCAGGGCTAGGTGTAAAACTTATCAAGTGAATGCTATTGAAGGTGAATGCTACAGAAACTATCCTTAAAATGCTGAATAGACCGTTGAATCAAATACTCGTGTGTTTCGAAACTTTGGATGATCTTCTAAAACCACATTGGAAGGTTAATCGAGTTATATAGGAAAACATGGGATTTTTGCTGGAAAATTTAGCTTTTTTTAACAATGCAATAACAAACATTACTGCAATACATGTTGCAGTTATTAGCCATAGTTGGAATATCTCCATCTCTTTCACTTACTATCAACAATTTTGTACGTATGAACTACATTATATGTGATGCTACGGTTTAAGTAGTGATAGTGACTTCTTACTCTAGGGATAAGTGATTTGACGCCCAGTCGGAGTTACTGACATCACACATCAATCGGCACTGACAGTCTGACAGAGAGACAAAAAGAGGGTTAGATTTTGACGCGTCTGTTTCTTCTTATTTGTAGTCTGCACTGCAAGTTAAAAATATGCTTGTTGTAATGTAATTAAGTTGACAAAGTTGTAGCTTAGCTTTTACGTAAGTTTATTACTTCATTCTCTAAGTTGTCATAGTTCATTATACCGTAGTTATTATACCATAGTTCATTATACCAGTAGATACTTTGCATTTTTCACTCAATCCTAGCCAATGGTACTAGAGACTTTGGAGTCGCGCATTAAGTATTCAGAGAGACCTCTTGTTACAGAAGAGGGCTGTGAGAATAATTTCTAATCTTAGTTTATTTTTGTCACGGTAAACCATTATTTGTACAGAATTCTTCTTGACTGTTTTCAAGAAATACTTTTTCTCATGGCCATGAAGGCTAGAATTATTTTTTTGGTAATTATGCACTTTCTTGCCACCTCTGAAAATACGACTTCATGTTGAAAAAGTGGTGAAATATGAGTTAATATCTCTTGAGGATTTTGATTTCATACATGGAAAACTCGTTTTTTTACAGAAAAATCGAAAAACTAGTTTTCTATATGATAGTGAAAAACCAAATTTTAAAAATCGTTATTTTTCGACAACTTTTTCATTTCTCGAATTTTTTTTATGCTGAACACAAATATATAACTGGTTTTGTAGTAAAATTATTTTTTCAGCTCGAAAAATGCATTTTTAATACATAACCTAACTTATCCTAACTGTTTATTTTCTCAAAAAAATTCGTAATTTGCGTTAAATTGGAGTGTTTGTCCTCCGGCAGTAATATAGGTGAATTCGGTTTTTGTGATTATATCATTATATTGTTGTATATAATGATGGCGTAATGGCCGCTAATCGTGATTCACCAGGATTGTAGTTTTTCCGCTATATCTCGAGAAATATTTGTAATAGACCAAAATAGTTTTCAAATTTGTATTTAGCGCAAAAAAAACGAACCAAAATTATTTGGTATAATAAAAAAAGATGATTAAAATAACGTTTAAATTAACGGAAATGAGACAAAAATACTAAAAGTTGTAACATTGGTTTTTTCAAAATTTTCGGTAAAATACGTAATTTCCACGGAACAAAAAACGTATATCGTGAAAATACAGCCAATTCTAGACCCATATCAAGCAAAATGTTCCAAATTTGTTTGGTAGCAAGAAACTGCATAAATACCTTGTTTTCAACTAAACTAGGCTACTGTATAGCTTTAAAAAAAAAAAAAAAAAAAAAAAAAAAAATTGATGGAAAGGATCATTAGTCCAGTTTTAAATCATACTATCAACCGGTTTTGGTTGCTTGCCTATTTTTTCTGGTGCTTATTTACATCTTTGGCTGGAAAATATGTTGTGGATCACCTTAATTGGGCCGGAAAGTAAGCAACCTGTGTGTTATATTAAGCACATGTAGGGGGTCTATTGGCTGAAGGAAATCTTTCCACAGCTGAGCTTCCTTACTTAATGAGCATGACTTAAGTAAGGAATAGTAAACGTTATTTCTTCAAGTTTTCAATTTCCGCAATAGTGTTTTGTGAACAAAAAATTAATTAACTATACAACTTGTTTAGTTGTTATTTACTATCTACACCATTACTTGTTGTGCTATTGCTATTATTAATCATTGTTTTAATGGTAAATAGTGATTTAATTTAATCGTTAAGCTTGGTTCCTTGGTGTTACTCAAACCAAAAAAATTTTCACTGCTGCTAATGATTAATGGGTGGGGCTTGCTACTGCGCCGTCAGCACGTGGCCTTTTGTCATGGCGGTTGCTATGAACATTTTTACTAGAATTACACAGTGGGGTAAGAGTACTTACCTGTCTCACTTGCACCAGTGTGTTGATAAGGCTGTTTTCTACACAGCCTAAATACTCTCACAAGTACTTTAAAAATCACTGTAATTTTCTGATTATAAGCTAAATGTGATAATTTGTAGTCACAGTTGTCAGAAAATAAATTACTCAATCATCGTTTTTGCTTAGTAAATTGACAACTTTCCATTCAATGACAACTGTCACTATATTTTCACGAGACAACAAACATAATAAAACAAGCAGCTAAAAGCTGTAAAATGCAATTCATTATGTTGATACCCATATAGAAGCCTAGTAGTAGACCAAAACGCTCACAAATTTAAGAGCATACTGTTGAAAAGAAATAACTAATTCCATCATTAACTATGCACTTTCTAGATTCTTCTGAAAATATGATTTCTTGTTGGTGGAAAAAATTTTGAAATATGAGTAAAAATCGATTGATGAGGTTGATTTAGATCGCACTTGTTTTTTATCTGACAATGAAAAAACAAACCTTTTAAATAGGCCTAATTGTTATTTTTTAACATTTTTTACAGTTTAAATTGTTGGTGTGCTGAAAAGTCAACCAAATATTCTTTCATTTTATACTGTTGAACATGATCACAGTGTGCATAGCCTAAATATTCCTGATGGCCTATTTATACAAGTAACTCTACCTTTTTATTCTGTAAAATAGTAATTCTGTGTTTTCTTGAGAAATAATTGATATAGACCAATGAAGTAATTCCAAATTAGACAGCACAGTAAGGTCAACAGAAAAAACTGAGTAGTTACTCAAACTCAAAACTCTTTATTCCGCAGATAAATGTGTTTATATGGAACAAATCAAGTACTGAAGTTAAGTCAAAAATTGTTGTCATATTAGTTGTAGGAAGCAAAAAGGGCTTACAATGTATATAAGTCATAATGGTAGATTTTTAAGAATGAAAAATTCCCTAACAATCTAGCCGAAAAACATTTAATAAGTTAGAAAAAAAAAAATAAAACAATTATACATTTTACAAATTGTTATTATAAGTTTGGGGGATCAACCTACATGAGTTTAAATACAATGTAGGTTAAGCTTATATAAGAGCTTTTATAAGATGTGTGATTATGCCTCAAGGTTCCAGTTGTTAGCAAAGAATATTTAATAATATTAATCCTGGTTCTGTAGTCTGTTTAAATAACAATTGGTTTTAATGTTTCGGGGAGTATTATCTAATAAATACCTAGGCCTTTTATATGCATTTAATAAAAAATTGTGTAAATATTTTAAAAAGAACATAAGGTATCATAAAGAAGGTATCATCATTTATTAGCCTTTGTGCTAATTAAAGCTTGTTGTAAGTTTTGACTTACCTTTAGTAATATTGTTATCCTCTTATTTGTTGTTGAGCTTTTCTCTTGTTAATGTTTTGCATTGTACATCTTTGCAACGTATCATTTTAGTTTTTAGTCATTGTCATGTTCTAATTTGTTTATCTGTTGTTATTGTAGTCTAATTAATTTTCTTTTGTTTTGGTAGCTCTAAATTTAATTTGATCATTACCATATTATCACTAAATATTAGCTTTTCGTTAGCTAAATGCCTCTTGTATGTTTGATCTCCGGTCAGTAATATTGTTATCCTAATATTGTTATTCTTTTATTGGTTGTTGAATTTTTCTATTTGTTCTTGTTTGCATTGTTATATTCTATTCTTTTTATTAGGTCTATTATAGGTATTGTAATGTTTGTATCATGATACCATCTTGTAATATATATGTGTGTGTATTGGCTGCTTGCCGTCGGCAAATAAATAAATAAATGAGTAACAACTAAGTAAAACAGATAATTTGAAAAAACTCAATTAAAAATAGTTTACCTAACAAATTAAATGGTGTGGAATGTGTTAAATAAAAGAGATAATGTCATGTATAATTTGAATGCTTTTAATTTTCAGGAAATTTTTCGAGTTTGCCATCTTTTATTAGTTTATTCATTTTTCTATAAACTGCAAATGATGTCAGATCGAAAGGCAGAATTAGAAAAGAAAAAGGCTAAATTGCAAGCAATTAGAGAAGAGAAAGAACGCAGAAGAAGAGAAAAAGAATCTAAAGATGTAAGTTGTTTACCATTAAATTTGCCCATTTTGTATTATTTTTATTGATGCTAATGTTTAGTGATAAAGTCTAGAAATTTAGACCTGTGAAATATGAGGTAGGATTGCCATTGGTGAAGAATATGTACAGAATACATACACACGCGTCACGCACGCACACACAAACACACACACACCCACCCACCCTTTAAAAGTTTGTATTAAATGTAGTAGAATGATAATAAAACAAGAATCAGAAATTCCTGAAAGTCGTAGGCCTAGTTTAAAATGTATGTTGTCTTTAAATTCATGGAGGGGGCATGTTCAGGCTAAGGTTTCTTAGAAAAAATGTGTTTCCTGGTTATTTAATCCGTTGGAGTGGCCAGACGGCCTAATGTACATTTATCAGAATTAAAAAAAGTGTGTTTTAGCTATTTTTAAGAATTGCAGTTCCTTTACTGTACTTAATGTAATGGCCAAGCTATGTGGGTATCAGGATTGGCATGACAGCAATAGATGAACCATAGTGCTGGCTTCTGGACTCAGGATTAGCAGTATAACAAGCTGATGATAACGTTGAGTTTATTCTCCGTCATCCACTCTAATGGAACTGTATGTCAATAATAACTTCAAGAAAATGAAGACAATTATATGACATCAACTCAGTTCGCTGTAGTGTAATGGCAATGAATACAACTCTATAAGAAGCCCAGGTCTAATGGTGAAAAGTCTGTCAAAAAGTTTGAATTTCGCGCGCTAGTACACCGTAGTTGAGCGGCAGGCCGCAAGGCAGCGCTGGCAGTGCCTCACAGACAATCAAGTCAGTCGGCAGTCCCAGCCTAGGCCAGGCGATGAATGAGCGGTGTGGTGTGCGGTGTGCTACACGTCTAATTGTAACGTGTAAATGCTCGTAATGTTTCAATGTAAAATGCATACCAACCAACAGCCCCAGTGAAAATAGTTTGTTTAATATAATTATGTAGTTATTTATATAAACTGTATGAGTATTTTAGAACGTTTGCAGTTATAACAGTTATACAAAATGAGTACACAAAGAAGTGGAGGAATGAAATGTTCTTATGTTAACTGTTCAAATACTTCCAGAAACTGCAATTTCAGTTTTTTTGGATTTCCCGTAAAAAACCGAGAGATGTAAGTAGCCTATGGTTTGTAATCAGTCCTTATTAAAATTTTAAAAATTACAGATCATTGTAGTAAATCGGAACTGTAGGCCTACATATCGTAAATAGTGCAATGACGCAGGTTTAATTATTAACACCGGAAGCTTTAAATATTAACTAAAGCTCCTGGATAATTTATAAATGAATATACGTTTTACCTTATGTTGCTCGACAATAATCAGAATAATTTTTTATGCTTTCTTAATTTCCCTATAATAGGCCTATGTATTATAAAGATGACATCTTAATATATTTAAATTTGTCTTATAGCTTGAAAGTAACTTATTTTAAATAACAAATGTTAAATAGGCCTAGCCTATAACTGACAAAACAATACGTTTCATTACAAATGAAATTTCCTTGTTGTACGCAGGCACTCAATTAATTTTAGAACAATTACCTTAAACAAATAGTACAAGCACGGTACTTATATTTTGCCGGAACAATAGGCCTATATTTTTTGAAACATCTATTTTATTCAAACATAAATATTTGATAAAAAAACTAACAATGAACTTAATGCACAATGCTTTTAAATCATCAACAAACATTTCGAAGTTTGTAAATTATACGTTTATAATAATTATACAGGATGTCCAGCTTCGTCTGCCTTACATTTCTTAGATATATCGTTTAATAGACCTAGTAATAAATAACAGAGTTAACCTAAATTGTGTTATTGAATGTATCACTGCTATACTATTTACCCGGATGTCCAAGCACAAAATTATTTAAGTCTACTCTCTTATTTATAACTCGATCTAAATAAGCCTAAATAATATAGACTAAGACAGTCGAGGTTGGACATTGGAACCCCTGTAAGATTATAAACTCAATACAAACTTTGAATTATAATGTCGAATTCAACGACGATTTGTTCTTATAAGGTTGCATATTAACTGAATTGATACATGAACCAATCCTGGAGACAACATTCTTACCTATATTAAACATTATTTACTTGTAACAGTTTAGGTTCAACTCAGAACAAACTTTATGTTGAAATACTTTTTTTGTTTGATGACTGGTTTATCAGTAAATGAATGACTTATTTTTTGGCACCATTTGGTCAACGTCATCTGTATATATCTGGTGTTTTAAATTATATATCTACTCCATACGTTTGTTTTAAAGTTAATATCTAATTAACTTAACTAAGTTAAATATTTTGAAAAATTTTAGGGAATACTTGCGTAAAGGTGTGTGCTAGTCAATTTATTTATTTAGGAGTTTTTTTTATTTGCTAGTCATTTAATTGGAGTCAATGCTAGGAGTGCTAGTCAATTTATTTATTACGTTGTACACTTTATAATTAATATGAAAACTATTTTAGACTGTTTTTTACAGTTGCATTTTATGGATTACTAATAGTGGCAGAGATGAATTTAGTGAATTGCCAGATAATAAACTACAGAGTAAAAAGTGTTTAGTCATCAGTATGACATGTCATTTTTGTTTTTATTAAAAGTATTTTCCAGTAGGTATAATATTATTGTATTTGTAAAAGGGGTTTACACGTCAGTATGACATATCATTTTTGTTTTTATTAAAAATATTTTCTAGTAGCTATAATATTATTGTATTTATAAAAAGTGTTTAGTCGTCAGTATGACATGTCATTTTTGTTTTTATTAAAAGTATTTTCTAGTAGGTATAATATTATTGTATTTATAAAAAGTGTTTAGTCGTCAGTATGACATTTCATATTTGTTTTTATTAAACGTATTTTCTGGTAGGTATAATATTATTGTATTTGTAAAAAGTGTTTAGTCGTCAGTATGTCGTCAGTATGTATGATAACGTTGGTTCCAAACGTGCACTCCTTCTCTGGCCAGGGCTCGGGGAAGGACGGCAACAGGGCGTATCGCATGCACTGTTCAATTTGGCAACGCAGCGCACTCCGCACTCCTCTCTTCTCGTTCGCGCTCTCTCGCACTCAAGCTGCACAGAAAAGGCGCTGCCTTGCGGCCTGCCGCTCAACTACGGTGTACTAGCGCGCGAAATTCAAACTTTTTGACAGACTTTTCACCATTAGACCTGGGCTTCTTATAGAGTTTGTATTCATTGGTAATGGTGAGTAAGAAACTCACCTATTTACACATGATGAGACGAAAACAACGTCGAAACAGCACACATGGAGACCATCTGGTCCACGCACCAACATCCTTTCGGTGTGGCCTAATGCATAGCAACCAACTGTTGTCAGTTGGCACCTTAGCAGTACCTAGAAGGGGCGGTTTACTTTTGTTAACGCAGAGTAACCTGTAGACTTCTGTCATGTGGAAAACTGCAATCATGTGTAATAATTGATGTCTTAGCGACCATTGGTTAGAGGTTCTTCCTCTCCTGGTAGCGAGTAACACGCTTGTGAGTCCAAAAACCATTCTTAACCAGGTCAGTATGGTTAAAGCTGGTTGGTTAAAGACAACAGTTGGTTGCTATGCATTAGACCACACCGAAAGGATGTTGGTGCGTGGACCAGATGGTCTCCATGTGTGCTGTTTCGACGTTGTTTTCGTCTCATCATGTGTAAATAGGTGAGTTTCTTACTCAACATTACACTACAGCGAACTGAGTTGATGTCATATAATTGTCTTCATTTTCTTGAAGTTATTATTGACATACAGTTCCATTAGAGTGGATGACGGAGAATAATCTCAACGTTCTAAAACTTACTCCACTACTAAGATCTTCGGACTAACGACCAGTCCATCTTGATTCAAAGCTGATGATGTGTTTTAATGTGTAAGAGGATAAGTTCACTCTTAATATTTTATCAAATTAATTTCTTCCTTCTTTTGAGGTCATTCCACGCCAATTCAACCAGAAAAAAATAATTTTTTTCACCCATCATCTCTGATTTGTATGAAACTTGGTAGCTTTGTTCTATATGTAAAGATAAGTAAAACTACCAAATTTGGAATTTTTATCTCACTTAATTTTCCAGTTATGGTACTTCAAAGTTTTTACGTTTTCAATTCCTGCACTCTGGATAGCGCCAAACAAAACATGACATAGAAAAGAAAATAATTTCTCATTTCCTCATTTGGCACCCAAACTTTATGAAATTTTCAAGGCTGGTTCTTTGAGTACTAAGGAATTTGAAAAAAAAACTACCTCACTAGTCTAAGTTAAACCTAAAATATTATAAAAAGTTACATTTTTTATTTTTTTGTTCAGTTTTAAAAATGCAAACATGTTTTACATTAAATTCAATATCTCAAAAAGGAATGAGATATTCAAGAAATCTTTTTTTCATAAATTATCTGCATGGTGTGGGCTTTAATTTAGTAAAATAATTATTTGGTGTATTTTGTTCCTTTTATTTATAAAATGCATTGCGTTTCAATATATTAATTACAAGTGATGTGAGTTCTTTCAATAACAATGAATAACTAACTATTGCTTTCAAAGGAAATATATAAACTGCATTTCAGTATTTGGAAAAGTATATTTAATAGTAAGTAATGTGAATTTAAAATATTTGAGTTCAGATATGATTTATAGGTTCAGTATTAAAATATAAACTTAATATTTACATACAAATTAAGTATACAGAAACCTGTTCTTACACACACCAAATGTATATCATTAGACCCATTTCACTGAGAAGACTTGCAAGCTAATGAACTATTTTTTTTGTTTAAATATATTTTCAACTAAAAAAATCGATTCTGGTGGGAATCCATAGGTCCTTCCAGTTGAGGTGTGTGGAGGCTCAACCACTGCAAGGATGTGTGGAATGGCATGTCACATACATCATCTCGTTCATCCAGCAAACTTTAATCATTTATGATTAAATGAGTAATTTTCACTAAAATCCATTGATATGATGGCTATATTTGACTCGCAAGCATCTTTAAGGCTTTTAAAGTAGCTTGACTGGCTTTTGGCAATGTAAGAATGAGGGATTAATTTTTCTACTTTGGACGTCAGTTCATCCAAAAATTCATGAATAGTTGATGTTTGTGTTACCATCTGCGTCCGATCTGTAGCAACCCATTGCTTGTAATCTATTCCATCATCTTCATAGTTTTCAAACTTGGTTTGTAAGAATGTGGTCAGATTTTCTTTAGCTTGACATTTTTCACATTACCTAAACATTCAGTTTTGATTTGAATTTTCATACAAAATCAGTTTTTGTAGATCTTTGTAACTCTCTTCTAGTTGTGCTGCATGTATTAGAATTATTACGTTTTGATGAATAGTACATACACAGAGTGAGTTCCACTGGCACCAGCCAGAACACCATTTGGGGCGAAGTGTACAAAAGTTAAGAGAACCCTATTTTTATTTCAGGATATTCCCATTTAAAGTTTGCAAACATTTCATTCAGATTACTTAAAATTAATCTTTTCTTCTCATATTGTTTTTTCCCTAAGCTTACTACATCTTTCATACCAGGTAAAACTCGACTGCTCATCACCCTGATAGAAATTGACAACTAAGTCAACAACCTCGGGACTCATCTTTCCTTTCCTTGCTTCAGGTTCTGCCAAAAACCATTTTTCTTTATACAATTTTTTTGCTTGTCTCGTAGAATAATCGGACACTTCAAAAGTATTTTTGATTTTTGTTCTTGACCAATTCAGTGATGCAGGAATTTTCAATAGTTGTATTTTCTTCGTTATCGAAAGTTTGGTCAGTTTACTTTTTATGTTCTTAACAATCAGTATATTGAAGAGATAGGTCATCAGCAAACTTACTCTCTCTCTACTCGCCTGAAGAAAATGCCAGTGGTATTGACAATTTGTGAGATTGTGTTTTTATTTTATGTTTGTTACTACTACTCTGGTGTTAGTGAACTTGTCTTCTAAGGTAAGTTTGCTGATGTCCTATCTCTCCAATATAGTAATTCCTGGTCTAGTGCCCTTTAATGTAACTTAAAATACGTTCTCAACAAGTAAGTCCATTTCTGCTGCTTTTTTCTCAGTATTTTGTTTGATGCACAAAATTTAGTAATTCAGGTACTTTTGATGGCACATCAACATCTAAAACTGTCTCAATTTTCATTTTAACGTTTTCATGTAGTTTTTTCAGTTTATTTTGAGCATAACCAATTTTTGAGTTTTCATTCAATGCATGTAATTTGAAAGGTGAACACACTACATTCGTCAAAGAAGCGTTTAAAGAATCAACAGCCTTTTCTTTTTGTAATGAGTTTCAGTTGCATGATAAAATCATCATCATCATCATCATCATCATCATCATCATCATCTTGTGATTCTTCTTCACAGTTAATTGGAGTTGAGAATATAATTATATAGCAATTAGTACATAACTTTTCCCCAGGTTTCACTTTTAGACCTTTTATTACACAGGCCTCACTCTGCTGTAAATGTACTACTCTTAAACTATTTTTAATGGGTTTCTTGTGATTTTTATATCAGTCATAGCATACCTTTTGTAGGAATTCATACTTTGTCAATATAAACTCTTTTTCTGTTGTATATACTTGATGGAATAGCGTTGGGTTTAAAGAAGAACACATTTTTAAAATTATTATGAACATATATAAAATTATATATAAACTCTTATGATGAAAACAGATGTTTATTATTTCCTTACTATCTAATTCACTTCTTATCTTAATCAAGTTGAATTCTTCTTCAGACAGATCACACACATTTTCCAACTCCTTTTTTGTGACATAAGTGGTTTTTTGGCACTCTGTCAGTTTTAATAACCCTATACTACACTTACTGTCCATTTTAAATTAAACTTTATTTAAAAGCAAGTTAAATTGTTCTTCTTCATAATTGGATTATGAAAAAATAAAAATGTAAGCAATTCAGTAGAAACAATTTTACTAAACAGATTAACTGAAAATGTAAATTTAAAACTAATTATCTTTGTGTATTTAAATTTGTATTATTTTAAATTCACGTAAATAAACATAAATCAATTCACCTATACACTAAAGAAAGCTAAACACCACTTATAAAAATGTTTACTCAAGGAGCACTAGCAATAGACTGACTCACAGTCAACAGTCAGAGTGCAGAGTAACTGCAGCCTGTCAAGATAAGAAAATTTCCTGTAGTAACTTGCTGCTTGTTGAGCCAAACTATCTGCTTGTCTATTTTTAGACTTGAATATAACATGAATGTTAACTTTCAACTTGCATACTATATTCAATAAAAACTTCTAAGTGAACATATTTACGTTTATATTACAAAATGTAGGATTGCTTATTATTATTAAATATTATATATTGTGTGTTTTTAATTAAAATTAAAAAAATATGATAAATTATTACACAATAGTTTCTTATTAAAAACCTATACTTCCCAAATAAATATTGAAATTTAGTAATAGCTAACCTTTCATTTAAAAGCTATAGGTATTCATTGGGATTTAGAGAACCTCACATCACTTGTAATTAATATATTGAAACTTGCAATGCACTTAAGAAATAGAAGGAACAAAATACTAATAATAATTATCTTACTTAATTAAAGCTCATACCATGCAGATAATTTAGGAAAAAAATATTTCTTAATTATCTCAAATCCTTTTTGAGATATTGAATTTAACGTAAAACATATTTGCGTTTTTAAAACTAAATAAAAAATGTAATTTGTTATAATATTTTAGGTTTAACTTAGACTAGTGAGGTAGTTTTTTTTTTCAAATTCCTTAGTACTCAAAGAACCTGCCTTGAAAATTTCTAAAGATTGGGTGCCAAATGAAGAAATGATAAATTATTTTCTTTTCTATGTCATGTTTTGTTTGGCGCTATTCAGAGTGCGGGAATTGAAAAATGTAAAAACTTTAAAGTGCCATAACTGGAAAACTAAGTGAGTTAAAATTCCAAATTTGTTTTTTTTTTACTTATCTTTACATATATAACAAAGCTACCAAGTTTAATACAAATCTGAGATGGTGGGTAAAATGATCTGGTTGAACTGGCATGGAATGACCCTAAATGATTCTTTTTATAAACTGTTGTTATCTATGTATTTAAATGGTTTGGATGCTGAAAATTCTTATAATACCAATAAAAACTAAATGATTGTAATAAAATATATTTGTATTGAATAACTATAATATTAAATAGTTAATCCTAAAGGTGCATACTGTCCAACTATCAACTGTTTGCTAGTATAAATTTGCTAACCTGACAGTCTGTAACTATTTTAACTTGCAGGCAGAAGAAGCGGCACTCCGTACTGCAAATGTCGAGAAAGATCAAGGAAAGGAGTTGGATGAAATGCTTTCCTCTTTAGGAGTAGCTCCTGTATCAGGTATTATTGATTTAATTTAACTTTTGTTGTTTAATTTCAACTAAAAACTTCCATCCAACTCCCCAAGGCGTCCTGGACTTTGCTCAGATAAATATTGTTACTCTATTGTACTTGGTGTAATCATCATCATCGGTTTAGCAAGTCTAGTCTCCCGAGTGTGCTGACAAGCCTCCTCCAACTTCGCCTTTCCCCTCCACCTGCTGTACCTGTTTTTCTTTAACCATTACGTCCTTTATGACATCCATCTATTTATTACGAGGTCTCTCCACTCTACTTTTGCAATAATTTCCCTTTCCAGCCATATTTTTGCCACTCTCCCCTCCTCCATTCTTTTTACGTGTCCAAAACATCCTTGTACTTGGTGTAATAAATTTTACACTTTGTCTAGGTATTTTACTGAGGCCTAACTTGTTATTGTTAGTTTTGGTAGATGGGAGGGGGGAGGCTGGAAACATTTGGATGGTAAAATCAAACAAATAGTGAGTTGCAAAGAACCACTAATCACCACTTTGAGCAAAAATATAGGTGAAGAAAGAACTTTTACTCATGAAGAATTTACAAATACACCCAGAGAAAATACTGTTCGCAGTAGCTAATTTTAACAAATTTAATTGAATTTTACAAGTTTCTGTAATTCCAAGTCACTTATTTAGAAAATAATCAAAATTGTTACTCTTACCATTAGTAAATAAGTAATCTTTCTCAGCAGAATGGCACCACTGTTTTGGTAGGCCCCCACCAGAAATAATAAGGAACTAATAGTAATGAGATTTATACAATTTAATTATCTCTGTAAAAGCCTTTTTGAGAACAATGATATTTATTTAAAGTAGTATAAATTAAAAGAAATACAATTGTTTGGTAATGGTGATGAAAATTCTATCTTTTTTCTCTTTCAATTTATATTTTCTAAACTCAAAAACTGAATCACCAGGAGTCTGGTCGATAGAGGACTTGATTACTGAGATTCTTATAGTTGGACCCTTATATTTAGAACCGTACTTATGACTGAAATTTATAGTTCAAATAGCATAATGTGGTTTTATTTTTCAGTTCCAAACACGCCTGATCAAGAGCCTAGTAAGTGCACTGTGTTATCACTGGGTTGGTGTGATATAAAAACTTATGAACTGTTGTCTTGTCGAAAATATTTTATGAATAATTTCTAATCCCATAACATTTTATAAAGACAGATTTTGCTCTTTTAAATGTGTGTCATTATTGTTGTTGTTCATTAAACATTACATTGTTACTTATGTGCATTATTACCGTGTCTAACAAAATGGGTTGTGTAACACTCTCCTTTTCATGAATGTAATGTTGAATATGTGCTAACATAGTTCAGTTTTTATAGCTAAAAATGATAAGTTCTTATCAAAGTATAAAACAAATCAAAGTAATTGATAATAGCAATTATAGATATAATAGCCAAATCACTCTCGTACTCTTCTGGGTTAGACCGTGTCAAACTATGAATACTATGTACAAAGACAGGAGCCGACGTTGATTCCAACAAAGTCCAAGAATTAGATCTTAGCAAACACATGGCTACTTCAGCAAGTTAAAAGCACAAAACTTGAAGATTCTACAGCTAACATAAACAATAGAATCTTTCAGAGCAGAAGAGTCTAGAACATTCCAACGCATTTATAACATGCCACGGCACATTCTACAAATAATGGGTCACCTGAATCTATATAACCTGATGCCCAGGCCTGTCCACACCAGTACTACTCACAGCTCTACGTGTGCTAGTGTGTGTTGCCCTGAAGATAGCACTCTATAACAAGGCCGAAACATCAGCTCCATCTGTTTTATATAATTTGACAGGGACCAACCAGAAGATTACGATAGTGATAAAGATTACATTGACTGTAGAAACTTATCCAGGAAAATAGCCTAGTGCATAATGGTAATAGAATATTGTGAAGTGATAATTTATTTAATAAACAGAGCGTTTTATTAAACCTATTTCAGAAAAATATCAACATCAAAGCATAGTTCAAACAACACCCTTCTTGAAATGATGTTAAATGATCTATTTTGATAAATTATTTTACAATATTGACAGTTTTCTACAAAACTGGCACTATTATATATTACAGTTATTATTTATTTTAGTTTTGTTGTGTGGCATATGGATATCAAATCATTTACTTGTAATGCTGATTACCATAGTTAATTATATTCATATTCCACTTCTCAATTAAATTAAAAATGATAACATTAATATTCATATCAATCAAATTTCTTTTCACATTTAAATTACATGATTTCATATAAAACTTACAACACTATTCACTGAGATTAAATTCATCCCTCACAATTTAGCTTCCTCTAAAAGTATGTCTTAAAATTAGTCCTGATACCAATAGCTCACTGAACTGTACTCTCTCGCCTGTATTATGTCAAATCATTCTACATCTGGATTTACATGCATGGTAGCTTATTTAATGTCTCACTAATTCAGTCTGCCTATTTAGAACTGTTATCTGGTGAAATCAACTTCTACTAGCTCTTCAACCCCGTTTTGTAGAAACTGATACTAGTCATAATTTACTCTGGACAATGTTGTTCTTGGTGTTTCCGCATTCTATAGCAGGCTCCATACTCATTAATTATTTTTTAATTCCAAATAACAGTAATTGCTTGGAACAGTAATCTGCCTTGTGATACGATTGGGAAACAATTAAAAACACGTCTACGATGACAATTATTAAATAGAAAATAATAACTGCATGATAAACTAACAATGTTAATCACCTTAAAAATGTGAAATGTAGTAAATGTTTACTGAACATTTACTATAAAAAGTAGTTTAATTACTTTCAAAACTTAATTGTTCCATACAAAAATGTCCAAGTTATTGATAGAATAGCACGGGAGATAAAGCATCAACTAACTTACCCGAAAAAACAGATCCGTTAACACAGTCCTCAAGAAAACAAATAATAGCCACAACATTTGACACAAATTAATGTTGTTAATGTTTGTGTATTATTTAACTAATGTATGATACGTTTATCCATGTTATTAATAATTGTTAGATTTTATAATTACTATACAAGGATTTTTTTTATTAAATGTACAATTTGTATGTGCAAGTAAATGTTTTTACACTGACACGTAGATATTGTTTTCAAATTTTATAGCAATAATTTTCATTTAAAAAATAAACATTATTAACAGTTTTAAAATGAATTTTTTTACTAGGGATGTAGTAACTAAAGCTATTTAAATCCTACTCCAACTAAGGTACATTGCACATACAGTTTACAAAATATTTAATTTCAAGTTGGAAATAGCTTGAGGTCCACAAGTTGGTCATTTAAATTATTGCGAAGACTTAAAATAAGCAAAATTTGTTAAAAAAAATATTGTAAACTATGCTGGCATCTTTTCCTGGGTGTCAGTCATATTGAATGTATCTAAGTGATCTATTTTTGTATTGAGGTGATTTTCTGTTTTGCTATTAATTATTAAAATTTCAGCTAATTCTATTATAATGGTCAAGACAAGCTCCTTCCTCTTTTTGCAGTCTATCTAGAATTATGTTTTATATAGTCAGAAAATAAATACTGTTAGTTCAATATCAAATTAAAGAAAAAAAGGCTTTTTAACTAAGGTTTTAACATTGGCTATAGAAAAGGCGACTCTCCGCTCATATAGGTCCCGTGAAGCCGGTTTTTCTGTTTGGTGAAATTAGTTCATGCTTGGTTTTCTCAGGTGGTGCCAGCGGTTGCTATCTCTCTTCATCTCTTTCTCGAGTACACGCTGAAGTGACTAATAGCTGATCCAATAGTGCACTAAACTTCATTCGGCGCATTCACGCGACTACAGCAAATAGTAGTGCCTTGGAGAGTGTTTGTTTCTTTAGCCAATGTTTTAATAAAGTTTTCCATTCTCATTAATAGTATCTAATGTAAGTTACGCTGGTGTTGCAGATGTATTATCCAGCCTGCCTAGTGTCACCTCCAC
Source organism: Stictocephala bisonia (assembly GCA_035578905.1). Classification (NCBI taxonomy): domain Eukaryota; kingdom Metazoa; phylum Arthropoda; class Insecta; order Hemiptera; family Membracidae; genus Stictocephala; species Stictocephala bisonia. The sequence continues at coordinate 68,164 of JAQJVL010000789.1, forward strand.
AGGCACACCGGAACATAACAGCAACAACGCTACCCCTGACACAAGTCTCACCAACACAGTGCCTATCTACAGTGTCGGGTACAAAATATATAATCTCTTACTTGCTTTATATATTTTATGTGCTGCCTTTTTCTCATAAAATCTTATACATTACATTAAACCTCTGAGTGCCAGCAAAAAATGTACTGGTGCCAGGCTATTTTTGCTAAGCGCTGTGATTAGTTATTTATAGTTTTTTCTGTGATGGTATCATACATACTAAGCCTTATTGTATCATTTTATCCAGAAAAACACGTATGATAAAATAGAAAAACTGTTATTTACTTATCTTGACTCAAAAAAATTTCTTCTTCACAATTTATGAAGAATAATTTTTTTGGTTTTTAAATATCCGAATTAGCGCCTCGGCAGAGTACTTTCTATACATCAGAATGCAAATTTGGAGATAGCCATAATGTTCTCAATGTAATTTTGATTCCAATGATACCAAACACTGTTAGTTTGTTTCAAAATATATAGTCACTATACTACAAGTAATTATGACAACAACGTAAAATGGCATGGACGAATCACAATAAGACGACAAATCAACTGTAGTATTCGCTTCAATACTGTTGGTATTTGATCGTTCAGTATATCGAAACTATGCTCATTCGATGCTTTGAATCATTGGGAGTAGTACTATAAAATACATCGCGATACAACCACAATCAGCAAAGTTATAAACTAAATAGTGATGTGATGTTTTATTCGTCTGGATCGAGACGCTGGCACTGGAAATACCATTAAATTCGTCTCGATCGAGACAGTCAGCACTCGGAGGGTAAATTGTAAAGTGTAGAAGTGTTCTTCAGAGAAGGCAAAGTCTTTATTGAGTGATAGTTAATGTAGATTGTAACAATCAGTGTATTTATAATGAATAACAAGAAATTGCCATTGATTGGTTACAGGTAAAGTCGTAATAATAATAGTTTATTGCCATACCATAATACAAATTACATCATTTACAAAGTCTCTTTTACACTTAAAATACACCCAAGCTACATGAACTAAGTTCAATAAAAATTGTTAACATAAATCAATAGGCTAATAAAATAAAGCTAGCCTAATAGCTACATAGGAAAAGATTTTTTAAATAACTTTATATTTTGCCTATGTTATTGGAATAAAGATTGCATTTTATTTACTCTTCACTGTATTTTTCCACTTGTTCAGTTTGGATTCAATAAAAAAGTTGTTTAAAAAACTATGTGTTTAGTTTGAATATAGAATTTAAGATAGTAGATTTAATGATTATGGATGCAGTTTTAAATATAATACTACAGATATTTGAGCAGGTTGCAAATGCTCTAATACTAAAAATAATACTTGATATACCAAGTATATTGACGATTACCTGTACTCTATAAAATCCCTCTTCCCAACCAACCAAAGAGAACAGTTGAAAGTCAGTCAGTATTTATACTCAGTGGTCTAAAGATTTCAGGCATCATAAATTTATCTTTCATTTGTGTCTAGTAGGCTTATCTGCTCTTATAAGTTTGCTCTTGACTCTTATCTGCTCTATTATAATGCGTGGTCTGTATGTTCTAAACATAACATATAAGTCAAAATTACTGAATTATTTAGGAAACAACTGCTGATAAGTATTATTAATTGAAATAGAACTATTAACTCTTAATTTGTTTTTATTTCAAGGCGAAAGAAACCGCAGCTGAGTGTAGTGAGTGTACAATCCACAAGCATCCCACCTAAGGAGATGGTGTCTTATACAAAACAGACACAGACAACAAATTCTTCCAACGAGAGAGATGGTAAGTGTCTGATCTAATGCAATATCATGTAGCGCGAAGGTTAGACTTATAGTTATTATTAATTTTTTTGTAACTTAAATTGAAATCAAATACACATAAACAAGATTAAAACTATTAGACCTAATATTGATGCGATAACTGTCCCGAATATGTAGGATGGAAAACTATTCAGGTTTTACAAGGTATAAGAAATGACTCTAACTATCTGCAAAATAAACACCTTCAATGGAAATATTAAACTCGTTTGTGAAGGCATTCCACTGGGTTTATGAGGCACTAACTGGACTCATTTAATGCAAAATATATATGCAAGCACTTGCATAACTTACGAAAGTCGTTGTCAGACATTATGATAAATAAAGAGTGAGTTAAGTAAAGAATTAAATATAGTGTTTTTATTTAATTTAGTTTTAAAATCACTATACCCATATTTTTTAAGAGGAAAAAGTCACCATATATAGCCCACATGGCCTGCAAAACTCACATTAAAACATTTCATGGCTATAGTTTTAAACCTAACGTACACCACATAACTGATGTTCTAGAACCCCAAGACGTAATGATATGAAAGAGTCTAAATTAATAAGTGTCATGGATTTTATTTTCATAGTGTCACACGTAGTTTGCTAACATACTAATTTTTTTAGCTTTGATGCATTTTTAAATCTTATATAATGTCAGCATATATTTGGATATTTGGTGTAACACATTTTTAGAATTATTGTCCTGTTATTTTTATTACTAACTTATAACACAACACTGGTTCTTGATTTTGGATTTGTTTACATTGAATTATCACTCATGATATATCATCTATGTGAAGTGGTAGCAGAAATTTAACATTTTTGGAAAAATTTGAAAAACAACTGAAAACGTACGAATAAACAATGATACCTTTTTGCAAAAACTTTTAATATTTATTTGGAAATATTTCTTATTAGAAAATAATATTATATAACTTAACATGTACGTCTCACAAGACTATAATGACTAGATGTTGAGTCAAATATTTATATAGTGATCGATTTCGTCCATCTATGTGGACATCTTCGGACTGACTGAAGCTTGATCATGATTGTTGTTTGTTATTGATTTTTGACATGAAAACATGTCCCATAATGCATTTCATTAATCATATGTTATAATTTATTTTTCAATTTAATTGTATTAGAATAAACTGTTTCTGATTCAAAATTAATTTGTTCATTGATTATTTTTTGTTTATTTTCAAGTTTTGCTTCGTATATAAATAATTCTTCCCATGCTGACATATTTATTCCTTTCTTACAAAATTTTAATATTTTCATATTTTTATTTATATTTTCTATTGTGTGATCATTGTCAATTAAGTGTTTGGCTAAATTGGATCTTTCTGGTTTATTATTTTTCCATGCTGATGTGTGGTTTTTAAATCTTTGGTTGAAGTTTATTGTTTGGCCTATGTAAAATTGTTCACAATCATCGCAATTTATCTTGTAAATTCCAGATTTTTCAAATGTGTCCTCATTTTCTATCTTCATATTTAAATTTTTACTTAAGTTGTTATTCGTCTTGAAGGCTATTTTTGCATATTTTCGTAAACTATTTGCTATTTTTTGATTTTCTGATCCAGTAAAGTTAAATGTAACATATTTATCTGCTATCTTGTTGTGTTCAGATTGCAAAGTTGTGATTCCTTTTAATCTTTCTTGTTGTTTGATTTTTCTCTTAATTCGATAGGCAATATCATCAATTATAGTATGGTTGTATCCGTTGGATTGAGCAAAATTGCTCTCTATCTCAAATATAGGATAGAGGAATATTATAGGAATATCCTATATTCCTATAATCAAATCCTGAATATAGGAATGGATTGAGCAAAATTGCTCAATCCAACGGATACAACCATACTATAATTGAGAAAAATCAAACAACAAGAAAGATTAAAAGGAATCACAACTTTGCAATCTGAACACAACAAGATAGCAGATAAATATGTTACATTTAACTTTACTGGATCAGAAAATCAAAAAATAGCAAATAGTTTACGAAAATATGCAAAAATAGCCTTCAAGACGAATAACAACTTAAGTAAAAATTTAAATATGAAGATAGAAAATGAGGACACATTTGAAAAATCTGGAATTTACAAGATAAATTGCGATGATTGTGAACAATTTTACATAGGCCAAACAATAAACTTCAACCAAAGATTTAAAAACCACACATCAGCATGGAAAAATAATAAACCAGAAAGATCCAATTTAGCCAAACACTTAATTGACAATGATCACACAATAGAAAATATAAATAAAAATATGAAAATATTAAAATTTTGTAAGAAAGGAATAAATATGTCAGCATGGGAAGAATTATTTATATACGAAGCAAAACTTGAAAATAAACAAAAAATAATCAATGAACAAATTAATTTTGAATCAGAAACAGTTTATTCTAATACAATTAAATTGAAAAATAAATTATAACATATGATTAATGAAATGCATTATGGGACATGTTTTCATGTCAAAAATCAATAACAAACAACAATCATGATCAAGCTTCAGTCAGTCCGAAGATGTCCACATAGATGGACGAAATCGATCACTATATAAATATTTGACTCAACATCTAGTCATTATAGTGTTGTGAGACGTACATGTTAAGTTATATAATATATACCAACACGTAACATGCTAATCAAGAAACTTATAGAAAATAATAGTACAACTATGTACAAATTGAGATTTCTAATACCACTTCACTTTGAATATTTTGAACTAATATATCTCTCCAACTCAACTTATGTCATTACTATATTTTACAATAGATCACATAAATTAGTAGTTGTTAACAAGTTAACAAGTTGAAGTGTTTAAAGCGTTATTAGCTTTAAGATATGGAAAAAAGACTTCTATAAATCTTTCCTCGAATTACCTCTTGTTTTTCACAAAATTGTCAATAAATTTGTTTTCACAACTTTTTTCTAATATTTTATCATATTACCCACTCCATGATTCACAAATTATTTGAAAACAAAACTATCAGTAATATGGTGGGCAGTTAATATAATTTATATAGTTTAAAAGTTCTTCCAAAATGGAAGTGTGATGAGAACATCCAGCTTGTTTATCTAAAAACTTTACTGCTAATTTAGTTTGAGTTGAGTTGGAGTGTGTATGTGTGTATGCTACTAAAAGGATCTGATTCTTCATCTCCACTTAAAGGCTACTTTGAGGACTGGTGGCGGCCAAGGAAAGGTGCGTCTCATCATTCAAACTTGCTTTCTCTCTTCTGTCGCTTCCTCTTTCGTCTTCTTTCTGCTGCAACTATATGTATCCAGTAATTATTGGATTGTTGTTTTAGTTTTTTAATGAGTTACAATATTTTATTTGTTTTGAAAATATAGCATTGTAGTTTAGTTTACACATCATAGTTTTTTTTATATATAACAATCTGTAGAAAGAAGGTGTACGAGGAGAAAGGTTTAGTAGTTTGGGTTTCTTACATTTAATATGGAGTCCTTAAGGGACAGTGTTAGGTCCAGTTTTATTTTTGATGTTTGCTTGTTTATTAACATAATATATTAGTCATGACATCTGACATGTACATTACGCAGAGCAGTTCCCCTATCTGTCATAGATTAAAAAGAAAATGAAAATCTCATAAAATTGTTTAATAGTAATAATTTATTTAAATAGCAATAGGTAATATGTATATTTTACGCATTTGACTTATTTTAGAGTGTTGTTGGGGGAAACTAGTATTGCATATAGATCCAAGTGAACATAAAAAGTAAGATTTTTTATAATTTTTACCAAATACTACAATAAATTATTTCAAATAAAAAGTAGATGGCTTAGTGGGGAGAGATGCCCAAATAAAGTAGCTTCTCCCTCATCCAGAAAAACAAGCCTTTTGTTGGCTCTTTCTCGTACTTGTGTAGTGGAACAGGAATAAAAACTTAATGCTCTTACTAGAAATTGAACCAAAGTTATTAAACCACTGTCTTAGCCTTTAGCATGATTATAATTAATGACATTGATATCCAAGACCCATGGAAGGAAATAATTTAGCTTTCCTGTATTTGGATATTTATTCATGCATGCATGATTTATACATAATGAATATGGAGAAAAAGTTAATGCAGGGGCTTCGATCCTTTCTTTATTCCGCATGATCAACTCTGCATGCTCATCATTAATAAATATTATTTTAACAAGTTAAACTCTTTTAAATAGTAACATTTGTTAAAGATGGTATTTAGTTAGCTAGGCCGTAATTAAAAATGCCATTTAACTATGTTTAATACCTCAAACATTTATTCTTTTACTATAAAAACTAAAGGTACTGGAAAGATGTGAATTGGTATTAGAGTTGACAATAAACTACCATGCAAATCGTCTACCCAGCCTTATTATAGTGCAAATGAATCACAGCACATTTTATGATTATAATACTTATTTTGTAAATCACAAAATAAAATCACTAAAATATAACGTTCATACACCATGAAGATACAAGATGTCCCTAGAAACATAAGCACATTGAAGCTGAACTCATATGACCTAAATAAAGGGTCATCGTTTTACAAGTATAGACGACTTTAAAAGCGGATGTGCTAAAAGAATTTATGGCTGTCTCTAATTGAGTTTATAAGTGTGTTAGGAATTGGTAGTAAATGCTGGTTTAAGTGCAAAATATCTAATGGGAACTGTTTGGAAGGAGACAACACTTACGTTGACAAATACATTTTTTTTTCAATTCAAATTTTTCCGTAATTTTTTTTACGCAGCTTGTAAGTAGGTGAGTGCTACCAATCAAGTTTTGTCCTACGTTTTCCTTACCCAAACTGTGTAAGTACTTTTTTGATTTTGCCTATGCTAAGTAGGGAGCAAATCACTATTTTGGTCACATGTTTTCATCGTCAATATGAGTTCAGCTTCAAAGGAAAACAGTCGATGTGCTTATGTGTCTAGGGGCGTATTGCACCTTGATGCCTTATAAACCTTATATTTTAGAGATATTATTTAGTGTTTTACATAATTAAGTATTATAATAACAAAATGTGTCATTTTTCATTGCACTATATTGACGTTGAGTAGACGATTTGCAATAGTTTTTACATGCGCTCTACTGCCCTCAAAACAACAAATGTACCTCATTCTAACCCAAGCAAATGAGTAAAGTGAGTAGGCTATTTAATGACATGAAGAATGATGGACCTAAGCCAAGAGGCTAAGATGGGCACGACTACAGTCATATGTTGTAGACAGTTGCGTGAGGCAACTTTCTTAGTAATTGAATAGTTTTATAGAGTAATATCGTTTGAAGTATATTTTCAGTAATGATTACAATTTAGTTACAATTAATATTAGTTGCTAATTATTAAAAAATGATGGTGAAACAGGACTTGGTATAGTAGACCATTTTCTTTTCAAGTGCTCTTGCATGAGATGAATGACTTTATGAAGGGACAGTGTAGTATTGACAGCAACCAATACCATTTTACCAAATCATTATTCCAAGTTGTAACGTAGACAAAATTTCAATGTTTGGGTACTTTTTGGTAGTGCCTTTTTCATTATTTGTCATCATTTTTTAGTATTGTAACCCGATCTTATTATACATTTGTCTAATTATTTTTGACTAACAAAATTGGCAGTTTTAAACGTAGCATTTGAAAAAGATAATGCAAAATCCAGTTGCAAGTCAACAACAATGTAGGTATATAGTAGTATCAGATATAATAAATGTTGTCAATCTAAACACTTAAGGTACGTTTGAGTTAGTGCCCACATATTTAAAATGTTCACATTAGTTTATTAACTTACTTCTGATTAGGTTTAAGTAAATAATTATTCTTCTTAGGATTTTTCTTAGCATGTTTTTTATAAATTATATCGCTCTTAAAAATTACTATAGAACTGCTTTACTAGTAATTTCAGGGTTTAATAAATAAGTTTATTGGAGTAAATTTATTTGTATTGTATCAGTTGCATCATGTAGTACCATCTAAAAGTTAATTTCAATTTTTGCTGTAGTTGTATTACATATATATGTTGTATTGTCAGTGTAATGTTGCATCTTGTACTCAATCATCAATTTGTTGTTTTAACTTATTAACAATTGTTATTTGTTTATTTTGCGGTGCAGCTCAAGCATTTGGATATTACGGTAAGTTGTTGATTTCTTGAATATCTTTATATTGATGACAATGTATGTTGCATGTTAATTCCCTTTAATTTCAGATTTAATTCATTTTCTTTTGCCATAACCCGTTTTTACACTTTTGTATTTGTGCATTTCACAATTAATTTGCAATTGAGAATGTATTGTGCATGGTATTGTTTTTGTTTTAATTTTGCATGTAAAACAATATTTCAAATTAGCATATTTTTTACTTTTTGCTCCAATGTTTCTTTAGTAAAGTTAAAAATTATTATTATTTTGAGAAGTTTCTCGTATGTTAAGAGAACCTACTGTAATGATGTTCCAACATGAATTCAAAGCTGTTGTGTAAAAACAATTAACTGTGCTTAAAGTATTAGCAAATATCCCATATCTCTCTGATTCCACAAGCGCTAAGTATGTATAGTTTACATAGAGTATAGAGTAATATACTGTAGGGTGAAAATATAAGTTATTAAAAACAGTACTGAAGTTATTGGTGTTTGGAGCATAGTTAGAAAGGATTAAATAACTAATTGATATTTAAAATCGATGTAAGTAATCAAACATTCCAATAAATTAAAAAAAATATTTGTGAGGCCTTTTGATTACGAAGTAATCATTGTCTAACATTCACTTCAACTAACTGATATAATGAATAGATTTTTATAATTTTTTCAAGTTTAAATTAAAAGTTTTCCTTAAAAATGAGACATATATGTATATAATATTTAGAAAACATTGAAATTAAATGTTTAGAAAATAAATAGTAGATTACACTTTTTAAAACTGTGTAATTCAGTAATCACCAATCAATATGAGTAGTAACACTGAAAAGTAAAATAAAATGAAAGGATTCGCATAATAAAAATGTGATATTACTAATTTGATGTTTTGAAAATTGTTTCTTTTATCTTTTCAGCAACCTAATTAACAAATAGTTGCTTGTTTTCTCCTTTAAATCATTTTAAATTTTGTAATTATGTGATTCAGTAAAATATCTTTTGTAATTTTAATTATAATGGGAATTAAATTTATTAAAATCCTTATTAAATTTTCTGTGTACTTTAAACAGACTCACAAAGTGATTGGATGTATTTGTGATTGAACATTTTCTATCTAGCAGTCATTTTTCAAGACATATAAAATGGCTAGAATACACCAATCATTTTCTAGTTTGAAAATATATAATATCCTAGAAGACATTTTTTTTATGTAAAACCCGTATATTTGTATTACAAACACGTGAATCTATATGTATAACTTCAAACGTTTTTTAAAACAAAGTTTCTGTGGATTTTATTTAGAAAATAATTTATAATTAGTGAAATAGAATGGCAATTATCTGGCTTAGATGTGTTGAAAAAAGTTTCAAGGTAAATAATAATATTAAAAAAAAACAGAAAAAAAACCAAATCAACAATCTAATACAAATCCAGTATCAAAATAATGCTTCAATGCATATTAGTATTGCAGGTCCTATTTTACAAAATTAAAATAAGTATATGATTTGTCAAAAACGTTTAAATAATGTATAAGTTCGTATTATTCAACTTATACTGCCATAATAGGTTTAAAATTGAGGTTGTACTAAATTATTAAAACTTATCATCACCTTCGTAGTTTTCATTCAACAAAAAATAATTACATAAAATATCAGGGTATACAAAAGACTGGAGACAACTTTATATTTTTTGAACCAAAAGTAGATTAAGCAATTAAACTTAACACAGAAGCTACATTAATAAATTTGCTTTTTAAACTAACAGTTATGGGCCGAAGACAAAGAGTCCTAAGAACCTTAAATAAAAGCTTAAGTCGAATTGCACAAAAAAGTTGAAAATCTTTCCTAAATAGAATGCTGCTAAGCCGACTTCAATAGGTTGTACATATGCAAAATAGCAGCAGTTTAAATTTTCAACCTTGAGCTTAATAAACAATTGCCTGTTAGTTAAACCATTGTAGATTAAAATAGTTACTTTGGAGCGGCCGTAGCTCCAAGGTGATGGGTTCGATTCCTTCCCAATAAGACTACTAACAGTTTTTGCCCTGCCACTCCCGTGGTTTGGAAGTCGCGTTAAGGTTAAGTGTTAGAAAAGGCTTCTTAGCCCTAACTTTGCCTGGTAAAATAAGACAAACTTTATGTTTTCTATATATTGTAAAACATTGATACTGTGCCTAAAAATATGTTTTTGAAAGCAACTGTCAATTTTATCAAATCAAGGGGATGGTCCTCGAGGAGTCAGAAAGTATCTTCAAGCGAGAATAGGCAGAGTATTATACAAAATTAAAGGTCTTAATTAGGTGTAAACAAAATGCCTACTGTTCAAAATTTCATCTACAGATTAAAATGAATTAGAAATGGGTTGACTTTAACTTACTGTAGAATGTAGTTTAATTATATATTCTAGAATCTAATGAATTTTAATATGAAACTATTTAAAGTGATAAATTAATTGTTCTGACTGTTATTACTAACTAATAGAGAGAGTTTCATATTAATTTTATCCTAAAGTTGGAGTAACATACAAAATTTGAAAATTACATTTTCTTGAAGCAAAACAGACTCTTTTTTTGAGTTATTTGACCAGAGCATGGTTTCATAAAGCAAGTGAGTTTTTGTATAATCAACATTTAAGATTTTTTTGTTACGTGGAACACAATTTCTTTTGACAGCTGGATTCCTTTCTCATTGTTAATATGTTTGCCATAACTTTTACTGATGGGATGTCTAAGAGAAAATTGAGTCGTGAATTATGTAAGTGTTTATCTGCTTACACCAATCTTCCTAAAACTTCTTAGAATATAAGTACACAACTATGAAATTACATGCTACTTAAATTTATTCACTTACAAGGTTTTGTTCAATTAAAATGTTAGTTTAACTTAACATGAAACAATTTATGTTTTCTAGTATGTGTCATGATTACTCGAGCATAAAGTATTAAATTAAATTTTAAATAATACAATATTTGCAGATAATCTACAGATCTTTTCATATTTAAATGTTCCAGGAGAGTCTCTTTTAGGCTAGAAAATATTTCATTATTAAATTTGGATTTTATTTAATTTTTTATTTTAGTTTATTTTCTTCAATTATTTTCTAAGTGGCTGATAACATTATTTTCGCAGTAGAAGTAGTCTGCATTTTATTGGTTGACTGCTTTCTGTAGGTTGAATCCCGCTGCAGATATCGTATGCATGATGTAACATGCTAAGTCAGCTTGAGTGTAGTGTGACAATAGTTAAGGATTTTTTAGTCACATTTCAAAATCAATTTCAAGTTTAAATTATAATATTTTAAAGTTAATTTCAAAAGTATTATTAAAATTGATGAAAATATTATTTGTAAAGGGAGAGAGATCATAATTTTACGATTCAAACCAGTTAAAGGTTATAGAAGGATTTTACTATGAGCAACCTTTAGATCCTTTGGAGTATCAATTTATTTATCAATAAGTCACAAAATACTTTCAGCTCTGATATTCTTATATGGGTAATTTAACAAAACGCTTTAATGCAGAAAAGTATTAGTTTATATATATTTTGTACAAACTCTTCACAAACTAATATGGTACCAGGGGTCAGGTTAAGTGGAAGAAGGGACTTTCTAGTCCCAACTTCGCCTGGTTAAATAAAAACGTATTTAATTTCATTTACCATTAGTTTTCTTTATTAGTACTATTTCAAGCTTGTCAGTTAGCTGAAAATCAGAGAGCAACAGTATTTGGTTTGGATTCCATGTAAAACGGTAGGTCCCTTAGTTGCCCTGGCTATTGGGCTATTAATAAATAGCCCTTTCTGAGGAACAGTCGACCTCAGTTAGTCACAATGACTACTCTCGTTCATCTACACTCATTCACCCCTCATATTCGTCCATATCTTGGCGATCGTCGTCTTAATCATGAATAAGGAATAATAAGACTCATATGAATGTAAATATTTATATTGTAAAGGTAATTTATTTTCTATTAACAGCAGATGATATGACTAATCATTGAGGAAATTTAAATTTAATATAAATAAACTTCAAAAACAGTATCTTTCCTTGATGAAATTGTTTTTATAATTTTGTGAAGAAACCCTTGTATACTATTTCTAATTTCACGAATATCTGAGATTGTATTCAACAAAATAAACTACATAGTTGTGACATATTTTTCTTCAGACTGACAAACAAGTTAGAATAATAAACAAAAAATGAGTTGTCTGCATTTTTGTGTGCACCCGATGAATGTTGAATTAACAGCCTGGATGTAGGCTTAATACTTACAACAAATATTTTTAGTAGTTAAAGGTTTCTAATATTCTAGTTCAATCTGTGATCAATTTTTTTCAGTTACAACCTGGAAATGTATAATGTTTTTAATTGTTTGTTCTAATGTACCTTTTATGTTCTTCTTGTGAATACACAGGGTTCTTTTTGTGTTTCTTGTATATGTTTCATTACATTCATTAATGATATACGTGAAGAGTATTTTTATGTTGTTTCATTATTAGTGATTGCCGTAGTATGTTCTCATTTTAAATTTTCTTTCAGTTTTCATTTTTGTAGAGATAATAATCTTTATGGAATAGACATGAATACTTTGGTTATTTCCGTAACCAATATTCTTTTTGTTATTTAAGCGAGAATAAAAAATGTCTATCGTATCAAGTACTCATTCATTAATAAAATTTTAATCAAAGGTATATTCTTCCCATCTATGGTTTTAATTTGCATTGTCAGTCAGAACATCGGAAGAAGTTTTTTAGTGCTTGGATCATTTGTGTTTTGTTAATGATGTTTATGTTAAGCATACGTTGTTTTCAATTTTATGAATTATATGATCCTTCTCTCCCATACCCGCATTGCTACAGGCATTTTTTCAAAGGGTAAATGCCCAATGCACCAACAGCCACAAGTGTGTTGAAGATTTTAAAACTGTTTTCACACTGGCCTATCATTAAGCTTTTTTTATTTTTTAATTTTTTTATTACTGAGTTCGTTAAAAAAATATTAATTTTGAGTAAGGAAAAAAATTAAATACCATTTAAGTAAAATATATTAAATTTTCAAGATTTTGATTTGTGACTGCTAATAATTTTTTCTTGGAATCTGTATATTAAAATATTTACATTTAAAATTAACACACAAATAATATTATGTGGTATTGGTTTAATCTAACATACACTTATCTAGCCTTTCAAGCGATCAGTTACCATTTATAAAGCTTATATTGTAGTATTGTCAAATCAAAAACAGTTTAAAACCAATATTTAAAACCTTTAGTTTTAATTTTGTTTAGTAAAGTTGTAAATATTGGTTTAATATTGTGTTTGGTTTGATAGTACTATAAACACCAACACAGCTCCAACTTCAACACACAAGCTTATATTAATAGTTTAGTGCTCTAATTAATCATTTGCATGTAACTTCATTGTTTTGAAGTAAAAAGAATATTAACATAATTAGAATAGAAACATGCAATTAGGTAATTTGATAACATAAAAGAACACATTAACAAATGGAATTAAACATACTTACTTTATGCCTTTTGGAAACATGGTTTCCTTTACTAAAATCAACAAGTATATTGTTGAACTTAAAATCTAGTTTCATCATTCGGATTTTTTATCATCCATGAAATAGAAATTTAAAACCAAAATTGTGTCCCTAAGACTAAAAATGACTTCTATTTTTATATTTAGTATGGGGTGGATCCTTAAATTATTACCATATACAGTGATGTTTTGTTGGAGACATTCACAAAATTGAAAGTCATAAGTGTATTCTAGTTTGAAAGGCTAGACTAAGTTACGCTAGTTTTGTAAAAGGGCTTGCTGTGAGTCTCTGCCATTGTAACGCTTCTAACGCATGTTAACCTTTGTATCATCAGATGCTCACTAGCCAATTCAAACGATTTTGTGTACTTTATCTGGGATTATGGTAGTGTTAGATTGTATTACTAGAAACTAAGTTCACGAATTAAAATCATAGTTGTCTTTTTTGTAAGTGCCTGTCTATAGTCCCTTCCAAAAATGTACCAAATAAGAACAAGTCTGGAAAGGATGTCTATTAACAAGTATGCTTTTGTACCTCTCAGCAGTTGTTGGTTCTCATTTGTTGTCAAAAAAATTATGATGGGTTGTTTGATAAAAAATATCAGTCAAATAAGTTTTTCCTATTACTTGTCCCAATACATAGTCCTTGTCACTTTCAATAAATAAAGTGAAATCGTAACACCTTTGCATAACGTCTTATATAAAGTGATTTCAAGTAATTTTAATGGGCTACTTCACAATTTCAAACAATGTATTTGTAAACAATAGAAGTTAAGTGTTACTTTAAATATATATATATATATATATATATATATATATATATATATATATATATATATATATATTTGTTCTTGCATTAGTGTGTACAGTTTTGGCAAATCAAGCAGCTTCAACTCCGTTGTTTTAAAGTTATTTGATGTAGAAATGTTAATGATTGTTAATTTTTCAGAGAATTCCAACGGTTTGCTTCTTAAAAAAATAAACTCCTGTCATCCTTAACTGTTACCTAAACTAGGTTACCTTTACATGCATTTGGATTAACACACATTGGATACATTTGAACTAGTTATCTAAGAGTAAGTCAAATGGTTGTATCAATATTTATAAACAAACCATAAACATCTTACATAGAAGCTAATGAAGACAAACAATTAAAACAACAAAACATTTTGTTCATTTGACGTTCACATTAAGTTTCATCCGAGAGCTTTGTGGTTTGGTATATACATCCTACTTAGCTTGTTTGCTTGGCAGATTAATCTTTTGGATAAGTTGAATTCTATATTCTAATTATTCTTTGGGCACATTTTCTATCAAAACCAAATTGCTGCTAATCAGAATGTTTTCAATGATTCATACAACTGTCATCTTCCGGTTCTACCAGAGCAACAAGAATTTTAATAATAATAATAATAATGCATTTGTGAAAATAATGCCAACATTTGTTAATGCTATCAATACTTGACTAATCCACAAATTGGCTGGCATTAATTTTCACAACCAACTAAAAAATGTTGGAATTCTTTAAATAGGAATAGCAAATTTTATTATGTATATGGGAATGTGTGTGATAGATGATAATTTTTAATTTATGATAATATATCATAAAATAGCAAGAAATATTTTTGAAAAAAACACTTGACTTCTATACATCCGTTAACTAGATTTTTGCTTGTTAACAAGTTCAGGTACAGACTATTTCAATACTGTGATTTTCAAATTAACTATTGACTCAAATCTTGTCATAAACTATTTATATAAAATAATATGTTTTCTGGCAGGTGTGTTTGATTTTGTATAGTTTTATCAGTGTTACAAATGTTGTTTATTTAGGCCTAAAACATTTAGGCTTATTAGTAACTGAAATTGATGTAATTGGTCGGTGTGCTGGGCACTGATGATACAGAGACGAGCGGGTGGACTCACAGACTGGGGTAGTATTGTATAAGATGTTGAGTTACCAGATGGTGATTGTTATTTTGGTGTTTGTTCTCTTTCAAGACGAGTACAATCTAAATCCGGGTTTAGAATGGGAGGACGAGTTCACAGGTAGGTCCCAGGAGCTCTGGACACTCTTTCTTCTGTCTTTCTGTGTTCACAGCGTTAACCATGTAACAATCAACTGCTCAGTATTTAACACTAGCCATTCAATGAATTATATAATCAGATACATATTAACTGTCCTTATTCTTTAACATGCCAGCACACGCATCTTAAATGATAGGAAATGGTTTGAAACAGTCTTCTTGAACATTTTATCAGAATACAGTGTAGCCAAATTTATGAAAAAATGGTGTTGGGTCTTTTTCAAAATGTCCTTGCTTATAATAAAGATTTTCTACCAAGTCTATAACTAAACTTACTAAAACAATGTACCTTTGATATTGGTTACATTATTTTAACCTACAAGAAAATAATTAGCGTCATCGCTTTAATTATATCAATCGACACCTTCTGGTATTTAGATTAGGTTAAGATTAAATAAATATAAGTTGATATGTTACTTGCTTATATATGTACTTTTTATATATATTTGTGTGTCTGTGAACTTTCTTCTTCGTTTGATCACTAATCATTGCTAAATAAATGCGGGTCATTGTGATAAAGACCTATTATTAAAAAAAAAAATAAATAAATAAAATTAAGCTTCAGTATGTAGATATACTATTTTTACTAATTTATGTACATATTAGATAATTATTGGGTCTTAACCAAAACTAGTTTTGAATTTCACCTTTCTAATGAGGTAGAAAGTTTGAGCAAAAGTATGTTTTGTGAAGATTTGTGAACAAATGAAAGTCATAAAGTGTTTCTCTTGTTCTTATTGTTGATAAAATCTGTAACTGAATGCAGAGGTGACTATTTAAATGAGACACTATTTAATCCAATCATTGATATATGCCTAAAAGAAAGAGGATAATGCTTTCAAAAGAAATTCAACAGCATTTCATCTGGAGTAGCAACCTCCATTACTGTAGCGTTTTCCAACATTTTAGTACAAATTTAACAAACGAGTCTCTAAAACAATATAGTCTAATCTTGATTTCTTAGCTGTAGTCAGAATATTCTATTTATATCATCAATTTTATTGGCCATGTATTATATTCAATTCAAACATTCTTTATTCATGTTTTGTACAAAGGTACAATAAATAGTGTCACAGTTACAGTAAAAGATAATACTAGATTATTGTTTAGACTACGTTTAACAATGGAAACTTAATATATTCATCTTAAAATTATTGTTTTTTTTTTTACTTAAAATCCTATTGTACAGAAATTATCTTGGGTTGTGTTGGAGAAAGTCAGTTAGAGAATATGGAGCCAGTTGTACCAAGTACTCCTTTAAATTTACTTATGTTAGGTTCAAAGAGAAATAACCGTGGTAGATGGTACAAAATTTGGTTCCCATAAATGTTGTTTTTTTTCTTTTTTTTCTTTTTTTTATTCTAGATTATGTAGTTCTACCGCCCTATTTAATCTTGTGTTATACGGATGAGTGTTGTCAACAAAACTGTTATCTTTAAGTTGTTTTACGTACATTACCGTCTCCAAAATGTAAAAGGCATATACTGTCAGTATTTTTGTGGAGACAAATAGATGATTAACTGATTCATCCCTTTGTAAGTTATATATAATTCTCAAAGCATTCTTTTGTTTCAACAATATTTTATCTAGGTTTTTTTGTAGTTGCTCCGTAAATGCTAATTCCGTATAATAGATGAGAATTAATTAAAGAATAATAAACTGCTTCTAATGTTTCTCATTTACAAAATTTAGCCTATTTGTCTGAAAGCAAACAAACCTGTTGACATTTTATCAATGACATGGTTTGTATGTGTATCCCAACTAAGGTTAGCATCAATGAAACGTCCCAAAAATTTTGTCACTTCTACTTGATCCAACTTATTGTTATCTAAATATATGTCTGGTTTCAATTTAACTCTAGTTTGTTTTGTACAGAAAGATATGAAATTTGATTTAATTGAATTGAGAAGAAGGTTTTTACCATCAAAAAAGTTTTTAATTATGGTGAGACTAACAAATGCAGAAATTTCAACACTTTCTCTAGACTCCCCTGAAATAGTGATATTAGAGTCATCATGCTATATCTCTTAGAGTCATATATGCTAATGGCAAATATTACTGTTTACAGGAAGCAAATCAGGTAGCCCCTTTAAGTAACAAAGAAACAGTAGGGGCCCTAAAATTGACCCCTGTGGAAACCATGTTTTATATTTAACATTTGAGAACTAAAATTCCTTATATAGTTATAATGACCAGTAGAATCAGTGAAAGAGTGTTCAACCTCTACAAATTGTACTCGATTTTCTAAATATGATTCAAACCATTTAAATTCCTTGCCCGCAACCTCTAAATTTTTAAAAGCAACTAAAAGTTTTTGTGTGAGACACTTTCAAAAGCCCTAGTTAAATCAAGAAATATACCAACAACTTTTTGCCCATTGTCAACTGAATCAATTATTGATTGAATAAATTCTATACCTGCTGATATAGTGGATTTACCTGATTGGAAGCCATGTTGTTCTTTATCTAATAATTTATATTTAGTTAAATAATCAATTAATTGTAAATAAACAACTCTTTCGTATATTTTGGTAAAAAACTGAAAGAAGTGATACTGGACGATAACATGCTGGGTTATTTAGATCACCTTTCTTAAAAATAGGTATAACTCTAGCAATTTTTAGTTTATTTGGGAAAATTCCGGTAATTAAAGAAGAATTTATCAAATGAGTCAGGGGTTTCAAAATAATAGGGAGTACTTTTTTTATGATATCAATAGAAATTTCGTCATTTCCAGTTGGGAACTTATTTTCAAATGAGTTATACATGATTTGTTGGGAATTTCTATTTTTACATGGTTTTAAGATCTTCAGGTGATAAATAACTTTAAACAATGTACTTTATAATGAGAAATGAGCTGGTTCTGAGACGGATAATATCGTTCCTGATAATTCTTTCATAGAATTCTTATATATCCAGTTTGAATCAAAATTTCATCTTATTTTACTACATGTTTTTTATTCAAAAAATATTTATACAAAAATATTTACAACACAGATTTATTTGTTTGTTAAGGAATGATTCTTTTGTAAATTCCCCTTGTCTGAGGATAGTAAAAGTGGTTTACTGTGATTGATGAGTATAATATTTGTACATTTTTGTTCTTATATTGTAATGAACTTGTGTTGTGTCATGTTGACTTTTTACACTCTTGCCAACACGCTTATTAACAAAGTATATGATAAATTAATTTGTTTTAAAACACAAACAAAACTGTCTGTATTAAACAGCAGCAGGCTTTTAGCACATTTATTACATAATGTGGTGGTGTTAAGATGCGACTGAACAACCGTTCATGAGAGAGGCTCATGAGTGACTAACCAACTCAGTCTAGGATAAACCTGCCTTTAGGATATCTGCCTTCCTAAAAAAGTGTTTTACAAAATTTTAAATTAGCAATAGGTGCGTGTGCTCATGTATTAAAATTTTCATTGTGATCACAGAAAAATTTTGTAAACTTAATAGACAAATTTTTTAAACGCCTAACTTCTTTGGAATTTCTTGTATTTAAAATAATTATTGTACTAAAATATATTCATGTTAATATTCTAAAAGGAGGTTCAGTTGTGTATTGTTTCATGGTTTTTGCCTGTGTAGTTTAAATCTTAAATATAATGAAAGTACATTACAATATTTATTGTTTTTTTTTTTTCTATAATATTTGTTCTATTATCGTTTTCATTTCTGATTTTTCCTTTTTCTAAACACTTCAGTTGGCTTTCAAGTATTATATTTGCTTATCAATCCAACACCTATTTAGTGTTGTTTATTATATTGTAATACATTTTTATAGATTTTACTTGTTTATAAAGTGAGTAAAAATTACTTTGGGCAGATTAATAATTTTGCCTTAAATAGTGCTTTACATTATCCTAACACCTGCCCAAATCACAGACAGTGAAGCCTTGTTTGAAGTAGACAGAGCTTAATATATTCAAAATCTTTACTGAGTAAAGGGGTCTTTTGTCTGTATTATATTTAAGTTTAGAGATTGCTTTCAATAAGTATTTTTTTTTTTTTTTTCATTTTAATGACTGCTTTACATTTGTAGCTAATTTGCTTACAGCAAGTAAATATTTACAGTGCATTGTTTCATTTTAGCTCTATTTCAAGCTAATTAAACTATAAAACATCCATATAAATTTTATCAGAAAAGTTTCAGTTCATTTCTGCTTTCTAAAATTATTCTTATAGATAGTTTAGTATTTGTACATAAAATAACTATTGATTTTATTTGTCCAACTTTAATATTAATATTTTTTTCAAATATCACAGGATTTTGTTCAGTATATCTGTGTTTTGTCTAATAAATAAATTTCATCACTGTGCATGATTGGTATCTTATCAAGTAAGAAGAGTTGAACAAATAAAATATTTTTTTCTTGAACTGCTATTATAAGGAATTGTTTTATCTCTTTCATGTTATTCCTAATAACAATTGTTTAACATATTTAATACAAAAAACATAGCTTTTCAGTTTTTTTTTCATCAGCAGAAATTGTATATGCTTACTTGTAATTTAAAATTAAATGCAAACATTAAATTATTAAACTAAGTATATTTTTTTACAAAGGTTCGATCATAAAAGAGATTTAAAAACGTGTTATGGAAGCACAAACACTATTCTTCAAAACAGCTGTTTCACTTGATTGATTTGAGAGATATTCAATAATTGAGAGATATTCATATTTAGGCCAGAAATCAATGGCATCAAAACTCTTAATCATATTGTTTTCCCTGTATTATCAAAGATTTAATATAAAACTCCTGGGATAATTATCTACCAACCATTCATTAATTTATATATATATATATATCTTTCAGAAATCTGCAATGAACAAATAAAATCAGTATTAGATAGGAAACTAGTTGTATAGCTACAATAGAACCTAAATTAGTGACTTGTCGAGATAGTGTTGACGATGTGTAGAAATGATATTACCTTTCGCCTAAGCTATGATGTGATGTGGTTTCACGTAGAGTTAAATTACTGTGGACGCTCCAAAATAGCGTAGACTAAAACTACACATGGAGCAATACTGGACCATTCTAATTGTTTTTATAGTAACAGTTCCTAGAAATGCATTTTATGACTGATTTCATTTTCTCTTTCAAATAACAAAATTTTGAATATACAAAAACACTGCACTATTACAGCAATTCTAGATTATTTAGGTTTGAACCAAGTGGTATAATATTGTTTTACATTATTCATTGAAGTAGTGATGAAAGAAAAAAAATTGAATGAGACACAATTAGCTAGTTAGTCTAGAATAGTATAGGTGGGGGCGGGGCCAACTTATTCACCCACAGTTTTGACGTATGACGAACCACAAGCGGAGGACGAGGAAAGCTCCTTGCCACATCTGGATGGATTCCACAGCCACAGTAAGCTGCCGCCCGGCATTCTACCCCACGGCCTTCCTCAGGTCAAAGAGATGGAACCGGCTGTCACTCACGTCAAGCAGGAAGTCAAAGAAGAACCTCCAAAACCAGGTAGGTTGTATAGTGAGCTATTTTTATTTTTATTTTACACTAAAGAGTTGTTGCATATATTTTTTAATTGTTTGGTAATAATTAAATATTGTACTGTTTCAAGAGTAAGCTATTTTCTTTTCTATATATTCTTTTTTATCGATATGGATTGAATGTTTTCTAACTCCCCAGTCTTTTAAATGTAGATAACATGTTCATTTGGGTTAAATAATGACTTAAATGCTGAAGTTTGTAAATAATGTCATTCCTATGAACAACTTACATTTTGTCTGAAGTTAATATAATATTAGTAAAATCGTTCTTCTGTGAAAATTCATACCCAATTTAAATTTAAAAAATAATTATGTATGCCTGAAAATGTGTAAATCAATGAATAAAGGCCATATTGAGGACAATAAAATGGTTTGGTTATAGTCTCTGCAATTAGTGAATTTGTTTGTTTAAAAATGCAACCTTTTTAATTTTATTATTTGATGGTAGACTTTCTTAATTTGGCGAATCTCTATCAATTTATATAACAGGTAAGCAATAATAACCCTGACTGTTTTCATGCTGTCGTTGCTCAGCTGTTATATTATTACATTATCAGTGGCAAGTGCGTCATCGTGTTTTCGATTGAAAATTATTTAAAAAAAATAATGAGTCCTTGATTGCTATGCAACAACAGTTTGATGCTTCAACATCGGTCGCTATGGCACCTCTCCATATCAAAACATGGTTTAAATTGGGTAAATAATTTCCTAAATACGGCAACTGCTCTCAAAATAAAGCCAAGTATGAGCCCTTGTATACTTTGAACATCAGAAAACATTTAAATTCTTAGCGCAAGTGTACTGCAAAGTCAGAAACGATCGATTTGTAAACAACTTGATGCGTTGGTAATATCCAATTTTTTTGCATATGTTGTATCGTGACCTGAATTTCCAACCCTATAAAATGACACAGAAACTGACAGACAGAGACTTTGTACCACACATTACCTAAGTCAGAGAGATTATTACAGCAAGTGAATAAAGAAAACCTCTTTAAAGTGTAAAGTCTTAGTTATTTCTAATGAAGCAAATTGTGAATTATCAGGTGTGTCAGAACAAACAAATATTTACGGTACTGGTCTGTTGAACATTCAAAAGAAATTCATGAATGATCACCATTTCATGCAAATAAAGTGACTTTTGGTGCGGATTGACACCGTTTGGGATCATCACATCTTATTTTTTTTTTTTTTTTCTAAGAATAATGAGGGAAGGTCTGTCATATCAATTCAGACTGCTATGTGGCAATAATTTGGTGCAGCAGTTATGCCTTTTAGTAATTGACACCCAAGCTATCTGGTTTCAGCAGGAGGGACTACATGCCGTACATCAGGACCCTCAGTGACCCTTTCACCTCAGTTGTTTCCGGAACATTTGATTTCTCAATAATGTGATGTACTGTGGTCTGCGTTATCCTAAGATGTGACGGTTGGCTGGTGCCCCACGATATGGCTGTGTGTGATTATGCAGTGT
Source organism: Stictocephala bisonia (assembly GCA_035578905.1). NCBI lineage: Eukaryota > Metazoa > Arthropoda > Insecta > Hemiptera > Membracidae > Stictocephala > Stictocephala bisonia. The sequence continues at coordinate 90,759 of JAQJVL010000789.1, forward strand.
GTGAGAAACAAGGATGCTGCTATTTCTCTACTAATGCTGCGAAAAGTAACTGCTTGTTTTTAGAAAAGAGGGGAAGCCTGTGCAGGTGTAAATGGATGTCACTAGAAAGACATTATCTACCATAAATAAAATGGCAAAATCATATAAATATTTTATTTGTATTTGGAGTGTATTAAATTATGTTTGGTTCTCAAACAAGTTTATCTTAAAACCTGTCATGTTTTTGTTTTGTTCACCTTTATAATAATAGTTTATATACTCTAATAACAATGAAAAAATATGATCAAAATATTTAACATATTAAAACCATAAATGATAAAGACACTTGTTTCTAGTCAGTATTACCTTTGTATTTTTCTTTTTGTATGAACACAAAAAATCTATCTAGCTTGAATAAGATATAACTGCACAAATGTTAACAATTTATAGCTAAGAAATAAATATTTCATTTGCTGTTTTGTTTGACTGGACAGTTCAAGAGCTCAGCGAAGAAGAGAAGATGATGATCGTATTGTCAGAGGAGTTTCAAAGGTTTGTGTACCACACAGCACCAATTGTAGAACGAGCCTTAGACGAAGACAAGGATATCTATAAGGATTACACAGGCGGCACTGATCGTGAGGATACAGGGTAGGTTCTGGTCAGTTAAATTCAAAGTAAGTTAAAACATTGTAAGATATATTGATCTTGAGGGAGGGTTAATTTGTTGAATATTGATTCTAGATTGTACAGATTCTTTATAATTAATCTGCAAAGCTAATTTTTTCCATTTACCTGATTCACAAATTGTTTTAAGTGTTTCATGTCAAAACATTTTCTTATGACCTCGATGTAAAATGAGACTTTTCCAGCAGGTATTATGTTGTAAAATATCTTTAACACTAAAAAATAACAAAATCTCCAAATTATTGTAAATATTAGAACTGAAAAATAATTTAAAATAAAATGACAAATTGATGATTGGAAGAATTCAAATATTTAGGCGTGATTATAACTAACCAAACCCATATGAACCAGGTAGTACACGTAAGAATTAATACAGTCAGTAGATGTTACTGGAATATGTTAAAATTGTTCAAGAACAAACTTGTTTACAATCACAAAAGTTACAAAATATGTAGCAGTTGTTCAAACTTTTCTTTTGTATGGGTCAGAAGCCTGAGCCATAACAAAATACAACTGGACAAAATTAGTAACTTTTGTTAATAAAATGTATAAAAAAAAATGTATAGGATGTATAGACAAACTTGTAGAATAGGAGTATAGAGAATAAAAACAAACAGAGATTAGAGAATTGTACACAAAATCTTATATCGTAGCCATGATAAGGAGCAGGAGAAAAGATGGATTGGTCATGTCAAAAGGTTAAAAGAGGAGAACTGTTGAGTATGGACTAGAATCCGGAAGGAAAGTACCCTGTAGGAAGACCAAGGTTAAATGGAATGATCAAGTGGGGGGTGATGTAAGAAGACTCAGTGCTGTTATAGTGACAACAATATTTGTTGTAAAAATAATTATATCTGAATTTAAATTTGTATAAACGTTCAAAATCATATTCTTTTCAATTTTTATTCTGTTTAACACTTTTAAAAACTAATAACAATTGGTCTAAAAGAAGATGCCATCTACTATCACTTGATATCATAATCTACAGTAACTGTAATATACATATTTTTTATTCATTGTAGGGATGAAAAGCATGGCTGCCGGGTGTCACTAGGTCGTTGTTTCTCGGATGAGCGCTGGTCCCGCAATCGCTGTGTCACTTCCCTTGACTGGTCACCCCAACACCCTGAGCTCCTGCTGGCCAGTTACCACACCAATGCAGAGTCTCCTCATGATCCTGATGGAGTCTGTCTTGTCTGGAACACAAAATTCAAGAAGAATACACCAGAGTTTATCTTTCACTGTCAGTCTGCTGTCATGTCAGCAACTTTTGCAAGGTAAATTATATTTCAATTTTTATGCAATACATATGGTTTATATATATATATATATATATATATATATATATATATATATATATATATATATATATATATATATATATATATGAATAACTTAAACTCTTCAGCACATATTTCTAAGCTCTAAAAGTAGAATTTGCTTTGGGTATTTGCTCATTGAATGCTGCAAGATACAAGCGAACGTGAATGTAGTTTTTGTTTCTAATTAAGGCTGCTGACGTTTGTAGTGTCATAGCATAATAACAAATGATTGTTACTGCATATTGGCTTTAAAGAAGAAATGTTAATGCTGGGCATATACATTGGCATATATACCTCAGTTCATGAAGCACTAGAGATATTTCAACATACATAACTGACTGTCAGACAAACCTAAGTACAATTATACAGTTTAATTTTTATAATAGTAGACTTGGACTCTGGAAGCGGCTAGGGGATAGGAATATTTGGTGACTTGATGCAGGAATGACTCATCGGACTGCATCCATTAGTTTAGGTTATTAGTGCACGGCCGAATCTACGTAGTGTACGACCGAATCTATGCTTATAAAAGTTGTACAAACTGTTGTAGTTAATATTTAATAGAACACAAAGTGAAATAGTGTGGATCTTTTTTTAAATTTAAACAATGATGGTGCATTATGTAGTAATTTAAAAATCATTGTTAATTATGTGGTCAATTTTTATCTAAAGAATACAATATTTGAGTTTTTTTTTTTAATTTAAAAATAAAGTTTTGTGAAGCATATTGATAGTCATGAACATTCAAAAATATGAAAAGGATATAAGAAAATCAATTAAATTTTAAGTACATATAGGCAGAAGAAAATGTTACCAACAACGACCAGAGAACCATAGCACAATTATTCAAATTCACTCTAGCTGAGCAAAACTGGAATGATGTATTACATGTAACAGATATTAATAGTGGCATACAACAACTTCCACAAAATCATAAGCACAACAATTAACAGCACTTGTCCACTTAGAGTATGGAAAAAGAGAAGAAACACAAATAAACAATCATGGGATAAAGAGTGCACGAGACTTAAAAACAGATATCTCATAGCCCTTGAGAAATACCAATGCACAGGGCACGAAGCAGACAAAACAGAAACTGCAAACAGAAAAAGAGAGTATGACACTAAACTAAAAACTCTTAGGAAAGAAACAACAGCCTCATACATTGAGAAAGCCGGAAACAAGTCTAAAGCACTCTGGCAAGTAATAAACAGAGAAAGGCATGCTAAACACGCCACACAAAACGAAATCCGCCTACAGTCCAATGGTGATATCATTAGTGACCAAACAGAAAAAGCCAACATTTTCAACAGGTTTTTTTCCACAGTAGCACTAAGGACACAAAAAAATAACCAAAACCCTCAAAATACGCAGCAAGACGCCGAACCAACAAAAACAGATTCAAGTTCAAGGCCATAACACCAAAAGATGTAGAAAAAGCAATAAATACACTGAAACCGAAAACATCAACCGGCACAGATGAAATATCGGCAAAACTAATTAAAAATTGCATACCAGAACTAACTACTCCACTAGCAGCAATCATACATTTATCCTTCCAAAAAAGAACTTTCCCAGAAAAACTAAAAATAGCAAAAATGTACAAAAATACAAGAGGGGGTCCACCACAGACACCAACAGCTACCGGCCCATATCCCTAATCTCGACCTTTTCCAAAATCAACACCACTGAATCACTGATCACTCTTTCTCAAAAACGACTAAACTTCCGCGGCTAAAATTTTGTAGGATGATTGGTCCTATATGGTAGGTGTGCAATAAAAAGGCATTTTGGAAAATTCTTCATAGTTCCGAAATGGCAGCATTTTTTACCCCCAAAACTGCCCCAATGTATTTCTTATGGGAATATCACAAAAAAGTAGTATTACTGACCTAACTTGAGAAAAATCTCGGGTAAAAGTTTCAAACCTTCACAGTTGTACACGCGTAAGATACGTGCACATTATTTATGAATTTCACCCTAAAAACTAAAATTTGTTAACACATTCGATGCTGAAAAAATAAGTTAAAAACATGTCAGATACTAAAATAATATTTTGTACTAAAACAATACCTTATATAGTCAGGAAACAGCGTTGATACACCAAATCCAGTTTATGGCCTCAATTCTGGTAGATCAGGGCTTCCGAAGTGATCGTCCGCCAGTGACCGAGCCGCACATCGCAACGAAACCCATGCGCGCCGCGAGACGCCTGCCGTTAGAATCACAATTAGAACAGTGCAAATCCGACCGTTACAAGGCAAGTGGCTAGACCACACTGAATTCCACAAACCAGCATTGCTCCGTCAACCGCCGGCAACAGATCCACTGCGCGCGCAGGCACGCTAACACCCGCCAACTGGCTCAAAATGGCGCGATCTACGAACGAAGAAAAAGGAAACGTGACGCGAGAAACAGGCTATAATGCGGCGCAAATCCGACCCTTCTAAGCCAAAGGGCTAGGCGACACTGAAACCTACAAGCCAGTATTGATCCGTTCACCGCCGGCGACCGATCCGCTGCGCGCGCAAGCACTGCTATTACCCGCGTGCGTTGGACCCGCACACAATGTGTTAATACTGATGTTATCTACTCAAGTAGGGTATCAAATATACCATCAGATTTCAAAAAGGGCAATTAATAAGAGGCATATGCCCCCCAAATAAAAAAATATGCTCCAAACTCAAAATTGGGTAATGTTAAACTAATATACCCAAGTGGAGTATCAAATTAAATGCATTCTTCAATTAGTTATTACTATACCATCACATTTTAGAAAAGACTATGTTTATAGGCTCCAATGCCCCTAAAACCAAAATCCATGGCCAAAATGGTTAATCCGTATCCCGATTTCCTTCACAAGGCAAACTGCCGAGACCCAAAAATGGGACTGTAGCAGAGTGCTTTGGTGAGGCCACAGGTCGAACTTTTCACCATGAAAAGCCGTAGGCCGAGTTCCACAAAGAGGCCTTTAATAGAGCACCCAGGTGAAGCCGTAGGCCGAGTTCTGCAAAGGGGCAAAAGGCAGTTTCCAGGCGAGACCGGAGGCCAAGCTTTCTTCACGAGCATAGCGAGCGATGAGTTTGGCATGCAAAGCGTGCTGGGGTTGCCTCTAGTTTATTTTATATTATTACATTTTAAATTAACAATTTCTGAATTTAACTGTGTGTTATAAACAGCAGGAAAATGGTGCAACATTACCTTTGTTGTGTTTTGTTTGTAAAGAGGTTTAATACAAGTTATTTGTCTGCAGGTTCAACCCCAACTTAATCTTGGGAGGAACTTTCTCAGGACAAATTGTCCTGTGGGACAACCGAGTACAGAAGCGGACTCCTATACAGCGGTCTCCTCTATCAGCCACTGCACATACGGTAAAACATTATCCTTTTATGTGTGTGATTTTTCAATCGCAGTGCACTTAAAATCCTAAAGAAAATAGTACTATTTTCCTTTTTTTGTTATTGGTTTATGTTGTTTTGGAGACTCAAAGTGATGTCCAGGGGTCACTAACCACGTGACTAATGCACTTCGCAATGTATTGGTAGTCAAACTATTCTTCTTCCTCTTTTTTCCAAGTTTTTTCTATCAAATCTTTTCAGGGGAGGCTGCAGTTATTTGCTATCTAGAACCTATTCTCCATAAAGTCTTTGCTGAAATGTTAATTTATAAATTATGTATTTTTTTTTTAGCTAAAATAATGTTCATTGTAGCATACATTTTTCCATTTTGTAATTATTGACATTTCAAAATAATTATTAACGTTGATGTGTTTGTGCCCAAAGTACATGTATCTGAAAAAAGTACATGTACCAATAGAAACCTGGTAGCCTCATAGGCAATCCTAATTCTTGTTTTTAGAAATAATGTTAACTTTAATTTAGTTTGTTCTATTTGTTATTATATTCGAGCAAGTATGTATTATTATAAAACCTGACAAATTATTTGTCAGGAACAATCATTAATCATATTTTGTTGATATTACTTAATGTGACTTAACAGTAACAAAATGTAAATTTCCATTAAAGATTATATTCATTCTGTAAAGAACAATTTTGTTGCAGCACCCTGTGTACTGCCTTAGTGTGGTGGGTACACAGAATGCCCATAACCTGATTTCTGTATCGACGGATGGCCGACTCTGCTCTTGGTCGCTGGACATGCTCTCTCAGCCTCAGGAGGTTCTGGAGCTGCAGCATCGTCAGAGCAAAGCCATCGCTGCATTGTGCATGGATTTCCCTCATAACGATGTCAACAATTTTGTGGTTGGCAGCGAGGACGGCTCTGTTTATTCAGGTGCATAATCTAGTTTAAGAGAGAGAGACAGAACCCCTACTATGTACTTCAACCTCATTTTTATTTTGTTCCCTTTTATGTGCTAGAATGGGGCACCGTTTACAAGAAGTTTAACCAGTTTCAGAATCTTCCTTCCCTAACTAGTTTCCATAACCTACTCTGGAAATTTTACTCTAAAGATTCTCCTTATCCTGAGTTCCAGGGCTTCAAGCTAGCCTCGATCTGTGCTAGTGCTTGATCTAGTTAGTTCAGGGTTAGGTCCCCTCACCAATGTTTTGGTAAACAATTGCCATTGAAACTTTCGCCATTTTTCCTGGTGTCGATCTTGTTATGTTGAGTATATCGCTCTTTTTAATATTAAATGTAATACCACAGGCAGGATTGGCCATGGTTGATTTGAAGAAGGCCTTCGACAGTGTTCCTCATAAGATTCTCTTGGAAAAACTGAGCTACTATGGAGTTCATAATAAAGCTCTTAAATTTTTTGAAACTTTCATTTGTGGAAGGCAGCAAATTGTAGTATTAGATAATCAAACGTCAAATGCCAGGGAAGTATACACTGGAATCCCTCAAGGGTCAGTTTTGGGACCCTTTCATTTCGTCATATTCATAAATGATCTGCCCAAAAATATGATCTGTAAAACTATTCTGTATGCAGATGACACCTCTTTTATAATTTCAGGTAAAAATTTTGAAACAGTTGCAGTAGGTATTGAGAGGGCAATTAGGGATTCTGCATTATGGTTTGAGGCCAATTGTTTGGAAGTTAATGAAGATAAAACTGAAATCATAAATTTCACCTTAAGTAGGACCTCATGAGATCATCAGAATCCAATTCGACTATTAGGTATTTACCTAGAATCGACATTATCATGGGAATTCCATACTGGATCCGTAGTCTCTAAATTATCCCGTACTTGCTATTTGCTTCGAAAATTGAAGGGCTCTGTTTCTCAAAAAATGTTAGTTATGGCCTACTTCAGCTTCTTCCATTGTCACCTGCTGTATAGAAATATGTTTTGGGGAAATAGTACTGGTGCGGCCCAGGTTCTCCTATGGCAAAAGCATTGCGTATTATGGCAGGTGTTTCAAAAAGAGAGAGCTGTAAGCCCTTATTCAGACATTTTTCTATTTTGACAGTTAAAAGCATTTTTATCTTTCAAAACATTTTATATGTTAGAGAAAATCTAAATGAATTCTCCTCCAGAAGCGCCATTCATGATTATGCAACCAGACAGTCGCAAGACCTTGTCGTTACTAGACCTAGATTACAAAGGTTTGCTAACCGTCATAAATACCTGCAGATCAAAATGTTTAACAAATTGCCTGAGCATTTTCGTAATTTAGATATTAATATTTTTAAACGACAACTAAATAGTATTTTGGTTGACAACGCTTTTTATTCATTGGATGAATTTTTTAAATTTAGATTTATTTAGATATAGTAATGTAGTAGAATTATCATGTTGCATTTTACAGGAATATGTCTCTTGATTCATTTATACTGTAAAGAAATATAGTATAGAATATTGACGATGTCTATTATACATTGTAATATGTTTTGAATGACAAATAAACGTATTTCTATTTCTAGGTTTTAGCCCTATGAATGGAGTCTTAACTACTTTATGGTATTTAATCACAACAAATTTTAAATGATTGTTTAGCTTTGATTAGTTACATTAAGTTAATATCTGTCGGAAAAAGTCAAAAGCTTAATGTGACTGAACTGTGAGGTTCACAGTGATATAACATCTTAGTCAACATATTTAATGAAAACTAGTTTAAGATGAGTTACAAGTTATCTAACAAAAACATCTTAATTTTCCATGGCAAGAATCATGCTTAAAATGTAATTACAGTACAAGTAAACGTCACACAACAAAAAATTCTAATATTTAAAAAAACTGTAAAAAGTCTGATAAATGTGAACAGAAAACCTGTTTCCTGATCCATCTTCTGGCACTTGTAACTCAAAGGCCTCCACCTCAGTGGCCTTTCAAGTTTCAATTATAATATAATGGGGTTACTTTATTCATTTGACACCATCAGCTGTTAGATAAAAACACCAAATTAACACTTTTAAAATAGGCTGATACTTATTGAATTTTAACTTTTAAAGTAAACTAAAACATTAAAGCCGGGTTGACACGGCAGAAGTTGACTGGGACCAGGTGAACTAGGACGTTACTTGGAAGCTACTATAACTGTGTCAACAGCTGATCCAAGTCTACTTGTACGAGTTGACTTGGTCCAAGCCGACTAAGACAATGCTCTATTCACTAGGATACTAGTCAACTTGTTGTTTACATTTTGTATTTTAAAATGGCGGCGAATGTGAATGAGGTTAAAAACAACGATCTAAGTAGAATGAGAGGCAGAAAATTAGATTTTTAGAGTTATACGAGGCTGAGCAAGTGTTGTGGGACGTTATAAGTTGCCTGGTCTTCAAATTCTACTTCTCTAAGGAAATTCTCAGGATTTAATTAACGTCTCAAATCCAGTCTCTTATCCAAATTTTTCTTTTACGACCTTTAGCACAATTTTTGCACTCATTTAACTCAATTATAAGCATTTCTGCTATAGCATCAATCCAGTTCAACACTAAGTCCGCCATTTTTAATAGCATCTACTAGTATACACGTTGGCTTCAATGTCAACTCTGTATACTATTTTAACTTAGACCAATTCTACCTTGTACAAGTCAACTTGGTTCCAGTCAACCCGGTTTTATTATTTATATGTTAATCCAGTAGCAAGGCATAAACACATGGTGTTATATAAAAATTAGGTGTATATTTTTTTTATATTGCTGCTTAGGTGGGGGAAGGAGAAACTAAGATTTATCTTCTATTAAGATTAGGTGGGTCTCTAATAGGTGGGTCTCTAGATTTAGTAATCCACACCGATGGGCGATTTCCATTCTTCTGAGTGGAGAGCTCTATTGCAGCTTGCTGGGAGTGATATGACTACTTTGACAGTAAAACACATACCAAAATCCGTATTGTGGATCATACCACAGTATGAAACCGGTTTTTTAACTTGCCAGTAGAACAAGCATGACAATTAGCAATCATGCTTTGCAATTACAAAATATCTTTAATTTAAATTTTGTCATTTAACTAGAAATAGAAAAGATTTTGTTTCGGAACTTTTTTTGTGTCAACTATGATTTTTACAGTTTAAAAATGTCATACAGCTCAGTAGTATGATAATGAAAAGTAACTGACATGATTTGAAATAGCGAAATACTGTCTTTAATTTAAATTTGTTATATTTATTAATAGATATGTTTTAGAATTATTTGTTATGTTTTAAGTGGTTTTTTTAATTTTTTACAGTTTAAAAATTAACTGCTCAGTATTTCTAAAATAAAACAGGGTGTCCAGCAACAGGGAAAATAGGGAAAACCTGGAAAAGTCAGGGAATTTTAAATGACCTGGAAAAGTCAGGGAAAATCAAGGAATTCGAAACAAAAACCTGGAAAATCCTAACAAGAACATCAGTGTGTTGTGATTTGTAATAATCACTATATACTTGGGTGCGCTACAAAAAATCCTTTCCTTTGTTCAGTACTAAATGTTAATTTTACATGCCATTCAATATTCTAAATTATGAAAAAGCTAGTTAATTGCTTGGTTATGCTTGTTCAACCTCATGCAACTAGTTTTACATCACTAAAAGTTTAAAACTTACTGAAATAATTGTCTAATTAGTACTTGTTAAATAAGCCATAGACCTAAAATTTATGCTGATTTTGGGGAAATTATAATATACTGCCGTTTTGCAAGGCATTAAAAATTGTCATAATTTAGCAATAGAATTAAAGGTGTGTTTTTTTTACTTAAGGCTAATTAAAAATATTTTTTTAATTCTACCTCTACTTCTATAAAGTAGTTCAAAAAGAATAATTATTGTAGGTAATAGTTTTGAATTAAATTATTACGGTTATCAATAAAAATATATTTGTGAAATATTGATATTTTGTAATTAATAATTGTAATTGACTGTAAATAACATAACGTATGTACATGGTGGTACATAATATTACTAAATTAAGTTAAATAGACAGATGTAACTATGTCGATTTGGGGTCAGGGAAATTTTGTATGAAATCTGGGATCGGTCAGGGAAAAGTCAGGGAATGTGTTTAAGGAGGTTTACTGGACACCCTGTAAAAATTAACTGTTGGGGTTTGAAAAAATAAAGTATTGTCTTCAATTTTAAAAAGTTATAATTAATAATAGTACAAAAATTACTTATGAAATTTTGTTTTATTTGTCAGCTTGTCGTCATGGCAGCAAAGCTGGAGTAACGGAAACATACGAAGGTCATCAGGCTCCTGTGACAGGCATCGATACTCACAAAGTACAAGAGGGCATTGACCTTTCTCACCTCTTTCTTACCTCTTCCTTTGATTGGACGATCAAACTTTGGAATCTCAAGGTAAGTTTGAGTTAAGTATAATTTAAAATGTTTAGAGATTCAAAATATCATTACTTATTTAGACATGGAGACCATCGACTGGACGATCAAACTCTGGAATCTCAAGGTAAGTTTGAGTTAAGTATAATTTAAAATGTTTAGAGATTCAAAACATCATTACTTATTTAGACATGGAGACCATCGACTGGACGATCAAACTCTGGAATCTCAAGGTAAGTTTGAGTTAAGTATAATTTAAACTGCTTAGAGATTCAAAACATCATTACTCATTTAGACATGGAGACCATGCTGACTTGAAAACTACTTATTTTTTTCTGCATCTGCACCTAAATAGTGAGCAAATGCAATATTTTTTTCTCAGAAAATATAACTGATATAATGAATTCATTGTCAGATGTTCTTAAGTATAACAAATTACATACTAATATATTCAATGTCTACAGAATTCGTTGAATGTTTACATTATGTGCAATATTTCCAAACATTTCACCTTGCTATGATGGCACTTAAAAATGGTCTCAGTTTGCAGTTTCTCGAATGCAGTGGTTCTCAACCTGGAGGACACTTCCCTCTGGGGAGGCGTAGGAGAATTTCAGGGAGGAGTGAGCAAATTAAAAATATTGTAATATTTATTCAATTATTTTATCTCATATATATATATTTTTAACCCTTCATATGTGGTAAGCGAAATATATCGCTAATTACTTATAGCTCCAACTGCGGTAAGCGGCATATATATCTATAATCATTGTTTAGGAGCTAAATCATTGTTCGTACTGATGCGGCTAGAGTTTGTGAGATGGTTTGTTCTGTGCGTCTGAACAATGGAGACAGCAATGGGGCGCATAGCAGCTGACAGATGACTCATCAGTTGTTTTGACAAACCAAATTACCTGTTGCCCGCGAAATGCTTGATGCAGCACTGCGCTCTAAGCGGATATTTTCGTGCTGAGTAAACAACATGTGATTCAGTTGTTTGTGGAGGTTATAACACTGTAGAGGTGTTTGTTTATTATTGTGATAAGTTCTTTGTTTAGTAATTGTGTATTTGTAAATATTAGTAATAGTTTTGTATCATAATTATTTTCGTTTATTCATTATTGTTTTTGTAGTACTTCATTGTTATAATGTTTTACTATGGCAAATCAAGACGATTCAGACTTTGAAGGTTTTATATTTGGTGCCATGAATGCCACATTTTCAAGTGGCCATTGCAGATGATGACATTTCCTCAGGCTTTGAAAACAATATTTTACACAATATTATCGATGAAAACCGCAGTGATGATGAACATAGTTTACAAGGAGCACAGCTAATTATTCAAGGTGCGCCTAACCTTGACCAATGGAACACTGTGTCAAATATTGATTTTGGTGCATCAAAGTCACTTCCAATATATAATGTTAGCCATGGACTAAATTTACCATCATATTTTGATGTAAACACCATGCCTATTGAATATTTTAAATTATTTTTCAATAGTGACATGTTAAATCTTATTTGCACAGAAACACACAATTTTGCAAATAAGAGAAAAGGAAGTGTGCTTTCACCAAATTCTCGATTAAATAAGTGGCATGACCTCTTTGAAATTGAATTGAAAGCCTTTATAGGAACAATCAAATATGGAAACGATGCCACTTCCCAGAATAGAGCCATATTTTTCATCAATGTGGGAAAGTTGCCTTTCATTTTACAGGGATGTATTATCTAAAGATAGATTCCTAAATATATTTTGGAATCTACACTTCAACCATGAACGTGGCCAAGGAGATGCAAAGGGGAAAGATTTTCTTATAAAGCCAATTATTGGCCGTATAAAACCACTCACTAAATTATTTTATACTGCATGCAACAAAGTGGCAGTTGACGAAATCACAATTTCATTTAAGGGTAAAGTAAGTTTTCGTATTTATAACCATCAAAAACCAAGAAAGTTCAGGTTAAAAATGTTTGTCCTGTCAGGTTGTTGTAATGTATACATATACGATTTTTCACCATATTTTGGAAAACAAGAACTTATGCCAGGCTCTCAGCTGCTAAAGACAACCAAAATTGTCAAAATATACTCTGTCAATCGGTCATTATGAAAGATCCCTCATCACCAACGACTGGACTACATGTATATACCGATAGGTTTTATACGAGCCCAGAATTGGCGAATGAACTATTAGGACAGAATACCTTTTTGACTGACACAGTGATGCCAACTAGAAAGGGAATGCCACCCAACCTTAAAGCAATTACAAAGAAAATGAAAAAAAGGTAACATAATATCTTTTAGAAAAGGAAATACAGTAATTATGTCTTGGAAGGATAAAAGAGTAGTAAATATGCTTAGCACATATGGAAAAGGGAGTTAGTAATAAGTACCAAACAAGGGGAGGGATAAGTGAAGTACCAAACAAATGGCCAAATCAAACAATCAAAACCAAACATAATTTTGGACTACATTAAAAATATAGGTGCCGTATATAGGAGTGACCACTTCATCTCATCTTAGGAATTCATGCGTACCAAAAAATGGTATAAAAATTTTTTTTTGGATCCTGGAAGTGTGTTTGATAAATTCCTATTTGTTATACAAACAAGTACAGATCAAGCATATGAAAAAAACCCCTTAGTCACTTGGCTTTCAGAAAAAGTTTGGTAAGATCACTAGTCGCTGAAAACATGATGAGTCCGCCAAAAACAAGACGACGTAGATGACCATCCCTAGGACCCATGGAAAAGAGGCTAAGTGGTAGGCATTTTATGAAGAAGAGGGAAAAAGGATCAGCCAGATGTGTGGTGTGTTTTAAGAGGGGATGTAGGAAAGAAACAGTTTACCTCTGTAAAACATGTGAAGTGCAGCCTGCCCTCCACCCGGATAATTGTTTCGAACAGTACCATACCCAAGCAAACTTTTAGTTTTTATTTTTGTATTGATTAAACATTTCATAAATAATTATGATTTAATTTATTTATTTTGTATTTTACAGTTCTTTTTGTTTGACTAAACAAAAATGTAATTTAGGCCAAAATTGTCAAAATCTTTTTTTCATATATGTTACAAATCCAATGTGTAAATACATTTATTTTTATAGGTGAGTTTTTTGGATGTCCTTATTTATAGAACACATACAAAAAATAAACTATGAAGAATTTAAAGAAATGTTTATTTATATAAGCATTAGAGTGGATTTTATTCATTTTAATCTCGCATACGAAAGGTTAAACATATTTTTCCTCAAAACAAAAGGACAAACAACCCTCTCATTAATGTGACAAACTGCCTCATATTGATAATCTAAAATAAACTTGTATTTTTATGATTCTCTGATTACAAAAACAAATAAAGCAAAAGCAATGTATGTTATTAATAACTGTTAAAACAATATGTTAAGCGTAACAATAGAAAATGTTTTTTGTAAAATTAAACTGAAGTTTAACTCAATAACCAGCTTCATCTAAATCTAACATAACCTTTAATATTCCGATTGTACAGTAGTTAACCACATATTGGAAGGGGGCCGTGACATCACATCAGTGTTCAGTGAGGGATTGTGTACAGATGATCACTGGTTGCCTTTAAGGTTGAGAACCATTGTTATAAGGGAGCATTAGTATCAGTAATTAAGTTTATGAAATAGAAAGTATACAACAAATATTTCTCCATACTACCAGTATATGATAACCACAAAGATAACTTTAATTAGTAATCCATATTGAACAGTTTTTATTTTAGTCTAGGCCACTTATTTTTACTCTGTAAAAATTAATCATAGTGTATACACTAATAAAAGCGTGTTTCTGACATTCATGCAGTTTTGTATATCTGCACTGAATCTTGTGGATACATGCAGTAATTTTCATTTGATTTTATTCAAGTTAATACAACAATCTGTTTCATATATTTGTTATATCCTCATTAATATTGAAACAAATCTATTTTGACGGTCAATTTTTCTCTGTTAACGCCATAGATTATCCTGCTGATGTAATGAAAGAGTTAAGTTTCAATTTTGTAGATCCAAATATAATAAACAGGAAAATTTTTTTTCTATCAGGATGAATTCCAGGAATAAAATATTGTACCAAGGAAGAAGTGATGAGGCCTTTTTAAATTGTTTTATGTTTACTGTTTTTGTATTTTCATCATTTAATATAATTTAATTTATAATTTTATTAAGTACCTCAGTAAATTTTTTTGGGCATGGATTTTATCAAATTTGCTTTTTTTATTGAAGTAATATTGTGGTTTTTTTTTAGGAGAACAAGCCTTTATATTCCTTTGAAGACAACAGTGACTATGTTGGTGATGTGGCATGGTCACCCCAACATCCTGCCTTGTTTGCTGCCGTGGATGCTACTGGTCGGTTGGATTTATGGAACCTCAATACTGATACAGAGGTACCAACTGCGACTGCCATCGTGGAGGGTGGTCCTGCCCTAAACCAAGTTTCCTGGACACCCTCCGGTAACCATGTGACTTGTGGTGATGTAGCAGGTCGCATCTGGTTGTACGACGTTGGCGAGGTATTTAGTTCTGATATAAGTTTTCCTTTTTGACAAATTTTTCTTTTTTAATGAAATGCCAATTTCCTTTTTAAACTCACTCTGGTCATTCCCATATACTACTAATCTTTGTGGGAAAATTATTCAGGCAGGGTAAGGGGGGAACCAGTACAGTACTAGGTGAATATTATTGATAAAAACTTCCAGTCAAGACCAGGATTTGAACCAGTGCTCTCTCTAACTCAGGCTCAAGGTTCTGATGCCTCGGAACACACAGCCACCAGCGCTTCCAAAGCTTGTTCTTAATAAGCTTATTTTAACTTTCTTAAAATTTTCCTTAGAATGTTTACTCTACCAATTCATTAGAATTGCAAAGCATGAATTTATTTAGTAGATAAGTGATCACAACTAGACTAATAGTAATTCATAAGTTATACAATCAGGATTAGACTGTCGTTCTTTCGCATGCTTTAAAATCCTTCAGGTACTACCGATAACTGCAATGATTATAATTACATTTTTAGTGCTAACATCACACTTATTTATGCAAAATTATCAACAAGGTGATTGTGTGTTAAAGTGAAGTACTTTAACGAATGTCTTTATGTAAGGGGAGTTATAAGTAAAAGTTCTCTCTAACACATAACCCGGTATCAGCGGCTTACCTTGACTTAAAAACCATCAGAACAGCAATGAGAAAAGATATACGCAAGGAGTTTGAGAACACTGAAATCTCTTACACTGCTGGTCGATTACTGTATTCTCTGAATAATGCTAGGGGAGAGAATTAAGCAAATATAATAGAAAGCCTAAATTGTTACTCCAGAAACTCCACAGGTAAGTGTCTGTATGACTGCACTGAACTACATCCAAGACGCATAGGGAAAGTGAAATCCATTGTCAGCTTATCTAAGTTAGCTCACCAACCATCCGACTTAAGTTTGTGTACAGGCTTAATGAGATCAAGAGGTGCTAAGATACACTATTGGAATGTTAAAAAACCTTTCACTGTCCAAGAGTTATGTGAGGTGGTCACAGCTCTGCCAGCTGGAAGGTAGCTGAACTGGATGGTATCTTTGGAATTTCTCAAAAATGTTTGTACTAAAGAAAAACATTAGCTTCAGACACAGTATTTAGTGTCATATTGCAAGTGACAAAATACTCAAGTGACAAAAGCTATTAAAAGATAAAAAAATAATACCTGTTTTAGAGTCAAGCAATGAACAAACAAAAAATGACTGTGCCATAGCTCTTTTGTTATATGTTGTTATAAGTTAATACAGAGGTTGATTTATAACAGAATATTACCTCAATGATAGCATCCTTGTTTGAACATGATGGCTTAGACCCGGACTATATCTTTCAGCAGCCTGTTAAGTAAAATTGTTCAATATCATTTCAAGCCCTCGGCTGTGTGATTTCTAAACCCCTCCCTCAATTACACATTATTTACATTTTGTCTGGTTTGCAAAAATAATTTTTAGCACCTCAGTGTCAGAATGCCACTAAACTACATATGTCCTTGCTATACTTTTATTCAATTAATACACTGCTTTCACTTCTACCAGAAAATTGTTATAAGCATACAATATTGCTCTCGAAGCCTAACACAAAGACATAAACAGTTGAATGAACATTAATGGAAAATTAAATCACAACACAACAAAAATAGAAATAGCCTAGTTTCACTAGAAAAAATTGACGAAGCAAAAATTAATTATTTGTTTTTTTGGGGGCTGAAACACACATCCGTAGTACATTGGAGTCAGTTACCTCGAGAAACTATCGGTAAAGTGAATATCAGAACTAACATTTTGCAGTAATTGGCTGGACACATTTCCTGCATACTGAAGTATTGTCCCAGTTTCACTTCAGTGTTGAATTTTATACTCCCATGTAACATTACAGTACACATATACAGTATAAAACCATCTTACTGTTAATAATGAAACAAATAAATAAACAGTATTATTATTTATACTGTGTATTAATAATAATACACAGTAGTTTATGTAAAAATCCTATTAATTTGTATGTGAATAAAGAGTTTGAATTATTTGATATATTGAAATATTATTATTACCTTAGATATGAGGTTTTTCGGTTTTCCTATCACTTTTCATATAAATCCAAGGTCTAAAAGTCTTATTGAATGTTTAAATAAAACTTTTAATGTTCTTAACACATTCAGTGCTAAGGCTGTATTTTCGTTTTCACCATGTGTCTGTTTGTGTGGAAGGCTAAAAAAAAATAATTTTTATGTATGACCTTCTAGTTGGCCATCAGCCCCTGGTGAACGACTTTGCCAAAAAATTAATATCCAAGATTTTTACACCACTTTACTTTGTAATAAACTACTTAGTAATATATGGAATTAAGTAAAACAAGTGAAAAAGATTAAAAACTACTATTATCAGGTCCATTTCTAACTTTTTTTCACAATTAGTCTAATATGAGATAAATTTTTCAAAACATTCTACAGAACAAAATTCAGGTTGGTTAGGGAATTTGTAGAACATAAAAACAGTATATTTAATTTTTCCTTCTTTTCAGGAATAAAAAATATATAGAAATTAGGAAATTTCTTGAAAAAACAAACTAAAAACAATAATAGAAACCCCAAAAATAACTGTAACCGGAATTAGTTTCACAGTTTCATGTCCTACTCGTAGGATACCGCAGAAGTGCGGAACCTATTAGCAAGCGAACCAGGCAAAGGCTAGGCGAAGACTGATCTAATAATGTGAGTGAGGCAATATGGCCGACTAGAAGGCCATCAGCAACCACCTGTGACAACAGCTTGGCCGACTTTAACAGTTTCACCTTCCTCTTAAATGTTTTGATCCCTACAAAAAATAAATAATAAACGAATAAGCTATGTCTTTCTAGAAAGTTCACTATCTGAATTTTCCATTGTGATAACTGTGAAGCTCTTATTACCTAATTTAACTAAAAAGTTACAGAAAAAAATAAAATAAAGGAATAATCTTATAGTATTAGTTATTGTTTAAGGTGACAAAATGAAAAATGTCCACTTTCAGTCTCATTGCTTATACTTTTACTGAATTAAATTTCTTGTTTTAGCAACTGGCACAGCCAAGGATGGATGAATGGAATAAAATGTTGCTAACCTTACAAGAGCTGAAAAACAACCAAGCAGATGAAGAAATGGACAAGTTGGCCCTCAGCAGTTCTGCTCTGCACTGAAGAACTAAAGAGCTTCAAAGTCTCCTGAAGGTAAAGGATTCTATCATCCCTGTGCTTTATAACAGTCATCACTATAGTTTAACCCCTTCGCTCTCAGGAATTACATGAGTAGCATGTCTCAAAAAACCTGGCCTTGTGACACAGGGTATATCCCAGGATCCCAGGGTTAAATTAGGAAATTTGCAGCGTTTTAGTAAAAAATTTATACAACATTTATTTATGATCCAATTTTTATCATTTTTTATTATGTTTGTAATGACCTAATCTAGAGTTAAAGTTCGTCTTATTTTACCAGGCGAAGTTAAGGCTAAGAAGCACTCTCTAACACTTAACCTGGGGACCAACGGCTTAACGTGACTTCCAAACCACGGGAGCGGCAGGGCAAAAACTGTTAGTGGTCTTATCGGGAATCGAACCCAGACCAATTGTGTGGCAAGCCATCGCCTAAGCCCCTTAGCTATGGCCGCTCCATACCTTATGTAATAAAGATCTACATACTTATGTAATAAAAATTATGTTTACTCATCATGGGGCAAAATAATTTAAGAAAGAATTTTTAAAATTTAATTTTTTTTACATTTTACAATCCATCCTACAATAACAATACAAGAAAAAGTCCCACAGTTTTTACATTTATATGCCTAGAAACATTATTTAAAAATGAACATATACATACATACTTAAACATGTACTTTTGAACATATATAAATTCAATTTAAAATAAACATAAATACTTGTGATGTATGACTTTTTCAAAAACATTACAATTTCATACCAATAACCTTTTTTCACAATATTGTACAGTTAAAGTATTTAGTTCTAATAAAAACACTCCTGTGCATTGATTATATAAAGTTATTTTAATATACTAGTGTTCTTTCTGAACATCGCAATATAAATATATTACAAGTTGATAAAGTAATATATTTTCTATAATTTTTTTCTAACGTCCTAAAATTCAGACGCAGGATAAATTAGGAGTACTTTGACGTTATATATATATCTATATATTTATATTTTATTTATTTAATGTTTTGTGTTTCTCTTCTAAATGCTATGGAGTTGTAAGGTTCAGACCCTGAAAAAGAGAACTCAAGGTATATAGAATCATACCCTTTTTTTGTACAAACAGTATTTCTGTCATAAACCTGTTGGTGCCTAAGGCTTCATTTTAAGTTTAGAATCTATTGGGGGTAGAACCTGTTTGGTCTAAAACTGGCTTGGTATTTACCAATGATGTTTTGTTCCAAGTTTTACAGATCTCAATAAAAAATATTTAAAAAAATAATTTTGCATGTCATTGGAGAGATTGTTCTATAAGTGAGTTATGACTCTTTTATGTAAAGGATTATTAATTAGAGAATTTTCCCAACCATCACAAATTCTTTTTTTACCAGTTGTGTTTTTATAAACTGAATTATTCTGGTTCTTTATAGTTTAGGTTTATGTATGTATTATTAACTGGTCAAGTTTACTAGTTGTTTCTTAAAAATTGTTCAGAGTATTTAGCAAGTTTCCCATGGATTGTTTTATAGAAAGGCTAAATTAGGGGTTTCTTTTCGCTATGCTCTCACAGAATGTCCATGTCGGCATGTGACATACATTCATATTATTTATTCAATTACAATCTTTTACAGGTTCATAAAATATGGTTTTACGTTCAAAAATTCAGATGAAATGTGATCATACTTTTCTTTAAGTTATTATTGTACAAATTTAAAGCTATTTTCTTTGCAAACTGTTCCATTTTCAGTAGAAAACAATATATAAAAAACATATTTAAAGGCAGAAAAATTTTAAATTAGAAATTCAATTTGAATTTTCATAACTGTGCAAATACTTGTAAACGATGCATACATTTTATTTAAGTTATAAATTACATGACAGACAACAACATAACAATCAACATTAATAAAGAGGTTGTTTGTTATAGGGCACTAGGTTAGGAATTAGTATGATAGGAGAGCAAACTTACATTAGAACACTGTTCACTAACACAACTCACAAGAAGACATACAGACCAACACATAACACAAAATTTAAGTGCCACTGGTTCTTTCCTTAGGTAAGTATTGACTGACTTAGTCTCTACTTCAACAGTTGAGTCTAAGTCAATCTATACTCACCTGAGAAAAGTGCTGATGGCACTGAAATTTGTATTATGTGTTGTGCCTTTATTAATTTGCTTTCTTGTGTATTGTGTTAGTGGACTTTTATTCTTTGGTGAGTTTCTTGAAGCCCATCTCTCCTGCCATGCTTATTACATAGACTAAGATTGTGGGATTTGTACTAAATATCTTTTGTTACTGATTCTAGTTTGTGTGTGTTTTTTTGTTTTGTTTTTGTTTTTTGGTTAATTTAAATAGACTGTTGTAGAGAGGGCTATACAGAGTGTTGTATTATGGGCTATACAGGTTAATTTCTCATTTATAATGTATTATTTAATGGATTATATTACCGATGCTCTGAAATTGGTTATCAACTGTTTAGATAGATAAATTTAAAGAAATTTATTTGAGAAAAATGTAATTTGTTTACAGTATGGTTTTTATTTTTAGTATAGTAATGTTTGCTTGGTTCTGTTTGTTTGCAACTCTACAAAACGTTTTGACCACACAAAAATTTAAGTCACAATCATAAATTCTTGTAGGACCAACTTAGTTTGGTTGCAAATGTGTGAACTTCAAACTTGCAAATATCTTGATTATATTACAGATTTATTATTCAAACGATCTAAAATAACTACTACATGCTTAAAAAATGAAAATCAACTTCAAAATAAAAAAAATACCATAATCTTAATGAAATTCGTACAATGGCTAGCTGAAAAATACATAAGAGTAGTAGTGACAAACACAAAATAAACACAATCTCACAAATTTTTAACACCACTGGCATTTTCTTCAGTTCTCACCTGAAGAAAATTCCCGTGGTGTTTAAAATTTGTAAGATTGTGTTTATTTTGTGTTTGTGACTACTACTCTGGTGTTAGTGAACTTGGCTTTTAAGGTAAGTTTGCTGATGTCCTATCTCTCCAATATACTAATTCCTGGCCTAGTGCCCTTTAACCTAACCTGACAAATACATAAGTATTTCGTTACTGTTTCAAAACAAATTAAAATTAAATTAGACACAATATATTTATTTATTTTATGGTTAACAACATCAGTTAAAAAGTTAAAATCATGTAGGGATTTTAAAAAGAAATTATTCAGATATATGCAAAGATATAATCTGTTTTCTCTAATCTTACAGGTATTTTAATTTCAATCAGCTGGCCTGTCCAGAGAAGATGTGCAGTGTTGGTCCAAAGCAGTATATGTACATAAAATGTAAGAGACACTTACTGATGTTATTCACATTTGGACAATGTTTGAAGCATCCAATTTAATTAGTCTTACCCTCATAATACATTCACCATTGAGCAGTTTTTTGCTATTTTAATTTAATCTCATGTAAATAATTCAAGTAACAATTTAATATTTTTAATTGTTATTTGTTATATTTATTGATATTTTGATATGTTTATTAACTGTAGGGATCTATTGTTATGTGCATATTCAGAAAAAGTATTCCTCTAAAAATTTTTAATCATTTCCTTGAAGAAACGAAACGGCCTCTTCAAAACTGTTTCTTCTGTATCATAATGTAATTAATTCAATGTTAGAGTTGGTTTAATTAGTTTCATTTATTTTTATTATTTATTATAGACATACTTCAGCGTTCTGTATAGATGTTATATCATTATATTTATGTGTAAATGAATTTATAAAATATACAAATTTACATTCATATGTTACTTTTTTATTTCCCCATATCGCTTGTTTGTATTAATATACAGGGCGTAACAAAACTCTCTACATAAACTTCAGGATATTGTTCCTTTGGTGAAATAAAGCAAAAAACTTACTGTAACCAATGGTCCATCTCATTCCGTTTACTGTCTGTCTGTATGTTTGTTTTACTATTTTATTTAAAATGTTAAAACTCAAATTACAAAAATAAATTTGTTTTACGAAAAAATACCAAGATACTCTTATAAAATATAAAAATAGTTAGTACTCTTAATAGAGATTAAAATGATACCTTGTTTTTAAAATCAAATAATAAATAAAGAATTTACAATGATTTTTGTGTGACAAAACACATTTAAAATTAAACACCATTTATTAAGCTAAACAAATGCAACCCTTTTATAATTATAATTGATTAATAAATTCTCATTTTTGTTATTACCTTACATAAGTTATTTTCTTTTAAATAATTGAAAAGTATCACATTACAATGCTACTACATTATAATAAAGCCATTCTATTGTTCTTCCATTGTTGCACTCTTAGTCCATTCTAAATTGTACATTGTGACACAAAAATCATTCTAAATTTGTTGTTTCCTATTTGATTTTCAAAAGCAAGATATAGTTTTAATTTGTATTAAAAACACTGACTATTACCTATCTTGGTATTTTTGCTTAGAACCATTCCTTTTTTTACTGGCCAAACTTGCTTGTGAGGCTGTACAGTTTCACACAAAAATCATTGTAAATTATTTATTTGTTAGGTAATTTTCAAATCAACATATCTTTTTAATCTGTTTAAAAAGCACCAACTATTACCTTTCTTGGTATTGTTTCGTAAAATCATTAGTTTTTTTGTAATTCGGGGTAATCATTTTAAATTACAAACTATATATACAGACAGACAGTAAGCAGATTGAGATAGACCATTAGTCGCAATAAATTTTTTGCTTTATTTCACCCTAGGATGAATATCCTAAAGTTTCTGTACAGAGTTTTGTTACACCCTATATATATATATATATATATATATATATATATATATATATATATATAAAATTATGAATTATTTAAAAATAAATTGATTATCCTTTAAATATTTTATTAAAATACAGTAGAACCTCTCATATCCGACCTCGGCATTACCGACTCCTCAGTATATCCGACCTAATGCCTGACCATATACAGTAGAACCTCTCATATCCGACCTCGGCATTACCGACTCCTCAGTATATCCGACCTAGTGCCCGACCATATGCTGTTTCCTAAAAAAAGCCAATAGTGCCATTCACATTCAGACTTGAAAGATTCACGTTGTGAGTCAGTAGCTCAGTACAGTTATCAGGTGAGTGTCGTGTGTCCTAATTGTTTGATAATTGTACAGTGTATTAATATTTTTATTTCCACTTTGAAATACAGTACTGTACATAGTTGTTTTTTATTGTTTATAGTAGTAGTAGTAGTGTGTGTATGTATAGCAGTGTTCGTGTTTGCTTGTGTTTGTGTTCTACAGAAAATACAGTTCCGTAAGTGCAAAATTTTAGCTTCCTTACTAAAAAAAATTTAGTTTGATTACTCTTTAGTACTGCATTTTGTTATTATTTAGGTTTGGTACTGAACTATAGGCCTACTGTATTTACGAAAATGTCAAATTCAAAACGGAAACGTATTTGTGTGTCACTTCATGACAAGCTTAATGCATTACAATGAATAGATCGTGGAGAGTCTATTGCAAAAATATCTGCTGAGTTAGGAGTAGGTATGACAGCTGTAAAAGATTGGAAAAGAACCCGTAAGGAACTGGAAGCCTATTCAGTGACTGTGGAAACAGAAAATGCATTAAAAAATAGGAAAATGTTAAAAAAGCCTAAACTTGAACTTGTAGATGAAGCTTTGTGGGTATGGTTTTGCCAAGAAAGGCGCAAAGGGACTCAGGTCCAATTGTCAAGGAGAAGGCATTGAAGTTGTATGAAAAGTTGGGTGTTGATTTAAACAAATTCAATGTGAGTGAAGGGTGGCTTCACCGTTGGAAGTTGTGCCATGGCATTAGACATGTAGTTATTGCCGGCGAAAAACTTTCTGCTGATGATAATGCTGCTGTAGAATTTGTACAAAAATTTGAATTGTTGGTGACAGAACATAATCTAGTTGCCGATCAAGTCTATGACATAGACAAAACTGGGCTTAATTATAAAATGCTCCCGAAGACAACACTTGTGGCCAAAAATGAGACTGTATTAGGAACGAAGTTAGCTAAGGATAGAATAACTATCGCAACTTGTAGCAATGCTAGCGGAAACCATACAATGCATTGTTTGTTATAGGCAGGTCAAAAAAGCCTAGGGCATTCAAGAATATGAGTATGGCCTCACTTCCGGTCTACTATCGAATCAATCGTCTGCTTGGATGGATTCAGCACTGTTTAAGGAATGGTTTTTTGATGCATTTGCACCAGCAGTAACCATCTATTTAAAATCAAAAAACCTACCTGTACACGCTATCATGTACAGTTCTTGACAATGCTCCAAGTCACCCATCAGAAGCTGAACATAGAGAAGGGAACATTAAAGCAATGTTTTTACCCCCCCCCCTCCCCCATGTGACACCTTTGATCCAGCCAATGGATCAAGGTGTCATTGAATGGTTAAAGAGGAGATACAGAAGAAAATATGTAGTATCCCTGCTAGAGAAATCCGAAAAAGGGTGTTCACTCTTTGAGGCCATGAAGCATCTTAACATTAAAGACGCTATTTACACTGCCGCTGCAGCATGGGATGAGATCAAACAATCAACGCTTCAAAAAGCATGGAAGAAAGTTTGGCCATCTTTGAAGCAAAACGACAGTTTTGACATTGCTGAAGAAGAGTCTTCATCATCTGTGGCAGATGGATCATCTCCAATGACAGTGCAGGAAGAAGACAGAGACATTACAGAAACTCTACACGATCTACGAGCACTTCAGCAAGATATGCATTGGACAGACGTACATGTAGAAGAGTGGTTAAAGGAAGCAGACTTTTTATTAGAGGCCTACCTTCGTTCGTTCGTCAGTGACAGTATAAAATTATGAAAACTATTTTGATAGGTCGTAGATTTTGTTATGTTAATGAATGACAACACTAATCAATTATGCTATTTGTTTGGGAACAACCCGTGCGTGGGCATAAATGGTTTTTAATCAAGAGCTATTCTACTGAGTATGTTGAGAATACACCCCTGTTCCTGTTACAGTTTCAGGGTAAATTAAACCAGACAATAAAAGAGTTACAACAAGTTAAATGTCACAAAATAATTATTATTCAAAAGGAGTTGTACAAATCTTAACAATGATGAAGATGTTTTATCTATTAACGGTGTACTTAAGAGCTCCTCTTTTCATTGAGACCTATGTCATAATATTTTGTTAAACTGTCTTTACGAACATCCATGTCATAATAACTAGTAAATTAAAAATGTCAAAGGAAACATTACAGTAGAGAGAAAGTAAAAAAATGCATGTACAGTAAACTCTGGTTAACCGGTTAAATATGATGGAAGATGAATCCGGATAGTACAGAACGTAACAAAATTATAATTTTTAGACAAGATTATGCCACGCAATTCCTCCCGCTATAGCGGAGGGCAAGTTGAATGTAATGTTTCATACACACATATTGTTGCACATGCGGTAAGCGAGCGGTGATGTTGTTGTATGCATATTTACCAGATTTAAGTATCTAGAAATCTACTGTATTTTTTTTTTTTTTTTAAAGGAGAGGCCGATCTCCTCCTTAACCTTACTCTGACCATTCCCCATAGACCATTGATCTGTGCGAGGAACTTATTCAGTCAGAGTAAGGGGGCGAACCTGTACAGTACAAGGTGAATATCTATATACATAAAAGAAAGTTGTGTTAGTTACAGCGTTTATAACTAGAAAACTACTGAACCAATTGGCATGAAAATTTACAGGGATATTCCTTAGGTACTAGAATAACATAATAGCCTGTTTCCGTTTCAAAAAGCCTTAAGGGAAGCGTCCTATGGCCCTTTGCAGTTTACATGTTAATCTTATTGAAGAATGTTTTATTTTGTTTACCATGCCATGTTTGTCATTTCTTGATTAAATTAAATTAAGGAAACAGCTGTTGTAATGATAACCTAATTTTTAAAAACAAGTCTATGCATAACAAATGAGAGCTATCAAATAGGTTTCTATTCCATTTGTTTTTTACGAATATTTGTTGTCAAATGTAATTGTTAAATGTTTTTAGTTAAATGTTTATTTATACTTTTTATTACGGGGTGATACTCTTATAACAATGCCCCGACCCAGAGTATCTGACCTTTCCCAACGTAGCCGTAATTCAGTTAGGCAACAGATCACTGAAAATCAATTGAATGAAGAGGATCGTGTCATCGCACGAGAAGAATTTCCGAGTTAACATGGCGCAACGTCGTGCCACGCTAACTCCAGAAGAAAGAGATGCAGCCCGAGAAACCGCTCGATTAGCAATGAGGAATCGTCGGGCTTTTTTAAGAGATCAACAACGATTTGCAAGAAGAAATATTCCACGTGTTGATTTGAAACTAGCTACATTTCAATACGATTCCACAATGAATTACAGCTCACACCCTTCGGTTGACATTGGCCCTATGGAGATTGTTTGTGATCACTGCGGAGCATTGAAGTTTGCTGGAGAAACTCCCGGATTGTGCTGCCTTAGTGGCAAAGTAAAACTGCCAATATTGACTCCACCACCTGAGCCATTGAACTCATTGCTTAGTGGTGAAACACCTCAATCACGTCATTTCTTAGCAAATACCCAAAATTACAATGGATGTTTCCAGATGACTTCATTCGGAGCAGACATTATTGGAAAATCTGGATTCAATCCAACATTCAAAATTGAAATCCTTCAAGGTCTTCAGCAGCTTCTTAATGAACACCATGTATTAATTAATCTGTTGAAGACTGCTATGGAGCGCATGTCACATGATGATCACAAAGTGGTGATCAGAGCAGATAAACGTCCAGTAGGAACACACGAACGCAGGTTTAACGCTCCAACAGTAGATGAAGTTGCGATTCTAATAGTTGGGGAACACCTGGAAACTCGCGATATTATACTTACACGTCGCGATACTGGACAACTGCAAAGAATATATGAAACACACCGATCATATGACACGTTGCAGTATCCACTGATGTTTTGGCAAGGAGAGGATGGATACCACTTCAACATCAAGATGGTAAACCCGTTGAATGGTGAGGAAACTACCAAGAAGCTTAGCTCAATGAATTTTTACGCTTATCGTTTGATGATTCGTCCCAATAGTGACAACTATTTGCTACGATTTCGTAGACTGTTTCAGCAATATTGCGTCGACATGTACGTTAAAATCGAAACGGAGCGCCTAAATTTCATTCGGTTAAACCAAGCCAAACTGCGTTCGGAGCAGTATATACATTTACGTGATGCAATAACAACTGAAGGAGATGCAGCTAATGATGTATGTTTGTTTATTTTTTTTTTATAAATACTATATTTAATAACTGTGAGTTATTTAAATTATATTGTAGCCTATATTAATGTATTATTATTTAATAATGTAAACGTGCTTGAAAATAATTTCATCATAAGCTATTACATCACAAAATGTTAACATAAACACATTATCAGATTCATTGTTAGGTGGTACGAAGTTCGCCGGGTCAGCCAGTTACTGATAAATCTTTTCAGTCTAGGCCGGATTCGAACCAGCGCTATCTCTAACCCAAGCTCAAAGTCCTGACGCCTTAGACCACTCGGCCACCGGCTCGCCCAACGTAAGTAATTTAGTGGTTTCAACGTTAATTTATTCTTTTTATACTGTAAAAATATATAATTTACTTTGCAGTATATTACAATACTATATTGAAACATTTATAGTCTATTTTTATTGATTTCAATAAAACGTTACCATAAATTACTGGGCCTAAACTTTAGCTTTTTGTTCTCTCAAAATCAGGAAATGGAATATGAATCATAGCAAATTAAATTAATTGATAATTATAGTAGTTTACTAGGAAATCCAAAAGAACGCATTAAATTACAGAAATATCACTCTATACAATACAACAATAACAAAATATTTCTTTACTGGACGACAGTAAACAAATAGACTAATGATTGACGATGTCCCCGATCTACCCTTCATGACAATTAATTGAACTCTTCCAGCCACGTTTTTACAGCATTGTATATTTTGCCTGCGGGTTTTTGGGTGCAAAACACAGTTACTACTGAAATACGACTACTATTTCTTAAATTTAGTGCATATATTGAAAAATTGCACTAAATTACTGCAAAGAGGAAAGAGTGCAACGTTACCACGTTCGAACGGAGTGCTGCCACCTACTACCAGCTTTGAAACCAAGTTTGTAAGAACCTTTTCTCATAAAGATTTTTCGACCTTTTTAAAATGTTTTTACTTTAATTCTGTTTGCTTATTTAATTAATTGTGTTGTTCTTAGGCTTCCACTTTTTTATTACAATTTATTAATTTGCATACTTTAGGCCACAGGGTACTGATCACTCGTTTTCACATTATATAGATCTATTATTTTGCTACGATGAGTCAAGGGATTTTCGAAACACTAAAATCTTGATCTTTAATCTACATAAACAGAATTTGTGAAAAAATACAAAATAAGGATAAAAGCTTAATCAACAAACCACTACAAATACAAATCAATTCGCAATTGCTGCATTATCTTAAGGTTATAATAGTAATAAATCATAACTAATGGTTTTGTAAGGATAATAACGTGACCAAGCGATTGATTTTCCTGCCACTAAAAGCCAAGATAGAGTTGAATTTAGGACAAGTATAACAATTTTGTTCATAGTAGTATATACTTTTGAAATTAATGTTAAAAAATAAAACATACAGAAACGTTCGTGTCCACCTTGTATTAAACACGTCCAAAAACGCAGTTTTGAGTAATACAAATGTAAAGTTAGTGGGTCTTTTGACATGTTTTGTATAAATAGTGTACGAAAACAGAACATCTCATAGAGGTGGCCCACTGTCCACACCACTCAAGTATATTTATATGTTTGCAAACTGGAATTTATATTTTGGTGTGTTCACAAGCTGCATGACTTTACACTTGTTCGCAAACAAGACAACTGTTCACACACTAACCAGAGCGTATGCTGTCACACCACTATGTCGACCGCTGACAAACTTCAAAGACCAGTGTATAACTTGCTCCAAAAGGCTCCCTAGTTGCTATAAAACAAATGGTTTAATTTAAACGTTTTAAAACTAAAACTGGAAAACTTATCTGGCCTAATATCACTTTTGATATTTTGATACAGGCCTGAATCGTTTCTTATCTAATAGATTATTAAGTATTTTCTTTTTTGTTGCATGAAATGTGGCCCCCCCTGTGAACTGTCTGTGTGGCTTCGGCGCAATTTGCCCCTTTTGCCCCCCCCCCCTCTGGGTGGCCCTGACTATATAGTCCAGCTGTTCTAACTTTACCTCTGAGGTTTGCAGGATAAATTGGAAAATCGACATAGGTAACGTCGCATCCAGACCGCCACAGCCCTTCTCTAAATTTAAAATCCGGTGCCTCACAATTGAGAAGAATGTAGGAAGGTACATTTTTTTTTTTTTACTGGGAACTAAAATAATTTTAGTGTTTATCTGGGAAGTACTTTTTTTACTGTTTACAAATATCAAAAAACGAAGTCAATCCGGATAATTTTAACCTATAAAAACTACCAGGCTCTAGTTGTGTTATTTATCTAGACCGGAAACAAATTAGTAGTGGGGCAGGAATTAGCCAAGCGTTCAAGATATACAGTGTTGCCATGTTGTGCTCCCCTCAGATGTAAAGTTAGAACTGTTTGACTATTCAGACCTTCAACGCTAACTGAAATTGAGACACAGTTGAAGAATCTGTTTGAATGTTTGGGCTTCGCTCGCTTTATTTCCGTTCCCACCCTACGCAGGTAAATTGCCTCCTGGAGACATGAGGGGGGGAGTGACGTCATCAAATTACGTCACAAGTCTTACTTCCGAGATTGCCAGTAGTCGCATGAATCAGGGGGTATAAAATTGTTTGTAGTGGTTCCTACTAGGTTGCTCTACCTCCGCTCCGATTTTTACTGGCTTCAATTTTCTGGCTGGGATGGGACTGTCTGGTATAATAGAAGGTCTATACTAATAGGGCCATTCTTTTTTTAACATACTGTGTTATCTAAACATGCTACGTTGTTATTTTGTACTTCAACTTATCGCAAAAGGGTTTCAATTAGAGAACCAGTGGTTCATACAGGATGGAGCCAGATCACACACGGCTGATGTTGTTTTAGAAATTCTGCATGAAAATGTCAACCAAAATGTTATTTCAAACCGATTTCCTAATCGTTTTGCGTGTGGCCATAGCTGGCCCCCAAACAGTCCTGATTTGAATTCGTGTGGTTATTTTCTTTGGTGATTTCTGAAGGAGAAGATCTTCCCTAAACATCATAATACACTGATGGATCTGCGAGTACTAATCATTGAGGCATGTAACGAGATAACCGAGGATGTGTGTCGCCGAGTCACCAATAACATAGGCGTTCGTGTTGAAGTAGTTAGTTGTCAGACAAGAAGGTGGCCACATTGAAAATGTAATGGCCTCAAACTAATGTCCAGCTGTTGCAGTAGACAATTTATAACAAACTTTACTGTGTTGCATTTACAATAAATGTTCTTTAACAAAACTATATGTTGGATCATTTCATGCACCACCCTGTATATAGGCAATGTAATTATCAAGTTTTTACATTTTTATAATTCTGTGATAATTACTATATTTATCCTTGAGGACTTTTGGGAAATATTTACGACCTCCGTTCCTTTTTTCTCCGTTTTAGTAATGCAGTAATATAGATTGGATATATTAATATAATTAATAGTATAGATTGGATTAAACATAACAGTTAATACAGCATTCAACACAATTTTATATATTGCAAACGGCTATTTTATTGATTGTCAAGATACGGGTCAGTATGAACTTCTATTGTGATGAATGCGAATACTTATTACTTATTTGTAACAAAGACTACATTCACTTGAATGTAGTCTTTTTTACAAACTAAGGCCCACTATTTTTAAAAAAAAGTGTCATTAATTAATAGCACAATGACAAATAAATATATACTCATCATACAATATGAAAACTTAAGATAACGGATTCACTTATGCCACTTCTCAGTATTGAGGCTTTATCATAGACCTTTTATTATTTTATTATAGAGGGTATAATAGAAGGTCTATGCTATTGCTTTACCTCTATTTGAATATTTTCGTACATACTTTTTATAATATCAATTCGGTCTTAATTGCCATCGACCACTAGTGAAATAGAATTCATATTATCCATATTATGGCTGTTTTGGCTGGTGGTATTTGGTATTTGATTTTCCTTTATCTCTGGATGTTTGTTTTTGATTTTGTTCTTCTTGCGTGAATTCTTCTTACAGTAGATACTGTATTTATTTTGATCCGCTTTGCTAGCTTTAGTTTTGTAGTTTGTTTTGTGATATGCTTATATCAGCCTTATGTAAATAAATATGAATGTTGTGGAAGTTCGTTCATTGATTGTGATATGATATAAGGGTTTTCAACACTATTTGTCAATTGTGTATACAAATTACAAAGGCGAGTACTAATTGTAAAAGTTTTAAGAATTTGTAAATAAGGTTGGTTGTTGGTTGAGTTTAGACTATTGTTTTAACATAGCAGTAATGGTTTTTTAGTCACGGTACAAATACTGTTGCATTTTCCATTGGCAAGTAATTAACAATGTTTTAATTGTTATATTTTACCATGTTAATATCAAAGATGTGTAGGCCAACTAAATGTTGCACATTATTGCCTAGGCTTAGTAAGAACTGTAAAAAATGCTCTATGAGTTTGAAGTAGCAAATGCTTGTATACCTCAAACTGGCAGGTATTTTTTCCTAACTGGCAAGCCAATTTTGGTTGGTTTAAGGGCTTAACAAAAAGTGCAAAAAATATCTATTCATTGTAACATAAACCCACTTATATCTAGTATCGTAATCACAATAAAGTATGCTTTCACATAATATATAAAACATAACCTTAATGAACAAACATTTTTTGTTTTGATAACATCAAACTGGCTGAGTGCACGATTAGCACATTGTTGACACAACCGCAAATATCTGTTATCATTATACACATTTATTAAGCATGACAACGTTTTTGGTATCTTTGAAATCTTCATTAATTGAGAGTCATAGTGATATACACAGATCATTGATAATTTGACTAGACAGAGAAGTTTGCCGTTGTTGTATTGCTAATTGTATTTAACTATATGACCATGTAAATTTATTATGTAATTATGTTTTTATACGGTTTAGCCTATATGTTGATTATACAGTCTATTAGGGAGTGCATTTAGTGATATTATAACAATCAGCCATTCTTTTTAAAACGATGCTCAAATGGGAAAAATGAAAAAAATATATCTTAAATTGTAACCCACTATTTAGATATATTTTCTAGATCCTAACTTATTTAAGTAGGAATGATACATTTGCTTAACTGATGTAACAGTTCAATTTTCCAGTGCGTATCAGTTAAAATTTACTGATGTGAAGTAACAGGAAGTCAGGCATTCAGTTACTGTTGAAACTAACTGCATCAGCTCAAACAAATTAGCAAGTCGTCTTGAATATTCACTGAATGACAAATACAAACTGATTTATTAAAGACTCGCATCAGTTTTCATGTTTCATCAGGAAATCAACCGACTGTTGTGTTGTCTGATACAAATAGAAGCAGAAAAGGCGAGCAGAATGTATTGAATATCCATTTCTTGTTGCATCAGGTGGTCTTGCGCATCAGTTAAATTGTATCAACTGATGCAAAGAAACTGATACGGTTACTTTTGGTCATCCCTATAAATAAGTAACTGAAAGGTACTAGTGTGGGATACTACAGATTTAACATAATTTTTAAATTTGTTTTTCGATTTTTTAGAGGTTTGAAAACAGCTGTTTGTTTGGTGTACATTGGCGTGATTAAAATTATGTATGTTTTGATTGTTGTTTGTTTAGTTGATAGACTATAAGCTGATTAGTTTGGAATTTGAGTTTATCAGTCTATGGTTCATCAGCATTTACATTAACAGAATATATTTTTCAGAATAGTTAAAAGTTTAATATTATTATAGATTTTGGATTACTATTTTGGATGTCCCGTACATTACAAAAAAGGTATTGTAACTAGGCTTTCACAAATACATGTATTGCAACAACAAAAATTATTGTAATTTTTTACAATACCTGTATGCAAAAACCACATTATTGCAAATTTGGGAAAGAAAGGTTTCGTATGTTATCTATTTACTTTGATTTAAAACATTTTAAAAATGTGTTTTGTTTAGTTTTTTTTGTAACGGACGGAATATGTAGCGGATGGGACAAATAATATCTAACATTAGGTATACATTTTTATGAGTTAAATGATATAAATTTGCATTACCAAAATTATGTGCTATTGGCTAGAGGTGTAAGCTCACATTTTATGACTCGACATTTCTTATTTAAATAAAAACTTAAAAATTTAAAAGTTCATACACTTTTTTTAAAATGCTCTTCTGAAATAATTGCTTAAAAAGTGAACTTTTGAGGATATGAATTAATTTAAACAAGCAAATCAGACAGAAAAAACTTTTCGCTATAAATCTAAATCCTATCAATTGTTAGTGTAAATGCAGAACTAAGTTTCTTATTGTTCCTTTCGGGGTTGGACCCTTTTTTTCAAAAACTTGATGGAAAAATGCTGTGAAAAAAGGCAAAATTAAATTAAATGAAAAATGGAGATTACTTGGATAAGGACAGAGAAAGAAAAGGGAGCTTCAATAGATCTTGAAAAACAAGAAAGATTTACAATCCTAAGATGAAGGAGGATTATAGAGTAAAAGAGCAACTTCGTAAAACAAAAAAAAAAAAAAAAAAAAAAAAACAACATCAAGTCAGGAAATACATTGTAAAGCAATAGATTGAACATGGTTGGTTCTTATTCATATAAACAGACTTTAGGAATGGCTGTTGACAAAATTAAATGTTCATAGTCCTGTTAAAAAGACTGCTGTAATTCAAGAGTTCATCAACAACCTAAAATAATCTTGATTGGTTAGGTAGTTGTCCAATCTAAAGAAATATCGTAAAGGGGACGTTTTATTAAAGAGGAAAGACCTAAATGGTTCTTTATTTTTATGAAAGGAATAACGTCGTCATGAAGCTTGAGGAAAAATAATCCAAATAAAAAATTAGAAAAAAGAGGGACAAAATGTGGAAAAATACATATACTGGGAAATGTAATTCGGTACAAAAAAACATATCTTAATTACTATGAATGAAGCATAAGAACTTGTTATAAAACAGATTTTGTTGATTGTAACGTTTCTAAAAGAAAATTTTATCAAATCCACACTATGATTTACCAGTTTCAAAGATATGCAACATAATATGTGCGTTTTTAAATATTATTTAAATTTACCTTCAATTTATTATACTAGCACTCGCTGAACATTTTGAATGTAAGGGTAAAAAGCCCTTTTTGTTGAGATGTGAAATATTCAGTGTTTGTACAATCAAATTTATTCTAAATTAATGAAAAAGTCGGTAAAAATACTTTCTTTTATTTTGTAACTTAGTTCTACTATTAAAATGGAAATTTTTGTTTAATAGTTTTTGTTTTCTTATCTAATACTCTATTGATTTATATATAACCATTTAAAAAAAGTTAAAGTGAACTTGTCCTGTCCGTTACAAAGGAGTGTCCCGTCTTGTTATATAGAAAAATAATTAATATCAAGAAAATTAAATGTTGTATCTAAAGATGATAGGCATTGTTAAATTTAAGATACTATGAAAGATGTGTTTTTTTTCATTAAAAACCTTCATTCATGTATTGAGCAGAAATTATCTATAAAAATTAATATGTCAGGTCATACTGCCTCAGAGCGTCCCGTCTGTACAGTTACAAAAATATGTTTTAACCCATGACAGAAATGTACTTACAAAATAATACTTTGCTTGTAAAAATACTGAAAGTATATGTTATTAAACTATGTATCACAATTGTATTTCCATTTGTTTATTTAATTTATATACTCTTTGAAGAAGTGAAATATTAGTTCAAATTTCCCGTCTGTTACAAAAAAATGGCTGTAATGTTTAGTAATATATTAGGCCAACATAGTTCATCAAAATATTCATATATGCTATAACCTGATAGGTGGTTATTTTGTGTATGTTTTTTATGGCTGTAAACACTTAAATAATCTTATTTACTAATCTATTTGATAGATCATGTTTTTAGCTACATTTTAGTATAACAATGAACTCTAGTGTTTACGCTAAATTATGTAGGAAATTTTTTAATATTAATGTTTCCCTGGTAACAAATGTTCAGCTGATGTACTATTGTTTATGGTTATAAATTTCTGTTAGGCCTATATTGATTTTTGCCCATATGATATACAATGTAAAATTGTGTATTAGAGTAAATAATATAACTGATGTGGACTAAATATACCTTTCCATGATTATTGACATAAATTGAAAAAGGAGAGGGTCCCAGCGTACTATGTGGAGTTAACCAAAAATAAATTTTCTTACATAAGCTGTGTTGGCCCACCACAGATAATACTTGAAACCAGGGCAACCAAGCAATTATTGGTCGATAAAATGTGTTTTCAAATTGGCAACCTACCAATTATTGGTCGATTGTCCATTGGTGAGTTCAAGTTACTCTTGTGATGTAATAATTATTTGAATCTCAAAACTTTACATACCATTCAAAAAGCAGATTCCATAGTTGCTATTTCATGTATACAACATCTACAAGCTATTAGGATTTTAATGCCACTGTATGTGTATGGGCGAGCGAGTGGGCAATGCCACTGTATGTGTGTGGGCGGGCGGGTGGGCATTGCCACTGCACGTGTAACTCATTACCACTGTACGAGTATTCAATGCCACAGTACGTGTATGGGAGGGTGGGTGGGTCATACCACCACACGCGTATGGGTGGCGGGTGGGTCAATACCACAGTACGTGTATGAGGGCGGGTGGGTTACGTAAAGTTACCCAACAATACCACTTTACGTGGATGGGTGGGTGGGTGGTTCATTACCACTGTACGTATATAAGTGAGCGGATGGGTCAATACCACTGTATGTGTATGGGTGGGCGGGTCGGTCAATACCACTGTACGTGTATAAATGGGCGGGTGGGTCAATACCACTGTACGTGTATTGGTGGGCGGTTGGGTCAATACCACTGTATGTGTATAAGTGGACGGGTGGGTCAATACCACCGTACGTGTATGGGTAGGCGGGTGGGTAAATACCACTGTATGTGTATGGGTAGGTGGGTGGGTAAATACCAGTGTATGTGTATGGGTGGAATACCACCGTACGTGTATGGTTAGGTGGGTGGGAAAATACCACTGTACGTGAATTGGTGGGCGGTTGTGTAAATACCACCGTATGTGTATGGGTGGGTGGGTGTTATATAAAAAATAAAACAAAATGGTAACTTTTTAATTAGTATATTGCAGAGATAGGACATCAGTAAACACACACACACACACTCTCTCTCTCTCTCTCTCTCTCTCTCTCTTTCTTCCTATCTCTCCCCCCCTCTCCCTCTCCCTCCTCATCTGAAGAAAGTGTGTGGCACTGAAAATTCGTGTGATTATGTGATTCTTTTATGTATGTTACTACTATTCTGGTGTTAGTGAACTTGTCTTCTAAGGTAAGTTTGCTGATGTTTTATCTCTCTGAAAAAATTTTCAGTTTGCGTTGCTCACAAAGCTAATCAGATGACGGAATTTAGTCATTTTAAAAAATTCATGGGTAACTTATTATTGCTGTTATGGTAATTCCAATTCCACCTATGGAATGGTAGAAAAGACATCTACAACTTGGCCATTGTAAATTTTTTGCTATCTCGTATTATTTAGCTATATTGCATTTTTTTGTAAAGGTCTTTTTCTGACCTAGTATTTTATTGAATTGCTCTATAAAATCAATGTAATCTATTTTTCATAATAAATAACTAGTTTGTTGGTTTTATATGTTTTATTATATACCATTACAATCTGTATGAGTTGCTGAACAATTATCAGTTGCCTGGCAACTATATGTTACTTCATTGACTATCCCCGGACGAAGCAATGATTACAACTTCAATCCTGTGACTGACATAACCTTGGTGTGCTTTTGTTGCCATTGCTTGTTGTTGATCCGATGTTTGTGTTTATAAACAGTTAGTTTACATCCTAAGTAAACATTTATTATTTTGTATTTAGTTTTATTTTGTGTTTTTGTTTATTATTTTAGAGTTTGTGAAAGTGTTTATATTATAGAACAGTTTATTTGAAGTGTTGCTACAAAACATTTCTTATTTGTTATTGTTATTATTTTTCAGGATCTACTCTCACATTAATGGTACTGGCAATCTCACATCCTAATAGTTCTTCTGTACTGTGGCTTGACTCTTTTCTTACAAATTATGTAGAGCCAAATACAATAATTTTACCTTCAAATCTATTTGCAGTTTTTCTTTAGAGGAATCCATATAGTAACTACTAGCATTTCTCATTTCACGATTGCTTTTCTTCAAATGTAATTTATACTTGTAGTAATATTCAATTTTATTTTTAGGTACAATGGAGAAGGATAAAACGCCTGAAAAAAGGACAGACTCCAACAATCAAATTTTACTCTCTCATTCATCAGAATCACTTATCGATGCTTTAAATAATGATTCAATGACCTCAGACCTTGATTCAATAAAAAATGAAGAATCTGAGAGTTGTTTTCCTGAAAGTGTGAAGCAGAATGAAAATCAAATGTTAGTGTTCGGAAATGCTTCCAACAGTAGTGTTAAAGAAATTAAATCTGCTCTTTTTGAGTTTGGTCAGAACTCACCTGCTGTTCAAGAAAAAGAGCTATTAGAAGATGTTAGTGGGTTTGATAGTGCTGATAGTACCAATGATTTTGATTTTAATACTCATGAAGCCATTCAGAGTGCAATCGACATAGTGGATAAGGGCCTTCAAGATGTAAACACTAAGTGTTTCTGTAACGAGAAGAAGATTAACACCAACGAAGTAGTTAAAGACCATGATATGATTGAAATTAACATAGAAAAATCATTGGTTTGTATGATTAATAAAGATGATAGTTGTAATGTTGAAAAAAGCAGCTTAGATGATAAATATGTTTGTGATTCAGCTGTGGAAATTAAGCTTAGTAGTGTTGGGTCAAGCAATAAAGAAGGATTAGCCATCTCTAATACTAATGAGAAAAAAGACTATGATCAGAATTATGTTACAGTTGTAAGAAAATTAAATCAAACTGATGAATCTGACTGTCAAGAATCACAAAAATCAAGTATCGGAAATAACATTGTCACAACCATGTTTGAACACGATGTTACTAATGGAAGAAACGATGATTTTAAAATAAACCAATCTGAAGACAAAACTAATGAGGAAACAAATGTTGAAGAAGACAAATTAAGGCGAGATGATCACAGTTTGTCACATGAAAATATCAATAGATTAAAAACTAACAATTCAAAAGTTGACAGAGGTTCATCAACTAGTTTTAGCCTACAAATAGACAATGATAGTAAATATCTAATAGAAGATTCTAAACATGAAGATATTAATGCCAGAACAAATGAAATTGAGAGCTGCCATACAAATGAGTTGGAGAAAAATAATGATAAAGAACAAGATAATGTTGAAGTAATCAGTGAAAAACAAAATAGCATACAACCAACAGATGACAACAGTATGGATGTTACTTTTGAAATACAATCTAATGATGGTGATCATATTGAAAATATGATAATTGATGATGAATGTTCAGAGCCAGACACTAGGAAAATAACTAAAGAACTTGCTAACATCACATTTTCTAAGGATAAAAACAATTGTGAAGAACTAGATATTGAAATGTCCAACAACTCTAACAAAACAATAGAAATTATTAAAGATTCTACAAATGGTAGCACTCTCTCAGTTACTCTGGAGGATGTTGAAGTAAGTGTTTTTGAAGGCTCTACTGATAAATTGACAACTCTTCTGAAGCCAAGACAAAAAATCATTGAAGAAGACTTGGTTGCTATTGATGATTTAAATGTAGTTCATAAAGAACAGAAATTAGATTTTAGCCCACCTTGCTTGGATGAAGAAGTAAGTGAGCACAGTGACGTACCTACTATAAGAGAAAGTATTAACCATGATGAAATTATGGATGATAGTCTGTTGCATCAAAATGAAAAAGAAATGCCTATTGAAAGTAGTAAAGATACTAATTTGGATATAATGTCATCAACCAGAAATTTAGATCAGAAAGATTTAAATCATCCAGTAGAGCTTCAAGACTCCAACATAAAAAGTAAATCTACTTTTACTAAAAAAACGACAAATGAATTTGAAAAACAAACTGTCAGTCAGACTGAAGACACTATTCCAAAAAGTGAAACACATAGTTCACAAACCACTAAAAATGTTGGTTTACTGAACGAAAATATCTCTAATGATTCTACTCATAAAATTCTAAGAAATGGTGACAGCATTACAACAGATCCGAGTGGCGAGAATGGAATAGAAACTGTGAAGGTAACAGCAGAAAGTACAAGAATTGAAAATATTGAACCAGAGGTGATCGCTGATAGAGAAACTGATCAGAGCCTTGAAGATCTAGAAACTTTGATACAGTCAGCAGTAAAGAAAAATGAGGAATTCCGTAAAAATATAGAATCTGATAATACTGAAACAATAAATGACGAGAATATTTGTTCAAGTAACAAAGAACCAGATGAATCAGAAGTCATTTGTTTGGTGGATGATGATGATGATTGTCTACACAAAAAGAAAAAACCTGCAGCTGCAATTAAGTGTGTAAATCCCAACTGCATGTCTGGAAAAGGATTAGATAAACCAGCAATGTTTGTTCTCTCATACTTTGGACTGAAAAGAACCAAAGACCAACAAGTATGCACTGAGTGCTTCAATATGGTTATGGAACATCAAGAGGTAAGTTGTCAGTAAATAATCGTTGAATATAAGAGGTTGGTATCATTAACAAAATCTAAAGATTCCTGTACTGTAACATATCTAGACTCTCATGAAGTACTTTATCCATTTAGTTAATCTTCTATACCTAGAAAAGGCAAATACTACCAACTCATTCACTTATCGCTGTAACTAAAAAAGTACTAAGCCTATGAGGCTGAAATTTTGTAGAGTCAAAAGTCTTTTATGTTGTAGATGTACAATAAGAAGGGATTTTGAAAAATTCTTAGTAAAACGAATTTTTACTAAGAAGTTTTTTTTTTTCCAGCTTTACATGGAATCTGAAAAGTCAGTAAGGAGGTTTTATGCGTCATTACATTTTAGTTAGTTAATTAGGAAATAAGCCATTGAGCAGCCTTTTATGTAGTTGATTGAGGTTGTCAATTCAAAAATTAAAAGAAAATATTTTTTTCTCTGTTGCAGAAACTAGCTGCTTTGCTAAAAGAGAGAAAGCCATTATTTACAGCAGATTTTCCAAGCCATAAAGATGTCATTCTTCTCGACTCAGATGAAGAAAGTGTTTCAGACAACGGTAAAGCATATACATAATAAAATAAATCAGACATTCATTAGTTTAGAATTATTTCTAATGAGTTAGTAAAAGAAAATTTTAATTAAATGAACATAACAAAATTGCGGGTATGCTAAAGTCACATCTTATTGCTGTGGAAAAGAATAATTTACTCCTTGATCTGATCAAGTAATGGAAATAATACAATAACATTTCTTACATTTATATTATTGCAGAAAGCATTCTAACTGCAGAAAACTTACTGAGAATCAAAAATTTATTTTGATAATTATTTCAGACTTCATAAACTGTATTTAAAACATAATCTTTTTTCTATCTATCTGGTCTTAAAAACTATTTTTATTTTTTTGATAGATGAGGATAGTTCAATTGTAGAGGTGGAAAATCAACAATCTTATTTAAACCATTATTTCAATCAAAAGACTACAATTTTAGGTTAGGTTAAAGGGCACTAGGCCAGGAATTAGTAAATTGGAGGGATAGGACATCAGCAAACTTACCTTACAAAACAAGTTCACTAACAAAAGAGTAGTAGTAACACACACAAAATAATGTTACTTTTGGTGTGTTACTACTTCTCTGTTGTTAGTGAACTTGACTTCTAAAGTAAGTTTGCTGATGTCCTATCTCTCCAGTATACTAAATTCAATCAAAAGGCAAGATCAACCTATTGTGTGTTACTACTACTCTGTTGTTAGTGAACTTGTCTTCTAAAGTAAGTTTGCTGATGTCCTATCTCTCCAATATACTAAATTCAATCTAAAGACAAGATCAGCCTATTGTGTGTTACTAGTACTCTGTTGTTAGTGAACTTGACTTCTAAAGTAAGTTTGCTGATCTCCTATCTCTCCAATATACTAAATTCAATCAAAAGACAAGATCAACCTATTGTGTGTTACTACTACTCTGTTGTTAGTGAACTTGTCTTCTAAAGTAAGTTTGCTGATGTCCTATCTCTCCAATTTACTAAATTCAATCAAAAGGCAAGATCAACCTATTGTGTGTTACTACTACTCTGTTGTTAGTGAACTTGTCTTCTAAAGTAAGTTTGCTGATGTCCTATCTCTCCAATATACTAAATTCAATCAAAAGGCAAGATCAACCTATTGTGTGTTACTACTACTCTGTTGTTAGTGAACTTGTCTTCTAAAGTAAGTTTGCTGATGTCCTATCTCTCCAATATACTAAATTCAATCTAAAGACAAGATCAGCCTATTGTGTGTTACTAGTACTCTGTTGTTAGTGAACTTGACTTCTAAAGTAAGTTTGCTGATCTCCTATCTCTCCAATATACTAAATTCAATCAAAAGACAAGATCAACCTATTGTGTGTTACTACTACTCTGTTGTTAGTGAACTTGTCTTCTAAAGTAAGTTTGCTGATGTCCTATCTCTCCAATTTACTAAATTCAATCAAAAGGCAAGATCAACCTATTGTGTGTTACTACTACTCTGTTGTTAGTGAACTTGTCTTCTAAAGTAAGTTTGCTGATGTCCTATCTCTCCAATATACTAAATTCAATCAAAAGGCAAGATCAACCTATTGTGTGTTACTACTACTCTGTTGTTAGTGAACTTGTCTTCTAAAGTAAGTTTGCTGATGTCCTATCTCTCCAATATACTAAATTCAATCAAAAGACAAGATCAGCCTATTCAACAAACAGAGGTTCCTAATATTGTAGAAGGAAAATCTATCTTCAATTTAAATCCATTCTCAGTGAAACAATATCCTTCCTGGCCACTTCAGTGTCTCTCATGAATTTGACATTAATTTTATATATAAATTGTTGTGCAGCATATGTTTATAAAAACTAAAAACATATGAAATTTTAAGAATTAATTTTTATCGGACTGCTAATATACTGTCGCATATATATATATATACCTGCCTTCGCCCGGGAAGCCAGTCACTGAAAATATGTACTGCTAAGTCAGTCAGTTGGACCCCCATATATATTTTAAAACTATAAGTTATATATTGATTTTTTTATTTATGGTATATTACTGTTGCCGATTCTATATATTCCATTTATACATCTCTAAATAATTGTTTGATTATGTAAAATTTGTTCTGCCAAGCCAGTCATTTTATATTATGCCCGGGATGCCAGTCATGTAAAAACTGAACGGCTAGCCATTCATGTATATGCGTACGCTGCCCGTAATGCAAGTCAGTTATTTTGGACTCACGAGAAAAGAAAATAACTTGGTTGTTCAGCCATGTTCTCTCGCTTCTCTTTTTCGAAGACTATGATTGAAAACCTTTATTTCTTGAATGTTCCCAACTTATGCTAGTTGTTAATGTAGTTTAGAAAATTCTTTATGGTATTTGGGCCTTCCCAAGATCCAAGTGTCCTATGAAATACCATGAAACTTATAATATAAATAATTTTCTTTATAATAATTTAAATTACATTTTATATGTTTCGTTTTACTGTCTTAACCAACTCCTGCAAATTTAAAGTGTTTATCAAATTTAATGCTTGAATATTAACTAGATGTAAATTGACATAAAGTTACAAACGTAGAACATATAAATGCCAAATATTTAAAAATCAATTAATTTACCTTTTAGATTATAGACAACTTAATGGGCAGCTTTAGAAAATATGCAACACATAATTACAATTTAACATAACTAAATGTATGCAAGCAAAAGTAAATAATAGAAAACCCATTTTATAATTACTAAATTATAAATATCAAACTGTCCATCAGAATGTGGAGTCAAACAATCTGAGTTTCCGTCAAAGATTCTTATTCTGCTTTAGTGGATCAAAAAAAACTCTTCTTTCTTTACATATGTCAATAAGAAGGCAAACACTCCATTGTACACAGAAACACCTACACATAACCAAAAACTGAAATACTATTTGCACCAGCTACCGCTAAACATCCACTCTTCTCAACGACAGGCGTAGAACTGGAATTTGGAAGTTATAAAACATTGTTTGGAGTGCACAGATTTTCTGTAACAATGTTTTATAACAAAGTTATAAAAAACTTCCTTTGAACTTTACTGAATCTGGATGCGAAACATAAAACACGGTTTTAAAACAGATTGTAGCTGTTTTATAATAAAGTTTATAAAAATTCATTTTGTATAACCGCATTCCTTAACAAAAGTTATAAAGCATTGTTTTATAAACAATGTATACAACATTAGATTTTATGAAACTGCGTTCCTTAGTGAAAAGTTATATAGTATTGTTATAAACAGTGTTTTGTTTCATAATATAAACGCGGCTGAAATGATTTGACACTTATTAACATTACTAGGTTCATAAAAAATGTATAAATACTTTCTTTAAAACTGTATCACTTTATGATTATAATCTATTACAGACATTAGGCAAGACTAAATTAAAATCTCATTCTATTAGATTAATAGATGTCTTTGAAGTCTTTACTGTTGGTTACAGTAGTAGTTATG
Source organism: Stictocephala bisonia (assembly GCA_035578905.1). Classification (NCBI taxonomy): domain Eukaryota; kingdom Metazoa; phylum Arthropoda; class Insecta; order Hemiptera; family Membracidae; genus Stictocephala; species Stictocephala bisonia. Next base: position 135,109 of record JAQJVL010000789.1, read on the forward strand.
GATGGTGTCACGTATAGCAGCACACAGTAGATAGGCCTCGATAATATGTCCATAAACGATGAGCAAAGCACGATATTTAGAAAATAAAAGAAAATAGTTGTTAATTAAATTGTTATGAATAACAATGGATAACTATATTTGCGAGCTGTGAAGAGATTTAAGATCTGCTTTAACCAGTTTTACCTGTTAATTTGCTATAGGTATATTAATTGCTGAAACTGTAAACAACCATAGGCCTTCTTACTTTGTAACAAAGATTGCTTTCGCTCGACATCCATAAAAAATACTTACTAACCTTTATTTTACGCTGTCTTCATCAGAAACTTAAGAATAAATTTATAAGCACAATTGTTTAATCTAAAATTACTGGTAATCATCGGTTGATTATATGCCTTTCTACTGAGGAAGAAAAGAAAGCCCAATACTACTGTGTTAAATTTATCTATATTCTAATCTTATAATCAAAATGGTTTTTAAAATTGTCACATTTGAGAACATTTCTCATTACACCATTATTGAGAGATTTATGTATTAATCATTAACAATTAACTTGTAATATTACTAGAATTCTTGTGCTGAGATGTAGTATATCTCATCTTTGAGGCAGCTTTTTTAGTAACAATAGTTAATAAATCTTAATAATAAAAAATTTTGAACATTACCACATAACAGTCTTGATTAAACTAAAGGGAATTTCTATCATTCATTATACTTGTTACCGCTTAGTAAACTGTCTTTTTAAACTCTGTAAAGAGATAAATTTATAATTGGTTGGTAGCGTAGTTGGTTCAATCCCAGCTTCATGTGCTAAAGGTTCTCAGTTCGATTCCAATCAGAGTCATTACGGTTGCTATCCAAGTACATTACGGCTGCTACCCATGTTGATTACGGTTGCTATCCGCAGAGATCATAGTTGCTACCTGCTGAGGAGATCACGTTTGCTGTCCACATATATCATGGTTGCTACCCACGTAGATCATGGCTGCTACCCTAGTAGATTACGGCTGTTACCTACGTAGATCACAGCTGCGACACAAGTTGATATTGGTTGCTATCCAGGTTGATCACAATTAGTATCCAGGTACATCTCGGTTGCTACCCTCGTTGATCATAGTTGCTACGCAATGAGATCATGGATGGCTACTCCGAGTCATCACATATGTTATTGAATTTGGATATGGTTTTTACCAAGTTTGATAACGGTTGCAACCCATGATGATTATGGTTGATAGCAGATTGATCTGGCTGCTGCCTACGTTGATTGATGGCTACTCAAGTTGATCATATTTGCTACCCAAATTGATCATGATGGCTACCCAAGTTGATCACTGTTACTACCCACAATGACTACGGCTGCTATCCAGGTTGATCGCGATTACTACTCACTTCAATCTAGTTGGTTTTCGAGTGAATTAAAATGGGGTTTTCAAATAAACGCTTATACAAATTATTGATTGAAACCATTGTAAAATTACTTAGTATCTTATAATTCTCATTTCTTCTTGTAAACAATTACATGCTACATGTGTACTGGTTAAACTACCGTTGGAACGAAACTATGTTATGTACGGCCGTGCCGCCTGTGTTAATCTTATGTGAAAATTTTGATTTTCAACCCCTAAAACTAACCCTTATTTATTAAAAATGTAAGAATGTTTGAATTTTTCTAGGATAAAGACAGTTGGAGGTATCTCCAGTTTAAATTTCATAATTTTACGACATTCCGAAATGAGTAAACATTTATGTCAATGAGTCAGTCAGTATATGAGTAGGTGAGTGATCCCAATTGAGCTTTATATATTAGTGACTAGGGGACACCCCTGCATGCATCGTGTGCTAACTCCGTCGTCACTCACTACGCTCGTGAGGTAAGCTGGGCCTGCGACCTAGCCTGGGAACTCTACCTTTAGCCCCCTTGTAGAACTCGGCCTGCAGCCTCGCCAAGATGCTCTGCTACAGGCCCGTTTGTGGATATCGGCCTATGGCCTCGCAGAGAAAATTTCGGCCTGCGGCCTCACCAAGACATTCTGCTACAGTCCCATTGGTTGATCTTGGTATGTTGCCTCATGAGGAAGATCGGCCAACGGCCTCACCAGGATTCTTAAGCAGTATGACCATGAATTTTGGTTTTTGGGGAAGGTGAACCCATAAACATTGTATTTTATAAAATATGATGGTATATTAGTAATTAAAAAAGGAATACTTATAGTTAGATACCCCACTTGGATGTATTAGTTTAACATTACCCAATTTTGTGTTTTAGAGCATATTTTTTTAATTGGGGGGGGCAGAGACCTTAAACGTTTTCTCTTATAAAATATATTGCTATTATTTGATTTAGGACATGAATACCTATAGTTTGACACACCACTTGGTTATTTTATTTTAGTATTACCTTATTTTGGTTTTAGGAGATTTTTTTTAGCAAGTACCCCTTATTATTTACCATTTTCAAAATATTATGGTATATTTGATCTCAGAAGAAAAATAGCTTTAAATTGATATCCCACTTGAGAAGAAAACATCAGTATTCAAACATTTTACATTTTCAACAATTTAAGTTTATGGGCCCCCGATACCCCAAATTTTTAAGCTGAGATTCATAAATAAGGTTTTCACGTTTATTACAAGTATAGAACTGTGAAGGTTTTAACATTTTACTTGATTTTTTCCTTAAGTTAGGTTATAAAAATAATTTGTTTTAAATTTTCCTATAAGAAATACATTGGAGTCATTTTGAGCATCCATCTTGTTTATAAGTGAAAAAAGTAAACTTTTGTGAATTTTCATGGAGGTTTCAGACCAAGAGTTTCAATTCAAGTGTATATATGTAGGGGGTAGGACACCGGGAAGTGCCTCAACATTTAGAATCAGTCAGTTAGTGAGTCACTACATCCAGCTTGATTAATTGATTAAATTGTTAATACATCATTATTTACACCAATTTTTGCACTAGTGGTATAGTGCTGTAACCCATCTACTTGGCGACAAAGTGTCGTTGAGATTGTAGGCGATAGGTTCTATGTGTGGTCCTCTTAATTCTGCCACAGCGTCCACTCAATGGTTGCTATCGACGAGGACATTTCTATCGTTTTGAAATCGTAAGCAAAATGCCTTCCAGAAGCTGATGAAATGAAAATGGACATTTTTGCAAAACTTACGATTTGAGAGGTATTTAAAGTTGACGTTAGAGAGTTGACAGGTGATTTTTTATACTGTTATATACATAACAAAATAAACAATATGTGAAATGCCAGAAGACAAGTGGAAGTAATAATGAGTAATTACTTAACAACTTCTTTCGTGGGCGCGGTATAGCACTGAGTGCACTAGTTGATTTTCCTCCAACTTCTGAAATTACATATTTAATTGAACTGACAATTCATTCATATGCTCATTAAATCTTTGAGAATTGTTCAGATTTGTGGTTTTTTTTATAATTAAATCAAATGTATTGAACAATGTAAAGGTACAAATTTACCATAAGGAAAGTTTATTAAAAATCTTCAGTATTCATAATGATGATATTAAGAAACAATATTAGTATGTGTGAGCATTGGTGAAAGGTCATTTAGTTAACAGGTGCAGTAGTTGACTGGCCAGAACGAAGTACGCCCTGCGCTAATTCCACCCACCCAGTACTTTGTACACTGATAAATCATTAATGCCTCCATTTTAAATTCTGGCAATTCACACGTCATTTATTTTGTATATAAATAACAAAATAACAATTCGCCAGAAATACCTCTTGAATTGCAAGTTATCCGAAAATTTCCTCCAATATTTTGTCAGCTTCTGGAAGCCCTTTTGCCCCCCACCCCACCCCTTACGCTTCTGGCAAGTTTTACTCGGTTTTCCTTTATATTCCCTTATACATCAAAAGAAGAATCAGTTATACCAAGCACTTTGTTTCTTCATTGAAAAAAATCAGCTGTTTGAGTGTCCACACACGTTATGGCTCCCAGCAAGCCATCTACCAGAAGCCATTTTGTTTCGTCACTTAGGATCGAAAATTTTTGAGGTCAAATATTACATGCCTCTAAAAATGTTAGTTTTTGGTTGCCAGATCTTGGATCATCATTGTTATGACCTAAGATTAAAAAAACAAGCCAGCCTAATACTTTACAAATATTAAAAAATTAAATTAAAGCTGATCAAGAATACTACCCATATTAATCACGAGGGCTGCCAAGTTGATCATGGAGTTTACTCAAGTTGATAAAGGAGGCAAACCAAATCGATCACCGACCTACCTTGTGGTTTTTAAATAAATAAGTCGCTAAATTGAACCATTTCATAGATAGAGTATTTAGTAATGAATCTATTATTAAAATAATAAGTGTACAATCACAAACCAATAACAGTTATTGGACGAAGAAAATACATGATAAAATCATACATAATACCAAAACACAATGTAAAGTTAATGAAATAGTGACTGAGTGCACTGCTATATTTGATATTGCAATATCTTATACATTATATAATCTTGTATTAAATAAATATTATCTCGTATTAATATCATACTTATAAAAATACAGTAATAAAACCTGATATTATCAAACGCTAAATCTTGTCGAATTATAAAAGAATTCTCCCTGCCAGTATACACAGAAATAGAAATGACAATAGGCCTACTGAAGGAGAAGGTAGTTGCAAAAACTGCCACAGTACTGCAGCACCGTCAAGATATTGCCATATGTAAAGCAAGCACGCAAGCCATACACTTGCCATCCCCTTCTGGTATGCATGACTGGCTTTCGAGCGGATGACTGCCACTCCGAGTAAATTTACAAGGGCTCTGACTGGCATTCCGGTTGGAGACGAATATAAAATGTAAAATGACAGAAATCATGAAAATTTTACTTTTAGAAGGATGTTTAGTTTTAAAAATATGGCAGTATTCTTTTTTTAGTAATGCTACTTTTAAGTAACAATTATTGTAAAACTAGATGATTGTTTTTTAATGAATATTTATTGTTTGATTAACAGAGAGCCTGTTATCTGATGACACAATGGAGTTGATACGGGAAAATCTGGATGATGTTATTGCAGAATCCCTTGCCAAGTATAGTTTGGATCATCAGATACGAGAATCCTGTCATATACTGGATAACAAAATAGAAACTATGGAAGGTAGATTAACCTTTTTTACATAAATAATTGTTCAGATGATATTGGTTGACCAATTATATAATTTTGTATTATTGTCATACAAGTATTTTATGTACGTGTAAGACTAGACTTGTTAAAAATTATAATTCAATTTCACTAATTGAATATTTAATGTATTCTTTTACATTTAATTAACAGAAAGTTTTGATTTGATTTGTAAGTATTGGGAGCCACCTAATTATAGAGTTACCCCATACCCAGAAGGCTCCATCAATACCAAGAGTTGACTAAATAGATTTATGGTAGTATCAGTAATCAAGTTTGGGATTACTTTTATGATTTTAAGGTTTTAGGCATTTTAAAAAAAATTTAGTAAAAGGTCAAGATCAAAATGTTTGTTCTTAGATCACTTTCTTTAGCATTAAAATATAGTATAATATGATGGTGTCTAAAAAAGAGATTTCATAGGGTAATAGAAATGTTACTTATTATAGATGCTCATAGAAGGACTACTTATTATAGAAGGACAGTGTCTTTCAAATTTGAAGAAAATGTGTTATGATAATCATCAGAAGAAGAGCTTTATATTTTGGTTATGATATATTGACTAAAAATAACTGCTCAATTTGTGCCAATCAATAAGATCAGAAAGGTAGAGAAACTACTGAAGTGATAAATCATTAATTAAAATAGCCATTTATCATAACATGATTAAGTGTTTTAACCTCTCCCGTTTCATTTTCCACGGTGTGACCTTTACGCTACTAGGCAGTATTAATTCCTTTCTTGAATTTGTTTAATGTATAAAAAAAACTATTTCCACTAACAATAATTGACATATTTTCTGTTGATGTTAAACAGATAGTTTTAATTATTCCGTAAGGTAGCAGCACAAAATAAATGCTTTTACAAAAACTCAGTAATAATGCAATAATACTGTCGATATCACAGCTAAAACAAGTTTAAAACAATGCCCTTAGGTAGCAGCACTAAACGGATAACAATACTGTCGACATATCCAACCGAAATAAGTTTCTATAGCCGCTAACAGGTGGCGCGGGTGTTCACAAATAAATTGAAGGTGATCGGAAGTACTTCGCCACTTGCGTCAGACTACACGTCGAGGTGCTTCGAGGCGGTTTGACGGGAGAGAGTTAAGCTGTGTTTGATTTTTCCATCATAAATTAACATGTTGGCATATTGGCTAAGGCTTCGGACTGCAAAAGGCTAAGTCCAAGGTTTGAATCCCAACCTGAGCTAACAGTCGGTACTTCATTCTTTGAATATACTTCACTCACAAGTTTGCCGACCCTTGTGAACTGAGAAATAAAAGTTTATTTAAAAAAAAATGCAATTTAACTTAAATTTATGTTGAAACATGTAAATCAGATTCAAAGTTTAAATTTCAGATAAATAGTTAAAGGTTCAGTTAAAGAAGTATACTCTAATATTTTTTTGGTAGTGAATCCAAAAACATTTTTTTTTATATGATTGAATCCATAAACATGCATTCCAATTTAAATAGTTTCTAGAGCTTACTTATGAACATATATGACCTTTTTTATGATAATTGAAACCAATTAAAAATCTAAATAAAATATATATATGTGTGTGTATTAGTTCTTGCCGTATATTTTTCAAACCGAACACTTACATTCAATCATAATTCTACTTAAATAAATAATGTATAAATAAAGGCATTATTTCAAACAATAATTGATGAATAATTTGAAGAAAGTTTAATAATTGAAGGTCAATAAATTAGGTTTTTTATTTTACTTGACATATGCCTCTTATATGCAAAACCTTTTTGTGGTTAACTTGAATTTAATTTATACCAAGATACTAATTACGAAATTCAAACTACATTTGAAAAATAAAATTATATTGTTTAATTTAATGTTTAATTTAATGATACTTTCTAAGGAGTGTCCTCAGAAAACCAATAAGCCGTAGTTTGTAACAATGGCTACATTCGCTCATTTACACTAACCACACTCATTGGAAATCCAAATTCGCCCATATTTTGACGATTGACGTCTTATGAATAAATAAATTAAGAAGATTTAGTATAAACTAGGGGACACTTGTGCCAACCCCGTCACTCGCTGCGCTCGTTACAACGTTAACCTAACCTAACCTAACCCACCCTCCCACCCCTATGATATTTGCACTTGATCTTAAAAAAAACATCCTCTTTGTAGGTGGATATTTCTTAAGTAATAATTTATTTTCATTATAACATATTTGTATATTTAATTAAATAATATATATAGTACATATATATATATATATATATATATATATATATATATATATATATATATATTACATAATGAAAATAATGAAATTGTGTATTACATAATTGTGTTAATGAAAATAACACAATTTTTTAATCGTAATTGTACTTGATGGATTGTACAAGTCCATCCCAGGCCAGCCATGTTTTTATGCAGAAATCTACATTTTGAAAGACAAGCTAGAAAAAGTATACAAGCGAGTAGTCAGCTTTCATCTCTCAGCCAATAAAATGTCTTGTCTTCTAACTACCGATCACTGACTGTTCTGACTAACCAAACGTTGATATCTGAGTAACTAATGCTGATTTATCTAGTATTGTTATTATATAATAATACGGTAAGTATATAGTGCAATTGTGTTAAAATAGTGGTTTTTACTTTAGAATATTTAAAATGATTTAAATGTTTGTTATGTCTCAAATTAAATTAATATTTTTCAGAAGAGGTTAAGGAACTTGACAAAAGATTTGATCAAGTCCAGCAAACCTTGGATGACTTCAGGAAAAGAATATATGAAGACTTTAGCCACCCCATACAGGTTTGTTATTTTTCTATTTAACTACATTACATATCACATAAACCCAGACTAAATAGTGTGCAGGACAGAGTGTGCGTGTGTGTATGTGTGTGAGAGAGAGAGGGGAGGGAGGGAGGGAGGGAGGGAGGGAGGGAGGGAGGGAGGGAGGGAGGGAGGGAGGGAGGGAGGGAGGGAGGGAGGGAGGGAGGGAGAGAGAGAGAGAGAGAGAGAGAGAGAGAGAGAGAGAGAGAGAGAGAGAGAGAGAGAGAGAGAGAGAGAGAGGGGGGGGGGCTTCTCCCACCACAGTTCCCCTCTATCAAAAGTGTGCTGCAATATATAGTCAAGTCTCTGTTTAGCCCATTAATTAGCTCCAGTTTATATTTAACTCACATTAAAAGTTACGATTGCTGTTCAAAATTATGGGTAGTTTTTCTTCAAATTGTGTTATACACATTGGGTATTTGTCCCTGTTAATGATATTGAAAAGAAATAATATTAATTTGGTTCGCAATCTAATATAAATTTAAATACACAGCTGTTTTTATTCAATGAATAATTTGTAAATAGGTACTATTAACAATTTCAATGTTTAGATTATGATTAGTTCCACGTGGATTACATTTTGTAATATCATTTTCTAATTACATTTACAATGATAAATAAAAATCAATACATTGGTTTTACAATACAATATCAGACCTACTATATGTGACACGTAGAAAGAGAATTGAGAATGCCAGCAGAGACTGTATGTCATCAGGTGACTGTGGGTGGTATCAGCAGAATCTGTCTTGTATGCACTGTGCACACACCATTTTAATCTTGGTTTATGTATACTTCATGGAATTTTGAAGGTTTTAAAACATTTAATAATTCCATAAGTTTAAAGTTTCAATGAATACAATTTCACATATTATGGCTTCAGTTTGATACAAATTGTAATTTAAGCTGATGATGCTGTAAGAGGCAAAAATAAATTCATATAAATCTTTATCTGTAGAATTTTTAAATATGTTTATTTAAAAAAATAGTAATAAGTTGTTATTGCTAATTTTCATTCAAATTTCAGTTGTTAAAATATGCATAAATATTTTTATGTAAAAACTAATATCATTTTGACAAGCAAATATCCACATTTAAATATGACAAATAAAACAAAAAATTTCTAAATTACTTAATGATTCTTCTGTTTATCTAAATGCCCTACATTGACCTATACAAAACGAACAGTGAATGTTAGTTTCTTATTAAGTACTATTTATCAGATTGCTCTTAAATAACCTTACAAATATTTGCACTTGCCCTTAAACACAGCCTCTTTGTAGGTGGATATTTTTTAAGTAATATTTTATTTTCATTATAACATATTTGTATATTTAGTAAATAATATATTTATGTATATACGAGGGCCGTTCGGAAAGTAACCTCCGGTTGCTCATAGAAAAGGAAGTGGAGGGGATAGTGCCACCATAGTAGTGTTGACGCGCAGGTCTCTTCAGTCGGCATCCAGCCGTGGTATTGTGAAGGTCGTTCGAGTGCTAGTTCGTTTTCTGTAGCTTGTGAAAATGGCGTCTGTTATAGAAAGTTCCGCCAAATGTGAGGTGCGATCAGTCATTAGATTTTTTACAGCCAAGCAGTATTCAGCGGCAGCCATTCATAGAGAATTGTGCACTGTGTATGGACCGGCAGTAATGAGTGAAGTAGTTGTTCGGGAATGGGTCAGACATTTAAAAAATGGCCGAACTAACGTCCATGATGAAGAGAGGAGTGGCAGACCGTCTGTGGTTACTGATGGACTTGTCGAGAAAATCAACGAGAGGATTCGTGACAATCGACGGTTCACTATCTCAGAGCTTTGGGATGAATTTCAACAGATTTCTAGGACTGTTTTGTACGAGATAGTGACAGAAAGGTCACTCGCTTTATCCATACCGAAGAAATGTGATTTATTATTACTACTGTATTATGTTAAATCAAAATCTTATGTACGTTTCATAAAAGAAAATAAAGTATGGTACAAAGGAAAGACAGAAAGGATATAGAATAATGCTTCTAAAATTTTAGGGACATATTTTAGGATTAATAAATAAATTGCTTTGCTTACTTCATAGTTGCTACGTACAGTATATATATTTTACAGGATATATATATATATTTATATTTATTTTTTTTCACAGGAAATTGAAGAACTCCACTTTACTGATTGTGAAATTCCACCCATGCCTATTCTTAGAAACAAACATCAAAATCAGTTATACAACAGGGAGCTGATGAACAGTATCAGGTAGGGTTATACAGCTGAATTAAATAACATAGTTCTATTTGTGTACAACTATTGACTATAAAAACAAGAAGACTGTCAGCTCATGGATTTTGTGGTCAGTGTTCTTGTTTTATAAAATTAGTTCATGTTCAGTTTTCACAGGTAGTGCAAGAAAACTGTATATTCCCTCTCTATCTCTCTTCATCCCTCTCTGTCTCGCTCCAGGACACGCTGAGTTGACTAATAGCTGAGCTAATGGTTTGCGAAACAGTTATCTGCACGTTTATTTGAAACATATCAACATTAGATACCAGCATAGACGCTTGTCTTCAGCAAATGCGTTATTGCCGTGGACAGTCTGTTTGTTTCTGTTGTCAGTTGTACAACTATGATGTAATTTTTTGAAAATAATTAAACTTAACTCATTCAGATAACCATGTAAACATATTTATATTCAAACAGTGAACATGTTATGTGTTTAAAGGAGGAGCCAACAAGAAGCAGATGTCATCAGTTTAGCCCAGCTTCAGTCCTCTCCAGGAAGTTCACGAACAATTGCCACCAAGAAAGTCACTTATATTTCACAGTCACCAAATCAATATGAAAGTGTAACTATCTTTTCAATTTCTTTGATTAGTTAAACATGAATACTGTTGAGATGTATGAAAATGATTTGTTGAAATATTTTTTAGTTTTAATACCTTTTGAAATATTCATTGTAATTTATTATAAATTTGGCAAATGAGTTGGCAAAATGCTTTTAGGGCAGCTTGTGTGTGAAAATGTCTCCCTCTAAGTCTTCATTAACATTTGCTTATTTATATGAAAATGTCATATAATTTAGCACTGGCATACTTTGCATGTATATATATTGAGTCATAAATTATTATCTTAATTAAATACACTTCAAGTATACATTAAAAAATGATTAATTTGATATTTTAATTACTAAGTTAAAACAACTAATCATACTAATCTTCCATAAACACCACTGTACATGTAAGAGCAGGTAGGTGGGCCAAGAAAACTACGTGTATGCGTGGCTGGGTTGTATTTCATTTAAGTCCATTAGTTCCAGTTGAAGTTTTCAGTTATTAAAGATGGCTAGTGTTAGGCAATTTACTACCTTTAATGTAATAGTGGTAATAAATAGCTGTAGTACAAAGATCTTCATTGTTTTCTTTGCCATTGTGGTGGCTCAGTGGCTAAGGCTTCGGACTGCGGAGGGGAAGGTTCAAATCCCCACTGAGCTAACAGTTGTTAATTCACTCGTTGAATAAAGTTAACGTACAGGCCTGCAGGTCCATGTAAACTGGTGAGTGACGTTAAAAAAAAACTACTTATCATTTAATTTATGGTCCAATTCAACATTTTAGAAAGTGGTTTCTTAACCAAAAACCTCTTTTCAACTGGGCAAGTCCTTTCCTCTCCACTTAATATTACACAGTCTTGCCAACTGTTTGTCAATTATTCCTCAATAGAATTAATATTCAGACACCGATGATGCAAGTTAGATTTTGTTTTTTAGTAATAATTTACTACTAAATAATTTCATGCAAACAAGATTATACCAATAACCCTTTTAAATGCTATTCTTGAATATTGTACTCTTTTATTTTATTTTGTGTGAGGTATGAGTGTAGCTATCCCCTTTAATATTTATATACTGTTGTAGCTATACCCTGTGAGACAACAGCTACACATCTAGTTATCAATTCCAACTATACAACAAGTGCAACTATTGTTGATATGATATCTTGCTTGGTTAACAAGGTATTATTAAGTGTCTAAAAATCAGTCAGTTTTTATTACAACGTTAATAGAACTTCACCAAATTCATTTCCAAGCCATATTCAAAAGTGTCTTGATGGTTGTTGAGATATTAATAATAAATAAATATCATAAATCATTATAAAATAAATCACAATCAAAGCTGTAACCAGACCATCTATTGGTAAATCAACAGTACCCATAAATGGACTACTACATCACTTCATCGGCTTTAACCAAATAAACTAAATATTTGCTAGTTGAAAGTACAAATGTGTAATGTGTGGACTGCTCAGTGGTAAATGTTGTATATTATATACGATGACATACATGTTCACTGGTCAGTCGAGAGGACTGTAAAGTCATATATTTGAATATGAACACCCATGATAGTAAGGTGTTTCTTAATCTTCATTGCTTGTTAATAAATTACCCTTATTCTTTGTCAGTTTTACTGAGTAGCATAATTTAGTAGCTTCTTTTAATTTTTTTCTCGTTTACCATATTTTTAAAAATATTTCTAAATAAACATTTTATTTTAAAGTTATTAAACTTTGTTTCAGATGACTCAGGATGTGATAGCACTGCACTCGGAGCTCCGGTGTGACCCGCCTCCTAATCTTCCACCACCAGGTCCTCTGGTTCGTCCAAAGCTGAATGTAGGAGATATGGTCTATACTATGAAAGTGAGCTACTTCAGTATATGGGTGGCATCTCGCATAATCGAAATCATTCCAAGGAATCCCACTGAGGTACCTTGTATATTTATTGCTGATTTATTGAATTTGAATAGTTATGAGTAGAGTAAGAAGTTATACTTGTGTTGAGGAAAGCAGTGTTGCTGTTTTTTTAAGGCACCTCACCTTTAATTCATTATAGTTTCTCTTTGTGCTAGCACAACCACTGTATAAAACTGAAGAAAATGTGTTTTGGTGAAGAAATATAATAACTGTAGAGTAAATGTTTAACATTATTATAAATAATTCCTTATAATTGTAAAAGAATCATCTTTATTTTTACTTGAATCCAACAAAATATTCAACGCTACACAGTAATATATTTATTTGTATAAATCATTAAAAACTAGTTAAGTTGTAAAATTGTTTATGAAATTTAAATTATATGTAATAATACTGACTAAATACCTTTGTTGTTTACCTCTGAACATGTTGTATAACCAACTATATCATATTGTTCTAACTATCCGCTGATATTAACTTTGACCTTAGGAAAGCAACATTATATTTTCTCTCAGTAAACTGTTACAAATGTATGGATGTATGCTAGATTTCTATTGTAGTGGTAAAAAAGTTACATCACAATTTTTATGTTAATAATTTTAATCATTACAGAATGATCCGTCTACAGAGGCCTACCGTGTTCGAATAGAGAGTGTGAAGAAAAACTCATTGCGTTTAGTGACCGGAAAGTATATAGCATATAACAAGCCAGCCACCACTCAGTTGAAAGTCGGCACTCGAGTTATTGCCATATTCAGGGAAGAAGATGATATTTTGACTGATAAAGAAAATTACTATGTTGGAGTGGTTGCAGAACCACCAAAGAGCACCAACAAGTTCCGGTAAGAAGCGTTGAGTAACATCTTTACAACCTTTTGAAGAAATACTCATTTTCAAGTATGTCAACAGTTGATCAAATCATTGGGAAAGAGGAATTAAAACGCTCTTAAGATAATTACTTTAATTTTACATTTATATTCTGAATCTTCTCCAAAATTGTTGATGCAAAATTTATAAAACTGTTTATAATGTATCAGGTGGAGATACGCAATTTTTATGATTAGTTTTCAAGAAATTTACTAGAATTAATAAGAGTTCACGGTCGTTAATCTTAATTTTTCAGGGAACATTGGGTATTTGACAGGTATTTTACAAATTTTTATTTAAACAGTTAACTCTAACAATTTTTTTATGTATGATATATATGTTATTTATTTACCTACAAGCACTTCTCAGTTCGTTTGCTTTGTGGTTATTCCCCAGACAGTCATGTGAACAGCTTTAAGACCCCTAACAACTAGGAGTGTTCTTGGTGCCACTCATAATGGCGGCTTGTTCTGATATCTGTGGGAATTTTGGTTTCCGCCGTCCAATCTTTTCCCAGGCCTAGATGAAACTTTAACAAAGCTGACTGGGAAGCCTTTACATATCAAAGCTTGAAGATGGCATCAGGTTCAGACCTTTAGTGAAGAACTATGATCGTTTCATGAGCTTTGTTGTTTACTCTGCTAAGGTTTGTATCCCTGGTTGGGAAAATATAGATGAATATAAACAAAGAACTGTGGATTCTTCCGTAAATCTTAGTTTTTTAGAATACAGTCAGTTGAAAAGGGACAGGGAAAAAGAGATGGTTGTTCAGAAAGAGCAAAGAAGTTCATAATTTTTCATCAAAATATCGATAGGCTTAGTAATAAAATTGATTTACTAAATCACTTGCTGTTCCTTTCAAAACCAGACATAACTGTGCTTACAGAACATGGCCTCTCTGAAAATACAATTAAAAACGTCCAGTTAGTGAACTACACTTTGATTGCCCAATACAGTAGAGAAGAACATAAAAAAGGAGGTGTTGCGATATTTAAGCGTACTGATTTAGGAAATGAGGTCGAATGCTTAAATGTCAAAAGCGTTGAACTCATCTGTGAAATGGCAGCTATTGACATTTACATAAATAAAAAAACTCATGTTTACATCCTAGGTGTGTATCACCCTCCGAAAAGTCCTTTAGAACAATCCCTGGAACTATTAGCTGCATCACTTGACGAATTTCCAACAAACAACAGTGCAATCTGCATTGTTGGTGATTTTAATATTGATAGCCTCAACCAATCCATGGAAAGAGAAAATAAAAAAATTTTGTGATGTTCTTTCTCAATTTAACTTAACTCGATGCCACTTACCTGCGACTAGGACTACACCCACAACTGCCACTTCAATAGATATTTTATGTACTAACCTATCCTCAGATAATTTTGCCATAACAATCCATGAGAACGGTCCTTCTGATCACTCCGGACAACTGTACACCATGAATTTCTGCTCGACGACTACAAAACAAACAATACTGACCAAAAGAAATCTAAGTAATGAGAAACTATTAGCTTTAAATGACCTTCTTGGAATTCAATCATGGGAACGGGTCTACCAAGCTCAAAACGCTGAAGACGCATATTCCAACTTTATAGAGACTTTTACTACAGCTCTTAATGTTATATGTCCAAGTTCAACAAAAAAGTATGATACTAAGAAACGAGCTAAAGTTGCCTACAATCCTGAGGTAAATGAGCTACGGTCATCTTTTATTCAAGCCCGTGAACATTTTTTAATTACTGGACAAAGTGAAGACAAAGCAATAGCAACTGAGACCCATCCCCCCACCAAAGCTGGTAAGCGTGCCAATCGGGGGATGGCTCAAAACAAGTCGAGCGATGGGATCACGGGTGGCCGTTGGAGGGTCAAAATAAAACTCGGCAGCTGAGCAAAATGACTTTATTACCAAGAAGGCAAGTATTAATTAATCAAAAACGGCAGAAGGCCACAATATAAAATAGGCAGAAGGCCACAATATAAATTTGCAATTAAATAAATAACAAACCACACACAAAAGCTACAAGAACAACAAACTCTACAAATACCAAATTTAACAATTAACAAACTGTATGGCCTATCTGCAGCCCAGCCAGAGACACCCAAAACGTAAGAAAATTTTAATAAATTAAAAGTGAACATCTAGAAACAATTTAGATAACCCCAAAATAACCCCGGCAATTTAGCCCACATCCCATGATTCCACCGAGGCCAGGGAGTAAGCCGGAATCCCTGGGGAGCTCCGAATTAGAAGTTAAGCAAAGCACAATAATCCCCTTTTGGTGAAGAATTTTAAAAATTAAATAATTTAAAAGAAAATATAACACGGTACCGTTCGAGTAAAAATTCACTTCAAACACCCCTAATACACTTAACGAAAAAATAAATAACAAATAACTAGGCCTAAACATATAAATAAATAATAACAGGATTTAACACTGGGGACCTAACAAATATAAACTCTAACATATCTAACAACAAATAAAACTAATTAAATAATAACAAGAAATATAAATAAATATTAACATCCAAAAAGTTCTTTTTTGTATTTCACGTTTTCTTTTCCCTTTAATAAAAAATATATAAGTCCCCAATGGCTGTGTTGTATAAAATCACTGTCCAAGTTTAGAAGTTTAGGCCTAGGCCACATAAAGTTCCACAAACATTTTTTTTCTTCTTTCATTTTGCACTTTTTTTTACTTTTTAAATTAAACCCCCCCCAGCTCAGCCGCCGGGAAACCAAAAAGGAACGCATTGACCTGAGGACAGAAGACTTCTACCCCAAAGATGTAGAGCGGGTAGCGGGCGACTCCAGGCTCCAACATGGTCCTCAGGCCAGGCTAGCAGTGCAGAAGGTCGACAATCCCCGGACGGCAGGCTGAGGGTAGAAACGTCCTACTCAAGGACCCTGGACTGTAAAACCAAACACAGCCATTAAAAATAGAACAGCCAAACCCTTTTACAAAAATAATACCCATAACAACTAATAAACATGAAATGGCGAAACGAAACAAGAACAGACAAAATTATACATGATTAGCACACTAGGAAAATAAAAGCTCCATTTTTAGGCTATGAAAAATTATGTTGGAAAACCGATTTAAAACAAACTACAACTTAACAAATTACCAAAGGATTAATTACGTATATGGACTTAAAATGACAAACTGAAAACTAGGCTATGGATACAGGGGCAATATGTTATAACATGAAAATCAAACTAAAGATAGGCTAGGTTATTGTCAATGAACAAAAATATGATATATCGGTAACTCCAACTGAAAAAAGGCTCAATAAACATTATACAGAATTACAATTGAAAATAAAACAAGATATAATAAAGCAATTACTGGTAAAACTGTAACATTGAGCACATGGCTTTAACCTAGTCTGAGAAACATCTAGACAAAGAACCCAAATTTAACAAAACTCTGAAAACACAAGTAAGCCCGTTGAATATTATTTAAACAAAGTATTTTCACCAAAAGGGTGATTAGATATTAGAAATTACAAATGAACACTTACGTTTAGGAGTCTCTCAGCCGGCAACCATGACTTGACGAAAGCTGCAAAGAAACGACCAGAAAACTGGCCAACCGGACCGACGAAGGCTGGAACACGGAACGACCGAGTCCAAGCCAACGGCCACCAAAGTACGCGAAACGCAGGACACGAGCGATCTCAGGCAGCCTGGCAGACCACGACAAAAAAAAAAAAAAAAACGAAATGTACCGGTCAAAAGACCCGGTACACAACACACAAAAAGAAAACCTATGACTTGAAATTAAAAAGTTTACGTAAAGAAGCTAATCTTTACTTTATTGCTGATTCAAGTAATAAAAGTAAAGCGTCTGGGAAGTTATTAATAGCGAAAGGTCAACTAGAAGGGAAGTTTCAGATTCTGTCTGGAGATTAAAAATCGCTGACAATTCTGTAGAAGATCTTTCTTTTATAGCTGAACAGTTTAACTCCTATTTCACAACAATCGCAGAAGAATCTCTTAAACTTAATAAGGAGACAAGAACTACAACGTTTTACACACACAACAACTTCCAAGGGAAAGAACTTCTATCATTTAACCCAGCATCCAATGACGAAGTGTTGAATATCATCAGTTCACTAAAAACCTCCTCCTCTTCAGGCTACGATGAGATTTCATCAATAATTTTAAGTTCTGCAAGCATGTGACCTGTCAGCCTTTAACTGATGTAATCAATAAATCCTTAGCACAGGGAGTTTTACCCTCAAAATTGAAGTTATCTAAGGTCTATCCACTACACAAAAAAGGAAGTAAGCATGACATAACCAATTTTCGACCAATATCTTTAGTTCCAACCGTATCTAAGATACTGGAGAAAGTAGTTCTTTCAAGAATACTTGAACACCTCAGGCAGAATGAGCTATTACCTAAAGGACAACATGGGTTTATCCCAGGCAAATCAACCATCACTGCTCTTACTGAACTAATTAAAAAAATAATTGATAATATTGACATTGGAAACACTATCACTACTATTTTTCTCGACTTGAGCAAAGCTTTCGATTCTTTGTCCCACACAGTAATTATCACCAAGATCAGTGCCCTTGGAATAAAAGGAACAGTCTTAGCTGGTTTAAAAATTACCTTAATGGGCGAGAGCAAATAGTCGAATTAAAGCAGTCTATGAATGGTATCACAGAGGTTGTCCAGTTAAGTCCACAAAATATTACAAGAGGAGTCCCACAAGGGTCAGTACTGGGCCCTGTCTTATTCATATTGTTTACAAGCGACCTCTCTGAAAAACTTGACGCTTATAGTCACCCCATCATGTATGCAGATGATACTGCACTAGTTACCTGCAATAAATCAGTAGAATCACTGGAAATCAACACCTATATTTCAGTTAGCCTAGCACAGCAATATTGTTTAAATAATGATATGGTGTTTAATCCATCTAAAACCAAGCTCCTTGCGTTGGGAAGACTTAAAGATCATATAACAGGACCACCTGATTTGAAAAGAGTGGATGAATTGAAACATCTGGACGTGTTTCTTGACAAAAATCTGACATGGAGCTGTCATATAGATAACCTCTGCTCAAAACTAAGCTGCGCCATTTTTGCCCTTAAAAGAATTAAAGCAACTGCCACATCATCTGCCTTAAGGATTGCCTATTTCGCCCTTTTCGATTCTCATCTCCGATATGGAATCACTCCATGGGGTGGCTCCTCAATTGGCAACCTCCAGAGGATATTAATTCTTCAAAAGCGAGCAATAAGAATTATGGCTGGTCTCTCTCACCTCGACAGCTGTAGAGAAGCTTTTAAAGACCTACAAATCCTTACTGTTACCTCAATGTATATAATCGAGGTCATTATTTATGCTTCAAAACAAAACCTGTTAAGAAATAAAGAGGTGCATGCATATCAAACTAGAGGAGCTCAGACATATCACCTTCCAGCCCACAGAACCACTATCTACACCAAAAAGCCATCGTATGTTGGAGCCAAGCTCTTTAACGCACTTCCCAAGGACATTAAAAATAGTAATCTGAAGACACTGAAAAGGCAACTACATGACTGGCTGGTGGAGAAATCAATCTACAGCATGGAAGAATTCTATAGTACCCTTAACCTTTAATTTTTGAAATTTTCTTTAAATTTTCTGCCCTTGAATATGTGACCAATTACATTTTTGTTGTTGTTGTTTTAATGTTATATTTTGTGATAAATATTCTGTTCTCAATGATCATGAATAAAGATTTCTGTATTCCCTAGAGGCTTCAGAAAAGAATACATACCACGATTGAGGCGAGAATGTAAGGATTTATACAAGGAGTTTAAAAACAGACAAAACTCTGATGCAGCTTGTTGTACTTTCTCGATAATGGTAGAGAAGAGATGGGGGTAAATATAATGGAAAACCTAAATTTTACTCACAGCAGAAGGCAAGCTTGGCCTTACTTTGGAAACTCTCTACCGTAAGCTCTTAATAATGCGCTGAGTTGCATTCGAGACGTATGGACATAGTAATATGCAATTGTCAGCTTACATAAATCGACCCATCAAACTTTTGACATAAAGGTTCTATAGAAACTAAAAGAGAACAAGAGAAACCCACAGGTACGGTTAAATGTTTCAAGGCCTTTCACTCACCAAGAGTTAAATGAGGCAGTCATGGCTCTGCCAGTTGGGAAGGCAGCGGAACCAGGTGAAATCTTTTCAGAATTTCTAAAACATGCTTGTATGAAATTGAAATACTGTATAGGCATCTAACAGTCTTTAATGCCATATTGTCAAGTGGTGGTATGATCAAAGTTTTTTTAAAACTCTAAAAAACCTAGTAAAGAACAAGAACAAGCTTGTTGTTTATAAGTTATTGGAGAGGCTGGTGTACAACAAAATATCACCTATTCTCAATGACAGCTCCCTGTTGAAGAAGCTGGGTTCAGACCTGGTCGAAATAGTTGGGACAAGGTTTCTTTGAGAAACCTTTTCATTGACATCTTTCATTGAGAATGGGTTTGAAAAGAAAAAGAAAACATTGGCAGCATTTTCAGATTTTTCAGCAGCCTATGTTTTAATCTAAAAAGAGGGCAATTTTACAACTTAATTCTGTGTCACCTCGACTGTTGCGATATATGAATTCCACCCTGAGCAACAGGTTAGTTCAAGTTTGCACGGGTCACACAGAAAGTGGCAGAAATTACAGATGCCACAAGGCTCTGTTCTAGCTCATATTTTATTCATTGTATACACGGTCTACATTCACACCTCATTATTCCAAAAATTCACTCTTGTTTGAGCTTTCGCAGCTCAAAACAAGAACACGCCAAAAACAAAAAGAACACTTACACTTGATCTATCCACACTCAATAATTATTTTAGAATCTGGAAGCTAAAGCTTAATTCAACTAAGAAGAAAAAACCTGCTTTCAACTAAGTAATAGATTAGCCAATCAAAAATCAAACATCTTTTTCGGTGGTGTTAGGCTGAAACACAATGAGCATCCACAATACTTAGGAGTCAGTTTAGATTGATCACTCTGTTTAAAAAATCACCTACAGAAAATAGCAGCCAAAGTTAGGACCAGGACTAACATTGTGCAGCAACTTGCTGGATCATCATGGAAAGCCAACTTAATTGTACACTTGTACGAAAGTTGAGGTCCAACTAAACAGGGTGATGAGGGCTATCACCGTCTCCCTCATTGCAACCCCACTACCATGGCTTCCAGTACTGTGCAACATAGTTCCTCCAAATATCAGACGCCAAGAGGCACTATTCAGGGAGTTCAAAAAGATGATATATACTCTGAATCTCCCCCATTTTGCAAAACACCCCACAACATGCTGGGCGACTTTTAAATCTAGAAAACCAAATATTCAACTAGCTTCCCAGTTAATCTCAAATGAATTTTTGCCAAAAACCAACTGGGCGTTATCTTGGGACATGTTTGATAGTCAAAATTAGTTTCGGGGTACAAGATCCTATGACTCATCGGTGGAATGAACCTTGTTTGTAAGGAATAGTCTATGTTGAGTTGTTTCCGCACGGGTTTGGGTAGATGCAACTAATGGAAATATATATGTAGAGAATGTTGGAATGTCAAATAATCAGTCAAGTGGAGGTGAAATTCAAACTATGGATCACATAGTTAATGATTGCCCATTATGTTCTTTTCAGGGGGATTCGCTGGTTTTCATTCAATCAGAGAAGCAAGTTTTGAATGGTTACTAAACCTAGATTTAGCTATGTGATAAGAGATTAATATTTAAACAATAATATACAAGTACTTTCTACTTTAGATTTCGATATGTTGGCATTATTTAGATTTTTAATCTTTGATCCAATTTAGAATGTTTCATTCCTCCTAATTTTATCTGGGCAGCTTGTGTTTTAATGCCATACGATATATGTATATGTCCTTGCCATGTTTATTTTAAATAAATTTTTATACCAAGTAATTTAACAGAAATTATATCTGTTTCTTGATGCAAGCTCACAAACATTTTTGAATTCTTCTTCTTTACACAATAAGCTGAGAACCAATTTAATGTTGATTGATTTTTTATTTATTAATTTATCATTGACTAGCTGTTTACTCATGCCTTGCAACTGGATTAACCTATAAGCAGTAATGTTTTAGTAGTGAAGTTGAGATAGAGTTGATATTGGTCACTTAATATGTATGAAAATTGATGTTTGCCACTTCTAGGGTTAAAATAAACTAAAACATTACTATGTTCAAATTATTAAGTTTTCAATAAAACCAATACATTTTAATTTCAACTAGACCTTTCGCCAGCAAAGCTGGCATCATCAGGCAACACAACTTTATTTGTAAACAAACAAGACAATAATTAGTTCCGAAAACAGATGTAAATATTTTAAAGAATATAAGTATAAATATATTGTAAATAATGTATATAATTTTTAATATAATACTGTAATATATTAGTGTATAATTTTTAATATAATATTGTAATATATTAGTGTATAATTTTTAATAAAATAAGTTGATAATAAACGAGAATTTCGAATAGCCCATTTTCATTGTTCATTAAAGATGAATTACTTTTGTTTATAAAATATGTTTCCCAGGCATTTAAGTATTTAGAAGATGAAACCGATTTGATTATTTTTAATTTTCTTTGCTGATATTATGATTTGTTCTCAAACAATGTCAAGCAACTGCTGACTTTTCTTCTCTGTTAAATTTAATGTGCGAAAAATGTTCTTTGAATCTTATTTTCAAATTTCTTTTGGTCTGTCCTATGTATTTTTCTTTGCAGTTATCACAGTTAATTTCATAGATTCCTGATGATTTTCATTTTTAATTTTGTCTTTAGGGTTATTCAGTTTGTATTTTTAATTTGTTTGTAGTTTTGAATGAAGGTTTGATATTTGAATTTTTCTTGAATGAGTGTTGAATAGTCCTTGATAATTTTGTTACATAAAACTGAATAACCCTGAAGACAAAATTAAAAATGAAAATCTATCAGGATATGAAATTAACTGTGATAACTGAGAGGAAAAATACATAGGACAGACCAAAAGAAATTTAAAAATAAGATTCAAATAACATTTTTCACACATTAAATTTAACAGAGAAGAAAAGTCCAGCAGTTGCTAGACATTGTTTGAGAACAAATAATATCAGCAAAGAAAATTCAAAAATAATCAAATCGGTTTCATCTTCTAAATACTTAAATGCCTGGGAAAAACATATTTTATAAACAAAAGTAATTCATCCTTAATGAACAATGAAAATGGGCCTATTCAAAATTCTCGTTTATTATCAACTTATTTTATTAAAAATTATACACTCTAATATATTACAATAATATATTAAAATTTATATAAATTATTTACAATATATTTATACTTAAATTCTTTAAATTATTTACATCTGTTTTCGGAACTAATTTGTTTTGTTTGTTTACAAATAAAGTTGTGTTGCCTGATGATGCCAGATTTGCTGGCGAAAGGCCTAGTTGGAATTAAAATGTATTGGTTTTATTGAAAATTTAATGATTTGAACATAGTAATGTTTTAGTTTATTTTAGCCTAGAAGTGGCAAACATCAATTTTCAATGGTCAAAAGTTGTCTGTGTGATGGCAGTCATCAATAGTCTACGGTCAATACATCTTTTTTCATGCAGTTTCATTATATATAAATATTATTAAATTGCGTTATAATTGATATCATTGTGTTTAAAAAGATTCAAACTTTATTACTTGTAACTTTGATGCCTTTGGAACTTCGGTGAATAACATAATATTATTATAAAAAATATCGCCTGTCGAACAGGTTCTCAGTTTGATCCCAATCAGAGTCATAATACATTTTGAGAAGGATCAGCTGATAACCACCGGCTGTCCATTTGTCATTGGGCTATTAATTAATTACACTTTCTAAGGAATAGTCGGCCTTAGTTTGTAACAATGACTACATTCGCTCATCTACACTCATCACACTCATTCGAAATCCATATTCGCCCATATCTTGACGATCGGCGTCTTATGAATAAATAAATAAAAAATAAAACAGCTGAGATTTCCTACTGTCAATCTGAGCCCGTGTGTCAGGTGTTTCGAGATAGTAGACATCACATTAGTTTGTTCTTGACATTTTTAGTAATTGAAATATGTTTATTTTTACTTTGCTGTGTTATGTATTGCTCATTTTAGTTTGTGTGTTGTAAACATATGTTATTATTTGATATGAGAGTGTTATAATGTTCAACTATTGTGATATGTCTAGTTACCTACCTAGTAACATAGACTATATTTTTCATTTATTGTACATATTCTCCTTAGCTTAAAATGACAAATAAGTAACATGTTCATGTTCTTCATATTCTGCAGAATGTTTTACTGTACATAACATTAGTTTAATCAGATTTACATATTGTTTTATGAGATGTTTATTGCTGCTTGCACTACAGTCTGAAATTTGCAATGTTTGCGCTCTTGAGGTTTTTGATGGTGTAGGCTATATTTGTGATTGTAATAATAATAACTGTTATATTTTTGAAAACTAGACAACATTTTGAAACTTTTGGCTATCTTTGAATTTGTATCACTTTATTGTTATTAGGAGTTAACAGCATGCCCCCTCCACTTTTGAAATTGAAATAGCAAAAAAAATTATTTTGAACATCAATAAAGTTTTTTTGACATTATATTTTTACTTTTTATTCATCAGTATTATATGGGACACATAGGGAATACAATGGCGGTAAAATTATTCCATTCAGATTATATTTAAATTTTTTATGAATTTTTAAAAAGACCCTAGCAAAGCGCCTAAAAATGGCCAGCCACCACAGAAAAATTTAACTGTCAGTTCTAGGGTTAAATGTTAAATTTCAATAAGCATCACTTAGCCTATTTCAAAAGTGTTAATTTTGTTTTATTTAACAGCTGATGTTGTGAAATAAATAAAGTGATTCTATTGCATTATCATTGAAACTTTAAAAGCCACTGGGGTGGAGCCCTTGAATGAACTGGGGAGAGTTGAAATTGAATGAAACCATGCCAGAAACCATCCCGAGAGTAAATTCTACAACTTCCCAAAATGTCATGTTAATCCAATGATTTGTTTAGTAATACATAAAGTAAAAACACACATACATTCGTTTTTATATAATATAGATGGTAGGATATCATTCTGAACTGAAATTAAATTGGTATCATCTGCAACTTCAAGTAATACAGGATTCCCCTTCAATATTCCTGGTCACGCTATTAACTGATACCAAAAATAGGAATGGTCCCAACATGGAGCCTTGTGGAACACTCATTCTGGTATCCTCAAGACCTGAAACCTTACCGCCAACAGAGACATACTGCTTACTATTGGTCAAATAGGACTGAATAAGATTTAGTTGCGATTTGCTGGTTCCATAAAATTCAATATATAAAATACAATACAAAATCAAATTTTTATTTAGGTCAAGCAGTGTGAGGGACACAGGTCTCCTATTCTCAAAAGTATTTAAATATTTATTTCAAATATTGTCTATGCGCCCATCCTCGACAATGGTCATTGACCTACCCGCCCACCCACACACGTACAGTGGTTTTGACCCACCCACACACATACAGTGGTATTGACCCAACCGCCCACCCATACACGTACAGTGGTATTGACCCACCCGCCTACCCAAACACGTACAGTGGTATTGACCCACCCGCCCACCCACACACGTACAGTGGTTTTGACCCACCCACACACATACAGTGGTATTGACCCAACCGCCCACCCATACACGTACAGTGGTATTGACCCAACCGCCCACCCATACACGTACAGTGGTATTGACCCACCCGCCTACCCAAACACGTACAGTGGTATTGACCCACCCGCCCACCCACACACGTACAGTGGTATTGAATGGTCTGACTTCTTTTGTAAGTTACCAATTTCTATTTCTTTTTAAAAACAAACATTAACTCAACGTTTGGCCAATTTTATACACACTTTTTATTTACCTTAATCTCATATAATCCATATTTACTTCAAATTGTGTCTTTTTATGTATAACTAACAACTATTGTCATATCAGATGATAAAACATACTAGATGTGTCACTCTGTTGTAGGTATTTGGTGTTTTTTGATGATGGTTACACTCAGTACTGTCCTCATGACAATATCCGAGTTGTGTGCAACAGCTGCAAGAACGTCTGGGAGGACATTCACCCTGAGCCTAGAGATTTTATCAGAAACTATCTCCAGCAATATCCAGAGAGACCTATGGTCAAACTATCTCAGGGGCAGGTAGTGAGAGTGGAATGGAACGGTTAGTTATTTTTCAAATTAAATTTATTTTGACTATGCAAAAATAATTAAGTTAAAATGGACCTAAAGAAGCTTTATTGTTAATTATTTACAGGTTATTTGGGGGCTCTAGGCCTAGGATTTTAGTTTTAAAAAAATGGAAGGAAAGCAGCATGGTTGGTTAAATGATAAACTGGAGATACACATGTACACAACACAAAACAACAGATAGATTTGTTTTAATGTTACAGGGCCACAGATCCTTTCTTCAGTACAAGACCACTGGAACTCAAGACCTGGAACACAAGGCTACTGGAGTTCCAGTACCTTTTAAAAGAATAATAATTAGTGACCCAGAGATATTTCACAAATTATGTCACTACTCCTGTAGTCCTGGGTCTGTAATGTTATACAAGAACGTCAATAATATTTATAAGCTCTGCTAAATTCTACTGAGAAATTTAAGTTATGACTCAATAGCAATTGAGCTCTATATGTCAGTCTGTCATTATACAAAAATCCTAGGTACAAGCAGCTGACCTGTGTTCCGCTAACGCTCAGAAACAAAGAAATATCACTTATAGATTAACAAAAGAGAAGTATGAGATAAAATTGAAGATTAGTTTGTAAAAATCTATTAGTTTATTTACTGTGTCATAAATATTGTATTAAATGTATTTATCTAAAAATTAATTTTAGTATAGCATAGATCCATAATGAAGGTAATGTTCATTTTTTGAACATCATCTAGAGCAACAATTTGGCTTACTTCAGCAGAAATCATAACTTATATGTTTGAATTAATGTGAATAATGATTAATTTGTAGTAAACTAAATGTAATTTTCCAGGCAGGTGGTGGATCGTACGTGTGTTGGAAGTGGATGCGTCTTTGGTAAAGGTGCATTTTGATGCGGACAAGCGCACAGAATGGATCTATCGTGGATCAACTCGGTTGGGCCCCATGTTCCAGGAACTGGCTGCAGCAAAAGAAAGACAAAGTGGATCACTACTTCGTTCCAGAGGTTTTGGTGCCGGCCTTAGCCACAAGGTAGAATCACTTCTAATTTTGAACTGAATTAAATATATGTAAAAGAAAGAATATAAACTTCCAGGTTTGGAGATTTGTGAATGCTAGTAAATTGGATTTTATACCATGTGTTTTTACCATAACATACAAGAATATACGTATGAGGATTATTTACTATTTAAAACGAAAGACAATGCTAAATTCTTATTGTTATTAATCAAAAGAAGCACCCTATTAGTCAAAAGTTCTTTATTTACTTAGCTTAAAAATGTGTATTGATGTTAATTTACAAAAGAGGACAGATTGCCATGCTGTATATAATTTTTGAGGACTTGTCATCGCAGTAGAGAGGTTTCCCTCCATCGAAACTCATCCAGAGCGTAGGAGGGGTTCTTCACAAACCAATTTCTGAAGGCTTCCCTAAGAATTTCTTCTGATTGGCTTCTCAAATCCTCAGGTAGCAGGTTACTAAATTGTGTGCCCAGATATGGTGGCTTCTTCTCATACAGTGTATTGTGGTGGATTGGTAGCTGATACCTGGATGCATGCCTGATGTTATGGCAGTGAACGGTAGTTCCTTTTTTTGGAAGGATTTTCTGTCTACTTATAGAATTACAGCCCTAATATATAACGCATCAACTCTCAGGATGTTTGTTCTGAAATGCTCCCCTACAGTTTTCCTTCCAGTCAAGGCCTTTATTGAGTCGGATTGCTCTTTTCTGAAGTAGGAGGAACCAAATGGATTACAATTACTAGAAATCAACAAACCTGTAAGAACAAAGCAACAAAATTATTATTCTATTTTATTTTCACCAATCATTTCTCATCGGACTGTCAAGTAATAAATTTATTCAAAACTCTTAGAATACAGACTTATAATTCAGACATATAACAAGCTTTACACCTATATCTCTGAAGTGAATTAACATTTTGTTCTAGTCGGACATGCCTTATGTTGAGTACACTCGTGGGGATGGAGATGATAAAAAAGATGAAGACAAAGACGAGCAAGGTAAGAATTGTTGAATATATCTGTAGTAGTTATGCCTTTTAAATATAATTGTAACATTTAATGTTAGTGAGAGATGGAACATATAAGGTAATGCTGTAATATATTTTTCTTTATGTACCTTTCAAAACAGATATTCATCAAAAAAAACAATAGTAGTAAAAAAAAAAAAAGTATTGTACAGAAACATTACGA